>CM024247.1:12603183-12674273 GCA_013421045.1 Propylea japonica
GAACTATTTCTCACATGGAATTAGTTTATTCTGTTCTTATATGAATGAAACAATGCAATCATTTCATGAAGAGTTTTTTTCCATCATAAAATCGAAACTAAACGATTATATTCTCTGTTCAAAATTTATGGTATGACATAATTTTGGGTTGACATTTCCATAAATTTAACTTGCATTGCAGCTTGGAAATGATCATTTAAACATTCTAGTTTTCAGATATTCTCGATTCTCATGTCCAGTACGCGATGATTAACCAAATATTTCTATGGATTGTTCGTACATGTCAATTTATTAGTGTTTCACGATTTTTGTTTTTTGAACCGTAACCCTGATTTGGTTTGCCACAAATGGATACACTTTTTGTTCATGTGTATGGATCCATAATTCTTTCAACAACCCTCTCACTTTTATGAAAATGAAATAGATCGAGGTCAGATAATTATTTTTTTCGTATATGCACTTGTGGGACTTTGAAATTCGAATAACAAACAAACAAGTACCCTCCAAAAAAATTCAAGAAAAGCCCTGAGCAGGAGCTTTTGAGCGCTTGTTTGTTGGTGGAGCAATGAGACTATTACCTCAAAATTTTACATGAGATTTGATATTGATACCAAATATACAGGGTCTCTATAAATTATTGTGACAGCGCAGTTGGCTTTGGATTACTTTGCCGCTACAGAATACCAATCTATAGATTGGTTATAACTAATCATGCAGCGCATAGCATGATCACAGAACTCTGTGGTTTGCATAGAAAGCGACAAAAAGAGAATGATCCAAAGCCAACTGCGCTGCTACAATCATTTATAGAGACCCTGTATGAATGAAGAATCTCGCAGCATAATCGGAATTTTATTCTGAAAATTATTCAGATAATGAAATATGTAAAAAGTAAATAATTAAAAAATTAATGTTCTGATGATGCGACGAAATCCGCATAAACAAACAGTATATCAGTCTTCATTCACAAAATGAATTTAATCCGAATCAGTTATCCTGTTATGGAACTATGAAGATTGTTCTTTCATTATTCGAATGGGATTTTTTATGGTTTTGTTGACACTATGGCCACAAAATTTTTCATAAAATTTCAGTATAACTGTTTTCATGCACAAAAAAATTTGACTCGAATCGGATCGTCTGTTATGGAAATATTTTTCTTTTCAATTTTCAAATTGAATTTTCTATGGTTCTGCTAACACTATGGCCACAAAATTTTGCATGAACATGCAGTATATCAACCTCCATTCACAAAATAAATTCCATTTGAATCGGGAGTTCTGTTATGGAAATAAAAAGATTCTACTTTTCAATATTCCAATTGAATTTTATATGGTTCTGTTTATAGCCACGCAATTTCGGATGAACAATCTGTAAACGGATCTCTATTCACAAAATGAATTTCACTATAGATATAGATAAATATTTTTCTACTTTTCGAATGAATTGTCTTTTTTTATGTTTTTCTTCACTCTGCTTTTTTGAGACTTTTAGCAATGATCTTCAAATCGTTTCGTAACATTAGTTATATACATATTTTTGGTACAAAAATTCAGATTGAAAAATTATTATTTAATGATTATGTTAATTGTTAGAGTTTTCGTCCGAAAAGATTATAATAGTTATGAATATTATGTCTTCACTAGGTCGATATATTGTGTGAAATATGATTAAGAAATAAATTGTGAAAATACATTATTTCCTATCTTATTTGGAATATTTCATGACTTCAGGTGACAATTTCAATTCAGAATTTCTCGAATGGAAAGCTAAAATGTCAAACATGTCTCCTAATTTTTTGTTTCGTTGAATTCTGTTGAAGGTATAAAATTAACAAAATAAATGATATCCACCAGACTCGAAGTTAAGGCATAGAAATAATGTCTGGATAATTAATTCCCTGTTTGATAATGTAATCAACGAAAAAACATGTAATTGACGTCAACAAAGTAAAAATTCACAAGAAGACGCAACGAAATATTGGCGGTTTTTGAACATAAGGTTTCGAATAATATGATTTTTCATTCCAACTCCTGCAATTTTATCGCATCAGCTTAATTTAACGAATAAACCTAAATGAAGTTTTTGAAATCAAATTCATACTACGAGAAAGCCAAAGAAAATTGTTTTCATTGTCACGACGATTAGTTCAGAAAATATCAAGAGATTTCTAGTTCATTTCCAATATTAATTGGTTATATCCTCATAAAAGAACGGAAAATTCATTCATTATGGAATATTGCATCAATTAATATTTTCTCATGAGCTCAGAAGTATTCATCCGGACCTAAATAATAACACGTTTGGCTATATCACCTATTTCTACTTCGTGATCATCGAGTCTGTTAACCACCTATATGATGCAAATGTGTTCAGTTCCTCCAGAATACAAACAAGCATAAATCAGACGAGGTGAAAAAAATTACATCTGATTATGAAAGTCGAATATTATATCATTTTTCGTTTACAATGAAAATTTTCAAATTATACATTGAAGATTGTTAAGGATAAATTTTGATTCCATCTAATTATTTCTTAGTGAATTCTAATCGATTCGAAGAACAATAAGTTAATAAGAAATGTTAACTTTCCACCCCCTTCAGCTCCATCCATTGCGTCCGTAAATTAAAATTAATCTGCAATTGTTAAATTGAAAAAGTCAGAGCCAGTACTAGATTGAATGCGACGTTGTCAAATTTACGGGCTTTGTATAGAATGTAAATCATAGTGGGACTCTTATGAGCCGAGTTATACCTCCACAATGTATATATTTACACGCGTTAGCGCCGCAGCACCACCTACAGGTGGATGGCATGAACTAAACGTGTATATATTGCGATAAAAATTTGTCGATTTTCGGCCCATACGAAAATTCGTATATGGACTCAGTGAGGCAGTACAAAGCCCCTGTAGAAAATATACACGTGAATTTTTACGAAGCCCGATATATATATATATATACATCCCGCGTACTTTGTTGCGTCCTTTCATAAACCGACATTGTTGCGTCTCCCAGAAATACGCTATTTAGAAGAAATCTGATTGAAGTATATTAATCTACGTAAAAAATTAGGTAGATCCCCAGTGCCAGATCTCCGATATCTTCAAAAATAAGAAAGCAATATACATGTACAATATGGCGTCCTTTCATCTTCCTATCATTATTGCGTCCAGTGAATATACTGCTTTCACTTCTAGTACCATATTGCGTCCAAGCATATATTCTTCTTTCACTCTCAGCATGTTATGACGTCCAGCGATGTTGCCAAATTTATAAATTTTCTTGAATATCCTCATATGAGAATATTCGACCTTAATGACATGATCATTGGTTAGGTATAATATAGATATCTTCATCGGAACTTTACCATTGAACTATATGAAATTAAAGAAAGCCCTGAGCTGGCGCTCATTACTTGGGGGAGCAATGAGGATATTACCCCAAAATTTTTTATAGAACTTAAATTAATTTTAATTATATAAATGCAAAATCTCTGTACGATTCGAAAACAGAAATATGTTAAAACTTGACTCTTCACAAAATTCCAAAATTCAATTCTGTGGTTCTGATGATGCGATGCTCTCGAAATTGTGCATAAACATTCAGTATATCAATCTTCATACACACAATGAATTCCACTTGAATCGGATATCTTGTTCGAGAAATATAGAGATTCTTCTTTTCAATATTCCTATTGAGTTTTCCATGGTTCTTTTCTTACTGGCAAATTATTGCATGAAGCATTATGAGCATCCTGCATGGGGCCGCAAAATTCCATTCCAATTGGTTTCGTTTGGTCTGAGATATTGAGGATCAATAATTTTGAATGGCCATATTGTATGGAACACCCTGTACGATTTGGCTGGTTAACAAACTTGACCAAGGCATTTTTAACCAAACTCGCCCTGCAAATTAAAAATCTCTAGGACAATCCCTTCGAAAGTAATCGTGCTAACGGACAGAATTGAATTTGACCATGAATTCGTCATAAGGAAGTCGAACCCTATTGTTAGAGACCATTTGCGGCCCAAAATTCGAAACAATGTCTTATTTTGCCATCAGGCAATCTAAATCTTGTTGATATCCAAATGTGAAAACAACAGATTAAGTGAATAAATTTCCCTTTATTAACAGAGTCGATATAAATTTAAAATGTAGAGACTATACCGCGTGTTTCACCGGCAGTGACCATTATAAAAAATAACCGACTTCTGTAATTTTTTTGAGAAGCTTTTGTTTCTTTTGCTTTTTTAAATTGGCAATCATTCGTAACTTCCACTTATACTGGAAATGATAATAACTTTTTTATTTCAAATGAGACTTTGAATTGAGTTTGACGATGAAGATTGACGAAGTGAATGTTCTTGCAAAATTTGAAAAGGATTGTGTAATCCAAACCATGGAATTAAAATATTTTTCAGTTATTGAAATGATTTAATGATTATTTAATTTTCACAACACTTTGAGAATTGATTGATATTCCAGTGCAGAAGAAATATATGACATTCGGAAATAACTTTTTTTATTGGGATTCTCTTTCAGATAGTTTCAGGTAGGATATATCAATTCTAGTTTGAATATTGATGTCGCGCCTTTTTTAAATAATTAACTGTTTTGGGTTCTTTGGCGTCATCTATTCTTTGTATTTTTCGTCGCAGCAAATCGAATCGTTGAGAAAATTTGTAGAAAAGGATATCGTCAACAATTTTTGTTCCTAAAAATATTTTCGAAAACAAACCATTTCTGAGATTGATGAAATCCAAAACACTTTAGAGTGTTTTTCGAAAAAGCTGTAGGCTTCAACACCACATATTCCAAAACCATCTGTTTGAACGCTCTCCTAAGGATTACGACAAAAAATTTCAATGAGAAAAGTCTGCAGTAGGTGCTTTTGAGCGCTCGTTCATTTATGGCTCAACAAGGGTATCCATAAATTTTATGTGCGGCTTAGAGATTGGTTATAAATATAATATCGAAAAATTCCTTGACTTGACAATACTTTTGAAATTTTGCATGAACATTCGAAAGTTTTTCAGCAAATATTGGAATTTTTTTCTTGATATTTTGATTGAATTTTGTATGGTTCTCATACAGAAATTTTCCCTAATTTTTGCGTACTGCTCCATATTGATACTGAACATCTGAATGCAAAATGTAGGCACGATCGAATTGACATTTTCGGAATCACCTGAAAAAAAATCTGAAAATATGTGGGAAAAATAATGAATTCCCTGAAAATTTCTAGGCTATATGACAATCTTTTCGGAAGTGATTTGTCATAAGGTAGTCGAACCTTATCGCTTTCGCTTGAGACCATTTTCGGCTCAAAATTGGAAATTATAGTAATTTGGGAAAAACAATATAGCAGTCTTTCAAGTGGAACCGTAGGACTAGCGCTTAAAATGCTGGGAGGTAACGTTCCAGAAAAATTTCACAGATATACTGTACTAAGTACAGGGTTTCTATAAATTATTATAACAGCGCAGTTTGCATTGGACTATTATAAATATTAATGTTCTCATGTAAACTTCAATTAAAACAAACCATACTGTGAGATATTGCTGTTTATTCCGAAGGGAATTGAATAATGTGACTTGAATTTTGTAGACTTTGCATAGAAACCATAAGATTCCAAAGCAACCTACGATGTTACAATCATTTATAAAGACCCCGTATATGTAACAATTGCTTGATTGGAAAATTTCAAGCAAAACTTAAACTGAAATCAATGAAAACTCACCCTCCGTTTTTTTATCGAACTTCTAAGCATCCAGTTACTATCACCTCATTTCGTCATTTCAGGAATTCATGTAGTAAAGAATTTCGTTATCTCTTTTGAAAAACCAGCGCTCCAATTGTTCAAATATGATTGAACGAAACATAAGAAGGCAAATTCATTTTCCACACACGTTGTTCTTAAATTTCGTCTTATCTTAAGATTCCCTGTGATGAAGATCTTTTCGAAATATTTATTGAAACACATATTCCACATGATCGGCAATGGATGAAGCAAAAGAAAATCTATGAGGAAACACTGTTTTTGAAGTACTGTCGATCATATTTATAAGTTTTTTTCCGGTCCATATTATTTACCTCGTCCTGAATTTAAGGTTTGGCAAACAAGAGGCCATATCACTCTATTTTGAATTTTTGTGATTTCGGTTCAGAATAATTGACGTTTCTTTTTAAGAATGTCTGTTTTCATCGCGAAAGGTAATGTATTTTGATCACATAATTCAAACTACATATTATTGTTAGTTCATCGTCAGGCAATACAAGATTCTTCTTGAGCTATCGTTCTTTTTAAACGAGTGCTATATCGTTATGCGCAAATGTCTGTAATTTTAGAATTTGAAGACGAAAATGGTCTCGACTCCCTGAAGAAAAATTCGTGGGCAAAATCAATTCTGTTCGTCGGGCCGGCCTTCCTTCCGGTCGTTCGCAGGATAACTTTCGAGGGGATTTTCCTAGAGACTTGAATTTTCAAGGTGAGTTCGGTTCTCAAATGCCTCGGTTAAGTTCGTTAAACAGCCCAATCATACAGGATGTTCCATAGAAGATGGCCATTTAAAATTTTTGTTCTCCAATATTTCAGACAAAACGTAACCAATGGAAATGAAATTTTGCGGCCATATGCAATATGCTCATAAAAGGCCTCATGCAAAATTTTGAAGCCATAGTGTGAACAGAACCATAGAAAATTCAATTGGCACTTTGAAAAGAAGAAAGTTCATTTTTCCATAACAAGATATCCAATTCGAAAAAAAATTTATTTTCTTAAAAAAAAATGATTTACTGAATGTTCATGCAGGATTTTGTGGCCATTGTGTTCACAGAGCTATAAAAAATTCAATTGGAATATTGGAATCTTTATATTTTCTTAACAGGATATCCTATTCGAGTGAAATTTCTTTTTCGAATGAACACTGATATACCGAATTTCCATGCAAAATTTTGTGGCCATAGTCTCAACAGACTCACAGAAAATTTGTACTGGATATTGAAAAAAACCATTTTTATATTTCAATAACCGATTAGAGTGAAATTCATTGTGTGAACTTTCAAGAAGATCGCATCAATAGAGCCATAGAATTCAATGTATTTTTATTTATTTTTCACATATGCGAAGGAACATTGGTATACTACATGTTCATAAAAGGCCTCATGCAATAATTTGTGGCCATATTGTTAACAGAACCATAGAAAATTCAATTGGAATATTGAAAGGAAAAACCTCTCCATTTCCATAACAGGATATCCGTTTCGGCTGAAATTCATTTTGTGAATCAAGAGTGATATAGGTACTGAATGTTCATGCAAGTTTTCAAGAGGATAGCATCATCATAGAAATCAATTTTTTTAAATTATTTTTTTGTACATATTTCATTTTTTGAAAAATTTCCAAAAATTATTCCGATTATGCTGAGATTTTGCATTAATATATTTGGTATCAATTTTGATTCCCATATAAAAGTTTGAGGTAATAGACTTATTGATCCACCAATGATCAGAGCTTTTCTCAATTTTTTTCAATCTATCTTCGCCTGACCAAATGGAATGAATATAAATATAATAATATTTTTTTTCCATAATTTGATAGAATTTTTCATTATTCTGATCAAACAATTTATTCTCACACATTTCTGCATACTGATTTGAACTGGTATCAAACATGAAAATGCAAACTTTCAGCTAGATCGTATTTAAAGTATCGGAATAGTCTGAAAAAAATTGAAGAATCGATTATTCGAAAAAAATTTAATTTCATGGTTCTGATGACATCCTTCTCAAATTTTGCATGAACATTCAGTGTGTTAATGGTCATTCTCAAAATAAATTTCATTTCAACCAGTTGTTTTGTTGTAGAAATATTGTCATTTCATGTTTTGTATTCCAAAAGTCAAAAGATCTTTTTATGGTTTTAGTAACACTATTGCCACAATATTTCATACATTGCTTGATATGAATATGCTTTATACGATCACAAAACGATTCGATTGGTTCTATATTGTTCAAGAAATTTGAAAAGCAAAACTTAGAATGGCCATACTTTATAAAACACACTGTGGGATTTTGGTCATTAACGAACTTAACCGCAGCATAGAGACCCACCCTTAGAATTTCAATTCTCTAGGAAAATTTTTCAGAGTTTTAGTGTTTGGCCTTAGGAACAGAATTCATTTTGACCAAAGATTCGTTAGAGTCAAACTTTATCGTTTGAAATTATTTATGGCTCAAAATTCGATAATTACTGATATTTGGGCGAAACAAAATGTCGTTTAAGTTGAACGAGCTCTCATAAAAATGAAGTTGAAACACTTATTTATAGTAATCGTAAGAGTTCACATGAAAGAGTTCAATGATTTATGCCATATGCTCATATGAGTTGAATGGTGAACGTTATGGATAATTTTTAACCAATGATCTTTCTGATCATTCGAATAAAGTGTCGTAAATTTTTGGAACAGACATCGAGGAGCAATGAACTGAGAATACTCAATCCTAATATTATAGTCCATGAATGAAAAACAAAAAGAGACTCTATTCGCAGCCAAGCATCTCGAAATCATGGTACTTTATTTAAATATGAATGAGATGTATGTGAAATAGAGACTGAGCGACGTTCCAGAAAACAATAGTTTCATTTTGAACATAAAAGCAGATTATAAGAGGAGATTAAGAGAAAATTTTCATCTTGAATATGATAATATAAATGATAAACTCGATGTTTCGGACGAATGAAGAAAGTTTTAAATGACAAAAATGTAATCATGGATGTCTACAATGTCTAAAATCGAGTGATGTTTTTGATTGATTTCACTAGAAAAAAATTGGACGATCCTCAAACAACAGAAACCTTCAACATTGTAAGGCTACTTCTTTTAAACTGACGATGAAAATAATTAACTTAACGAATGTATCTTTGACCCTCTTTACATGTACAGCTTCATTTCAGCATTTTCGATTCCAATTCTTATTCCTGTTCGAAGAGTTGTTATGCTTTGAATTTTTCATTCACAATGTGACGAATGTCGATACATTCAAACAAAAAAACATTCTTCAAGATTTCAATTAAGTTCATACATATTTTTTTAACTCTAACAAAAACCCAAAAATAACCAGGACCCGCCAAATGGAATATTTTCATAATTCTAGCCGAGTAGGATATCAAGGAAGTATTATCAAACAATGTACTAGATTGTGGAACGGAAAGCCGAAGCTTCAATCGAGGAGCGATAGATTATTTGCAGATGTGTTGCTCGACTTGCAAGATTAGCTATACACTGTTGCCAAACTGGGGACGCAATATTATGCTTCAAGTGAAAGATGTATATTTGGACGTATATCAGCTTTCACCAGTTAAAGCGCCCTCGAAGCAGAATTTGCGTGAACTAAAATATACTATTGCTTTCATGCAACGCACGTTACTGCATCCCCAAACAGGATTTTACAAAAGCTATAGCTCATTCATCCGAGATTGGATTGATTTAATAACTTTCTAAAGGTTAGCCCAGACTACGCACTACATTTTGCGGCAACTCCCTTCAATGGGTCCCTTTAAACTTCACAGATATTGTCGAAAAACAATGCTGCGTCCGGTATACGGACGCAGTATCATTCAGGACGCAATAGTGTATGGCGCAATGTCAATGTATGGACGCAATATAGTACGCTGGATATATATATATATATATATATATATATATATATATATATATATATATATATATATATGTCTAACGACAACTTCCGGGACATTTTTAAGGTATATATATCTACGTATACATAGGCTATATATCAACTCAGGAATTCAAATCTTTTTGAATTTTCAGAAAATTCCCACAGGAAAAAAAGTTTTGTTCTAGTGGCATTTTCCGGACCATTTGATAATAAAAATTGTTAAAACGTATACATTGATTTTTTCTTTGTATACGTTGGTTTCGGAACAATAAAAAAACAGAAAAATAGTGTTTTTTCAACGAAAACCCATTTTCTAAGCAAGATAATTTGATATTTTTACTTCAAGCGAAAGATGTATCGACGACTTCCGGGACATTAGGAGAATTATAAACAATAAAACATGAAACATAATGAATTTACCATATACATGAGATTATTACATTTCGAGAATCATAAAAATCATACAAACTATTGAAAAATGTATTTCAAGGTCATTGTAAAGTGACTATATCTTCTCAGTTCCTGATATATCGACAACTTCCGGCACACAGTGAGGATTCACTTCAAATATAACAAAATAACTATATACGTCAATCACAAATTCACTCAGGAAAGTACAACACATACAACATTCCCGATAATCCAATTTTAATTGAAGAAAAACAGGAAAATTTAATAAGTCAGATATATATCGACGTTTTCCGGGTCATTTGATGGTTCAGTGGTAATAAAAAACATAAATTAGTCGAATAAATTCCTTAATATTCTGAAAACCATAAAAATAATATAAATTTCTTTTAATCCTTCAAGGATTAAGGATAAATTTTATAAGAATAACGGACCTTTATCATAGCTTTTAGAGATATATCGGTTATTTCCGGACCAATTGAATCTCCATATAAGAGTAACAAATTCGCGAATAAATTAGGTCAGAACACAACTAAAAATTGAGAATCTTGTAGCTTCCATGAAAACTGGTGGGCCATCCCTAGCTTTCCACCCCAAATTCGAAGCTTTGGGTTGCCGCAACCCCTATTAGCTCCCATTTCTGAATAGAAAGAAGTGGTCGAGCAGCCCTTGTTGGACAGGCCAATTTGACGCATGAGAGTGACTCACTATTCCTCAATAACTTTTACACGCCAAAGAATCTTTAAGATGGAAAATCACTCGAACAAGTCAAATTTTATTTAAAATAGGGCATGTTAGTATGTTGAACTGAGTCTTATATCACTAACCCTCTACTCGCTACCGTAGCAGAAATTATTTCAATCTAAACGAAAGCGCATGATTTAGTTTGTGAAAAAATACACTTATGCAGGAAGCTGGATTGCCTTTCCAACAAGGTGCTGCTCGACCCCCTCTCCCTATCCAAAAATGGGAGCTGTTAGGTTTCGGCTAGCCCTTATTTGTCCCATTTTCAACAGAACTTAGACCTGTCCGAGAGTTTTCTCGTTATTGCACCTCAAAGCTCAGAATTTGGGGTGAAAAGTTGTTTTTGATGGAATACTGAGTCACTCTGTATTGTAATAAAGCGATGAAAAAAAATACACTCACGCAGAAAACTGAATTGCCTTTCCAACAAGGTGCTGCGCGGCCCCTTTTCACTTTTCAAAAATGAGAGCTGTTGAGGGTTGCGGCTAGAGGGGTAGGGATATCAAACTCATTTGAACACCCTTACTTGTCCCCATGCCAACAAAATTAGCCCTTATTTGTCCCCTTTTCAACGAACTTAGACCTGTCCGAGAGTTTTTCGTTATTTCATCCCCAAGCTCAAAATTCAGGGTGGAAGGTTGTTATTGATGAAATACTAAGTCACTGTGCTTAATAATAAAGTGATAAAAAATACACTCATGCAGGGAACTGAAGGGCCTTTGCAACCAGGTGCTGCTCGGCCCCTTCTTCCTATCCAAAAAAGAGAGCTGTTAGGGGTTGCGTCTAGAGGGGTAGTGATATCAATATGAGGAATAAACCACTTTTCAGATAAGAAACTTGAGTGATCTTAATGACTCGACATGTTTCGAGCTATAAGGAGCTCATATTTAGGAATATTAACACAAAAGTGAAGCTAAAAACAAGAAACTCATGGAGAGACGACAGCAAAGCCAAATATAAAACATCAAAAATTAAATTGAATAAATAATCTCACTTTAAGAACAAAGACAAAGAAGGAAAAGTTAGAACACTTAAAATAGATATTAAATCAGTTTATTCCAAGTCAGTGTTTCTGAAAAAAATAATAAATACAAAAAACAGTGACATAACAAATCGAAAAATTCAAAAAAATTAAAAAAAAAGAATGTCACCAGAATTAACTACAGGTAATCTTCAAAAAATAATCCACTGGATGCTTGATTGAGTCATGCAAATGGTCTGAAAATGAGTCCTATCATATCACTAAAAAATCAATTGACAAATTCGTTTTTTCTCCAAAGGCCTCAATTTGTCAGTTATTTTTTAGTAATATGGTAGGACTCATTTTCAGATCACTTGCATGACTTTAGCAAGCATCCATCAGTGGATTATTTTTTAAAGATTACCTGTAAGTTTATTATGGTGACATTCTGCCTTTTTTCAATTTTTCGATTTGTTCTGTCACTGTGTTTTGTATTGTTTATTTTTTTCAGAAACACTGACTGAGAATCGACTGATTGTATATATATTTTAATTGTTATAACTTTTCCTTCTTTGTCTTTGTTCTTAAGTTGGATTATTCATTCAATTGAATTTTTGATGTTATATTTGGCTTTGCTGTCGTCTCTCCATGAGTTTTCTGTTTTTAGCTTCAGTTTTGTGGTTTTAATCCTGAAGATGAGCTTCTTATAGCTCGAAACATATTGAGTCATTGAAATCACTTAAGTTTTTTATCTGGAAAAGTGTTTTATTCCCCATAATGAACTGCCCAGATATAAAGACATTCAATCACTAGATAGTGATATCAAACTCACTTGAACACCCTTATTTGTCCCGCTATCGACAAAATTTGACCTGCTCAAGCGTTTTTTCGTTATTTTACCCCAAAGCTCAAAATTCGGGGTGAAAAGTTGTGATTGATGGAATACTAAGTCACTCTATAATAATAAAGCGATGAAAAAAATACACTCTTGGAGGAAATTGAATTGCCTTTCCAACAAGGTGCTGCTCGAGTACTTTTCCTTGTTCAAAAATGACAGCTGTAAGAGGTTGTGGCTAGAAGGGTTGTGAAATCAAACTCATTTGAACACCCCAATTGTCTCCCTATCAACGGAATTTGACCTGCCCGTGCGTTTTTTTTTGTTATTCCGTCCTGAAGCTCGAAATTCGGAGTGGAAAATTTTAGAAGCCTCAATCTATATACCATTATCTGAAATACAGTGCTACAAAAAACATTTTCATTTTTCAGAAATAGAAAATACATCAGTGTTATTTGCTAATGTAATATTTTTGCCGGGAGCAAGAATGCATTACAAAAATAATTATTATCAAAACAAAATATTAAGAAACACAATTTGCATACCTACGCCTAGTTGATTATTTGAAAAAAATCATCGCCATCTATTATCGAATGGCGCAAACTTTCACATAACTTCATATAAATGACAAATGGATAAAAAACTGACGGTGACATTAGGTTATAATAAAATCTCTTCATAAAATTGAAATTATCTGCCTGATATATCGACATCTTTTTCAAGTCGTCAACATTCTTTATATGATAGTAGTTTGGTCGACATAAAAACACCTTATACATCTTGTAGAGTCATTGTAGGGTCGACGTTATGATTTGCCATAATTGCGAAATGAAAGATAAATCAAGAGGGAAAAAATCGTTGACTAGAGAAACTAGAAACCACAAAAATTAAGAACGTATGATGTAGAATTTACCAACTTTTTGAAGGATGAACAATTAGCGCATCCACCATAAGTTTTCAATCTAGAGAATTCATAATTAAAAACAAAGATGTGAACATTTAATCAGCATATTTCTGGTTGAATTGAAAACAAATTAACAAATCTTCAAATTTTTTTGATTATGATATGTTTAAAATTTCATTAGGCGTCCACAACATAAGAAATGGAAACCATTCCACAATTTCTATAATTGGCTATTTAGGAATTACTCTCGAATACTTAGAAATTTGACGTATGTACGGGGTCTTTATAAATGATTGTAACATCGTAGTGTGCTTTGAATTTTTTTTATCTTGTCGTTTCTCATGCAAAGTCTACACATTTATAATTCCAGTCACATTCAGTCCAGTCATTTCCAGTTAGAAATTGAATATCTAACCGAATGACCAACCTACACTCACAGTATCATTTGTTTAAATTGAAGTTTACACCAGAATATAAATATTTATAATAGTCCAACGCCAACTGCGTTGTTATAATCATTTATAGAGACCCTGTATAATATTATAGATTCAAGATCAACAGAAATAGTGAAAGAAGGTACATTATTTTCCTGAAACATCATTCTAAAATGGGAGTATTTAGCTTGAATCATGTCTGGGATTTATCGCTAGCTTCTGGTCCTCTTCAACGATTAATTTCATAATTGAATGTTTCTTCTTTAGCGTTTTTGCAACACAACAAGTACAAGAAGGACCGAACGCTCAAATAGGAAAGATTTATTATTGATTAGAAATAATAGAATAAAAACAATAACTCTAGTAAATTAAAAAGGTTATCCTTTTCGCAATATGAAAAAGCGTGCAAAAGCATTTGACTTCCCGTCAGTCCTTTTTTTATTTATTTTTTCAATATAAATAAACAATTGGTGAAAACCGCATGAAACCCGTCCAAAAGATCCGATTCAACGTCAGAAACAGATTTCTCAATTTTTTTTACGTTCTTGTGAGAAGTTCAAAAGTTCCATCAAAATTTTGGCATACATCAGAAATACCACAATTCCTGTGAACACTACTGAAAGAAAGTGGACGCCAAGCTCAATTAAATTTTTTATTCGTTTCCTATTATCATCTCATCTGAACCATTCTTTGTTCGCTACGGACCTGTTTATTTTGCAACATCTGGTACGTGTTAACATGAATCGGTACGGGCACAGTCATGTCGCAGCTGTTACAATTGTAACAAATGTGTCACGGACAATTCTAAAATAATTGACGAAAAGTGTAACAATTTACGTTTTATGACCTTAACAGAGGATAAAGGCGTTTTTTATGCCATTTTCTGGAAAAATTGGACTTATTGCCTTTTGTTGATCTAAAAAAAGGTCTTCACTCTTCAAAAATACCAGTTTCAAGTCATTTTTGGGTAATGTTACGAAATGTTACCATTTATAATTATTGAAGAAATAATTTATGTGTAACTGAACTTAGTCATCGGGGAATGTGTATTTCAAATAGGGGACAGTAAAAATATACAGGTTGTTTCAAGGGACGCATATGATAATTTCGGATTCACCGAGTATTGTCCGTTAAGAATGTATAAATCCGGTCAATTGAGACATAAAAATAGTATTCAAATGAAGGAAATACCGAGGCCTTGGTTTGCCATCGAAAATAAAGAGCCAAAACTTCTAATCGATCCCATGTGTGCCGAGACAATTGTTCAGGGTGGAGGGTAAATTTCCATAATTCCAACCATTCTTTTGAGATTTTGGGGATCTTCAACTTAGATCAGAGTTACGTTCTCGACCAATCTCGCCATTTTCGAGAAATATCCAAATATTCTAAAATGATTACATTTGACCCTGAATAAGTGTCTTAGCAAACATGAGATCGATATAAACTAATGACACTTTATATTTTTAATGGTAAACTCAAGGTTTTCGAAAAAAGTTGGCTCAGTCGAAACTTTAGTTATTTTAATTGTCCAAATTGATCGGACTACATAAAGACTAAGTTTTCGCGATCAAGGGAATTTCTTTAATTCAGTCCAGGCGCGGATCCAGGCTTTTAGATATTCAAAAACCAAAAGATACTGGTATTTAAGTCAACGTTAAATTGACTAAATTGAGTAGCCTCCAATCAAAACACTATTCAGAATTTAAGTCAAATTAAATTTTTGCCCGTCCTGTAATTATTTTACCCTTAGTATGTCAGCAAAATTTTAGGTGGTCGGGGGCCCCCCTGGATCGATATTCGATATTTAATCAGTCGATTTTATTCAAATCAATCACATATCGGCATCAAATTTTTTGTTGTACATATCAGACGATATTAATCGAATGTTATCGATAGGTACGCCTTCATATAAAACTACCGCAAATGCTATTGATTATTCAGTATCTTACATAATCGCTGTAGAATAATAGATTTCTTCAGTATGAGCTATGTATATAAAGTTACTCTTAACGCAATTGAATATTTAGAGAAATAAGTTTCTGCGATTTAGTACAAAAATGCTTTCTTATACATCATAATACATACATCATAATATCCTTGTTAAGCGCATCCACCATTTTTCATATTGAAGGACAACATTATGATACTTTCTATTATCTATATCTATTATCGCAATTGACTTAAAAAGAGGTAATTCTAGAACCTTAGCCCTAGGCTGTTTCAAAACATGTTGATCGAATGAAGCCTATATGCTGAAATTATAGGAAGATTGTTATTGGAGTTCTATCAATTATTTTCATGAGATCCTAGAGAACAACTGCGTTTGCGAAGTATTTTTGATATATCCTTATCGACGTATAGTAATATAGGCCTTATTCAAGCATAAGCCTTATTTGTATATCTGGTTATATCAACAAGATTAATTATTGCCTTTTTAGTTGTCTGTCATTTGTCAATGAACAAAGCAATGATTGTTAACCGAATATTCAAAATTGACATGATTTACAATTGGCTACAAATCCAAATTTTCTTTACTATTCTTTTTTTTACCCTAATTCGAAAATAAGCTCCATTGTTTACTACTTAGAAATTATCTGATCTGTATCAAATTATTCCAACAAAGGAACCTATGACTTATAATACAGAGCCATCTACTTTTAGTACTTCCAACTTTGGATGTTCATAATCGCATATTTTCAGGAATCTTCTAGAATCGAGAAATACTTAAACCATTGTTCAAGGAAAAGAACAATGCTAAGCTAAAACTGTTACAATACAGATAATTGCGTAGCATTTCATGAAGCATAATTGCTTGAACAGAGTGATAATATTGAATGTTATACATTTTTTTTATGAGGTTGAACCCACCTAAAATTGACATTTCACATTTTTGAGAGGGGGATATTCATTTACAATGTGATATTATTATTAGGTAATCATACAGGGTGTTTCATTGGGAAATGGAGAAAAGTGGAGGATGAATGAAGCACCTCCAGGTGTTCCGAATATAGTATATCTTATTGGTTTAACAAGTTTCATTACAGAGATTTGTTCGAGTGAATTTATGAACCACTCCGAGTATTTTTATGATTTTTGGTACAAATATTATTGTACTTCTACACAAGTGACCTGACTTTCTATCACCTCGAAACTCCAGGCCCGGATAAACAAAAATTTCATACGCCTTCGCATCCCGAAAACAAGACCCTGTATTTTCAAATTTTGGAAATACGATTTGATGTTTTGAAACAAAACAAAAAACTGAAGCGAACTATGAACTTTTCATTTTTGCACATGTTTTTTCTCGATTATTTTTTAAACTTTGCTTTCACGTGTATCAATTTAAGGAATATTATAATGATATTCGGTGCACACATTCTTGTACTTCTACATTGGCGACTCCAGTTACTGAAAAATTCCAGGTCCGGATTAACCTACTGTGTACCCACTGTCTTCCCAATTTTGAATTTCAGGTTTATTGCATTTCGTGAATTATATATTATGTACCTATTGAAGGTTTTCAACTATAAACATGAAATTAAAAATGTGCATTTTCTGCATCGATTTTTATTCTTAAGTCAGTTCAAAAGATCAGACTCGGATTTAGAAATATAAAAAAAATAAATACATTGTTTGCGTCAGCTTTTATGTTATTCCGAATATTATAGAAGATTCTGAAATTTGAGAAATACGGCATATATTCTTTGATTCCATGTTGGTTAGCGGAAAATTGTAAATATCCAAATGTTTTAAATTTCGAATTCAAATCAAATAAGCTACTTGATGAAAAATATGCGGAAAAATAAAAAGTACACTGTGAGTTTCATATTTTTCTGGAGAACTCAAATATCAAAATTCTATACATATATCTCAAAAATCCGAATATACAGGGTGTTTTCTGAGTATTCCGAGTATTACCTATTTTTGTTGATCCAGACCTGGATGTTTTGAGTTAGTGAATACCTACTTGAATATGATTACCAAATTTCATAAAAATATTCCGGTTAGTTAGTAAGTTATGAACACACAAAGTAGAAAATCAACTATGTTTTATTGTCAAAATGCATAAACCTGAGACGTGAATTATTTACAAAAATATTAGACACAGAACATGCGCGAGAATGAAAAGTACATAGTTCCCTCCTTATTTTTATGCTGTTTCAAAACATCAAACCGTATTTCGAAAATACAGGGTGTTGATTTCGGGATGCGAAACATATGAAATTTTTGTTAATCCGGACCTGGATGTCCAAAGTGATAGAAAGTCAAGTCGCTTGTGCTTAAGTAGTATATTGTTCGTACAAAAATCATAAAAATATTTGGATTGATTCGTAAATTATGGCCACTCAGAGAAATCTTCCAAATTGATAAACAGCCTGTATCTTTATAATGAAACTTGTTAGACCCATAGAATATAATATATTCGGAACCACCTAGAGGTGTTTTATTTATCCTTCATTTTTTGCGTTTTCCAATGAAACACCCTGTATAACAAATTATTAATTTGCAATAATTATTTCTGGTCGAATAATCTACGTCAATATGCTTCTATACATGAATTATGTCGTAAATAATTAAATGTACCGGAAGTTGTCAATTAGCCTATATATAAGAAAATGTACCGGCAAATGCCATTGGACATAAAGCAACTACCGGGACATTTCAACTGTCCCGGTAGTTATCGACTCACATATAGAAATTCCGGACCAGTCCCGGTAATCACCATTTGTCCCGGAAGTTGTCGATAGGCCCCTAAAAATGACCCGGCAGTTGCCAATAGACATATATATATATATATATATATATATATATATATATTTTTTTTTTTTTTTTTTTTTTTCACACAACCATTCGTGGAGGTTTTTCAGAACCACTCGGGCGCAAACGCCAAAGTAATTCTGTTCGTTAGTGAGGATAAAGCACCTTTCGTACGATGTTGACTGTACCGAGTATCAAGCTTTCTGCATCCACAACAGGGTGTTCTTTGGCAAATTGAGTTCTTTCAGATGTTGTGTCGTATTACGATGCACGAGACCATTTGTGCTAATTATGAGAGGCTTGATGGCGATTTCCCTCAGTTTCCACATATCCTTCATCTGCTGTGCTAGTGCCTCGTATTTCGAAACTTTTTCGTTGTATGTTTTTGTGAGGTTGTAGTCTTGTGGCACAGCAAAGTCTATTATGAGGGCGGTGTTAGCTGTCTTGTCCCATATCACCATGTCCGGTCGATTGTGTTCTACGCCTCTATCCGTGATGACCGTGAAGTCCCAGTAAATCTTTGTGTGTTCGTTCTCAACCAAAGTCTGAGGTGAGTACAAGTGGTGTGGCGTGAATTGTTGGATCAGCTGCTTCTGGAGACACATCATCTGGTGTACAACCTTTCCCATGTTGTCATGTCGTGCCAGGTATTTAGTGCCCGCTATTGTCGAACATCCAGAGGAAAGGTGTTGGATCGACTCTTCCGCGCCATTACATAGTCTGCATTTGGTGTTGGCTACAGCTTGTTTCATAATGTGTTTGGCATAGGTTCTTGTCGGAACAACCTGATCCTGAATAGCAAAGAAGGTGGCCTCCGTCTGGGGAAAAAGGTAGCCCTCGGTTAGGTATGTGTTTGTACCTTGTTTATCCACTTCCGCCTGATGGAGGCTAGCGTAGAACCTTCCATGAAGAGATTTGGCCTGCCAAGCTTGTCTCAGAATCTCTGCTTGATCATCTCTCCCAGAAAGTTCACCATGTGTTCCATCAGCCGTCTCAAGATAGCCGCTGGAAGTTACCCACTGATGGACAGGTAAGTTGGATTTGCGGAAGTATTCTTTAACTTTATAAGTTTCTTTCAGAGCTGATTCTCCTATATTTATCATTCCTCGGCCACCCTCCCTTCGGGGTAAGTATAAGCGTTCCACTGCCGAGTTCGGGTGCAACATTCCGTGTTGGGTTAAAGACGTTCTGATGTTTCTGTCTATTTCGTTGAGCTCAGTTTTCGACCATGAGATAACTCCTGCTGTATATATGAATGTTGGTATGGCCCAGCTGTTGATGGCCATCATTTTATTTTTGGCTGACAGTTGAGTTCTCAGTACTTTTTTGACTCTTCTTAGCAGTTCGGTCTTAGTGATATCTTTGTTTTCTCTCTGTTTTATCTCATAGGTTTGCTGCACCCCCAGGTATCTATATCGGTCCTCTAAACTCAGACCAGTCACCTGTCGTCCATCAGACAGAACAACGCTTTCCCTGTTCGCCATCTTTCCTCTCCTCACGGTCACCGTCGCACACTTCTCCAGTCCAAATGTCATATTGATATCCTCACTAAACGCTCTCACGAGCTCCATTAGTCCTTCCAGCTGTGCTTTGCCTCTTGCATACAACTTCAGATCGTCCATATAAAAAAGATGTGTAAGTCTGATCTGTTCACTGATGGAGTATCCATATGTGGATCTGTTAAGCATCTTACTCAGGATATTGAGGGCGAGGCAAAACCATAAAGGGCTCAGACTATCCCCTTGGAAAATACCTCTCTTTATGTGTACTTCAGCTGTGTGGTAGGTAGCTGCTCCATTGTGGACTCTCAAAGTAGTGCGCCAGGTTGTCATTAGGTGTCCGAGCAACGCGATCACCTGACGGTTCACCTTGTAGATCTTGAGGACCTCAAGTAGCCAAGTATGGGGCACCGAGTCGAAGGCCTTTCTATAATCTATCCACGCCATTGAGATGTTCTTGAGGCGCTTTCTCGCTTGCTTGGTCAGCATGTTATCTATCACCAAGAGCTCTTTGCTTCCTCGTCCCTTTTTTCTGCATCCGTTCTGCTCCCAAGCCATGATGTTGTTCGCTTGGATGTGGCAATTGATCTTGTAGGCTATGGTTGACGTGATGATTTTGTATGCCGTAGGTAGGCAAGTTATTGGTCTATAATTACTCGGCAGTCTTGAGTCTCCTTTCTTCGGTAAAAGGTGTGATCCCATGTGTGAAATATTCTGGCACGGTATCAGGCTTCACAAGTGCTCTATCTATGAGGCTCGCAAGTACCCTATGTGTTGAGGTCAGGGTCTTCCACCAATAGTTCTGGATACCATCTATTCCCGGTGAAGACCAGTTTTTCAGTCGTTTGATGGTTGCACGAACGTCATCCTCTGTAACTTGGATTGCTGCCATTTCATTCAAATCGGAAAGGTCTTCGAGCTCTGCTTTAATCCAAGGAGCCTCGGTGTTATGATCTTTCCCATGCGACCATATGTTCGACCAGAATTGCCTCATTTCTTCTGGTTGTGGCGGCGTTTTATCTATATCGGCCTGGTTATCCTCGAGTTTTCTGAAAAATTCTTTTTGGTTGTTAGCAAAGAGATTATTTTCTCGGTATCGCCGTGTTCTCTTGCTATATCTCCTGAGCCTATTTCCTAGGGCAGCAATCTTCTGCTTTAAGGTTTCCATGCGGGTTTGCAGTCTTAGGTGGTATTGTGCGTCACTCCTCTTCAGCCTCATCTTCTGGGAATATATCTGAACTTTCTTCTTCACGCGTTTACTAGGGTTTTCGCTACTCAAGTAGGAATGGAGAATTCCTATTTCCTTCCTGAAAATATTAATTTTTTTATTAATTCGATCTTCCCACGGGGGTCTCTGTGGGGTACCGTTTTCTTGGGTGTTATCTGTCATTTTTGTTTCATGAATGGAATTAGCAACTATGGCTGCACAATACACTAGGTGGCAGAGATCCTCAAAATTCGATGAGGATGCTATAGTCTCTTCCAAAGCTGCGTTTATCACTCTCATTGTCTCTTTAGTGTTGGTGTTATGATGCATTTTCTTGATTTTTGGTCTTATATGCATTGGTACTCCCTTCCATTTCAGATTTATCTCCTCAAATAGCGATAATACCCCTCTGGTGGCATCGTCGGTCTCTGGTAGGTCCGTGGGTCGTGGTTCGGAATTAGGTTGCTCATTATAGCTCTGGTGGTCATGATCTTCTGCAAGTGTTAGCGTTCTTCTAATCTGAATGCTCCTCCTGATGTTGTGGATGTGTCGAATCGGGGAATTCCTAAGTGCTTCTGCTTTCATGAGTTCTATTTCATCAGGTGATAACAACTTACGTGTTTTTATATTTTTCACCTGTGCTATTAGATGTTTTCCCGAGAATTGTTTATCGGGGTAGGTCTCCAGCCATCGTTCTGTCAATTTTTCGGCATATTTTCTCGTTTGCTTTTCTCCTTCGGTAACGTGAAAGTAGGCGCTAAGAAGACATTTGTTCATTTCTCTTGTCCAGCGTTGCCTCTCTCTCCTCCGTGGTACAGCGGGATTGCCAGGCTGTTCTGACGAACCAGCAGGCGGGTCCAAACTATGACCTCGGGTGTTCCTTGAGTTGCTTGGCCTTGTGGTTCCATTTCGCAAAGTAGCGCCACTCGCTCCACTAACATTTGCTAGGGCCTGTATCTGTCTTCCCACCGGTGCAGTCCCACCACCGAGGGCGGTTTCCGAGGCTTTGTTTCCAATATCGAAAGCAATTGTATATCACAGCGAAGGGGTTGCTAACCCCAATCGCTGGTCAAACTCGGGTACGCGGGGTCGTCACTCCCCGATAGCTTACGCCACCCTGCGTATTATTATATATATATATATATATATATATATATATATATATATATATATATATATATATATATATATATATATATATCCTATATCTATATATATATATATATAGATTTGTTCGGCCGGCCGCCTACACAGACCCAAATCGGTATACTCGACCGACTTTCAAACCCAAAAGTGACGTGTCCAGACCCGGCTCCGGGTCTGGTAACGTTTGACCCTAGAATCGTTTTGAGGGGATGAAGGGATGCTAGGGGTGAATTTTCAGCCGGGTCTGAAAAATCGGTTATACACGTGATTATATACAAAAAGTTTCAGGGAATGGCCAGTGTGAGGGCGCTTCGGTCGACATGAGTTCGATGTATAAATTTGTATAGTAGACCAACGCAATGAGTCCCTAAATATGGCAACGCTGCTTGTTGAGAGCGTTATAGTTTTATTTGATCTCTTCTCTAATTCATACACCTTGAATTCACTATTCGAGGACTTATACGATCCCGGTATAGACAACCGCCGGCGCCGTCGGTGAAATTCTCAACGAATATTCCGAATAGACTCGTATATTGTCATTAGATTCTTTTGATATGAACATTAACTGAAGGTTCACCGGTAACCTCATATTATTGATTTGAAAAATACCTCTTGTATTTTATTGCCAAATTAAATTTTTTTTTAATTTTTTTCACATTTAGTACGATCGGGTAATAAGGGTCACTGCAGTGCGGTTAATGGGAATCAACTCCCATTATCATTTACGAACAGTACATCCGCTTATTGCCTGGATTCTTCATAACAATTTTGTTTTTTTCTGAGGATTTTTTTGAATTTTTTTTTGAATCGATAACAGATATGATAAAACTAACAGTGATTAAAGAATTTTGTGGAAAAACCAAGCTGTTCTCTACATTTTTTCAAATTAACGTTTTCTGGAGGTAAACAGGGGACAGTGTTCCAGAAAATATATCATTCTGTAGATTTCCAATCGAAATTCTTATGTCACATGGTGTGAACTATAAATATATACATTTATGCCAAACTTCACTCGACTATCTTGTGTAGTGTGAATACTATAATTTTCGAGGTCATGTTTCGTAGAACGAATACAGGACAGCACTCTCCGATGCGACGCCGCGCCGCGCCGTCAGGCTGCTTATAACAGTCTCGAATCAAATAATGGCTATCTCCGATAGTTTTGTAAGTTTCAAAAAACTCTTAAAACACTTTTTCATGTCGTGTTAGTGGAAGTTTTTTTCTCTCTCATTTTGACGAGTTGTTTCTGTACCTATTGTAATATTAAGTGGATGCTTTGTTGTTAAATGAGAAGTTCAATCATCACAGATTGCATGCTGAAAGCACTGATTACTTCATCTTCACTCTTTGAGATGTTAGCAGTGGCCCTACATCAGGGCCTCAATGCAAGTTTCTCCGAGTGATGGAAACACCCAATATTTTTGGCGACTGCGAAGTCAAGTAATTTAAGAAAAAAAATGGCAAACAAAAAATTCCTTGCCTTTAAGAAGGCTAACCTAACTATTTTCAATTCATCTATGTTTCAATAAATTTACGTGCCGTTATCTACGAAGTTTAAAGAACAGTTTTTAAAGAGGGAATATAGATTGTTTGATACCTCATATAAAAACTCCACATATCAGCTTCGTATTTCTGTATATTTCTCGAAAACCCAATTGAAGTCGATTTCAATTGTGTTCTCGAGAAAAATACAGATTATTATAGGATGGTCATAATCTTCTCTGATTCGTGATAAGACCTAAAGTGTTTCGATTATCCTGTTATTTCAAAACTATGGTTTCATGGAGATTGACCTCAAGAAGTGGAATAGCCAGTGGGTTGGCTACCCCTCTGGAATTTTCAATAAGTAGTATTAGCCATGTGATACATCATTTGAGAGCTACTCTCAATATTTCCTGATTCTTGATCTTGCATGAATCGTTTCTCTCCAAAATGATAGTAAATTTCTCGTTTTTTTAATATATTGTTTTCTGAGATACTTAAACAAGGGAATATTTGATTGCGGGAAAGTAGAAAAGTCCTTATGTGAGTAAAATTGAAGGAAATTTAGTTGAACCATTAATTGAAATTCAGTTCAATTTTACAGAAGGCTGCAAATTATCAAAACCTGATGAGCTTAGCTTTCAAATGATATATCCCACGCCAATCTTTCCCTATTGAAAATTAAAAAATGACAGCCATCCCACTTAAGAGGATGACAATTTCACTTATGAAAAACAATTGCTGAAAAATCATAGTTTAAAAATGAATAAATAACCACAAATTCAAGAAAACATTAATGTTTCAACACGAATCAGAAAGTATTCTCATATGATATTATGATATATTAATGTGTCATTAAACCAATTCTCGAAAAAAGTTCAATAATAGAAAGCTGGCGTGAAAAGCTTTCATTTTAGGCATCACAACCTGTCTTCTTCATTCAAAGTTTGAGGGTGGCCGCTGCCTCATGCAAGGGGTGGATATATCTCTAATCAGTTGCGTCTACCCTCTCCAAACTAAAATTGATCTTCCTCTACGTTCTTACGACTGTGGCCAATTCGCTAGTAAGTGGCTCTGTTTTGTTTTCAAATGGCCAACC
The DNA here is from genome assembly GCA_013421045.1 of Propylea japonica. Taxonomy (NCBI): domain Eukaryota; kingdom Metazoa; phylum Arthropoda; class Insecta; order Coleoptera; family Coccinellidae; genus Propylea; species Propylea japonica. The sequence goes on from CM024247.1 coordinate 12,628,343, forward strand.
TGTATACGCAGAGTACTTCCGTATTTTATGGAGATTTCAATTTTTTGAAGCGTTATAAGAAAGGATATTTCTGAGGTAAAAAATATGGAAGCAACTTTCAGAATGAATTTGCTTCAATCGGGATTCTTCAATTCCCTTGAACCAATAATAATAGTTTATTGTTTTTTACTGAACTATCGTGGTTTACTCAACCACTTTATCATAGTACGTATCTGGAAATTGATTTATATTCCTGAAGTTATAATACTGTCGTAGAATAAAACTAAGACGTATGAATAGATTAATAATAATATAGGAAATTTCACATTCCTTTCAAACCATGTTTTCAATATAATATTAATTTCTTCTATCATAGTTCTGAATCATTTTTGTCATTGCCAATTTTATAACTCCCCAAAAATTTTATTTCCCCAGGAAAAACCTGGCGACGCACTTGATTGATTCACCCCTTATCATTTTGCTTCAATTGTCTAACTAAAGAGTTCGTTTCAAGATCATTGAGAAATGTGTTTTCATTCGAACAATTACGTCTCCTCATGAATGAACATTCAGCTCATTGTGAAAACATGAAATTTCGATAAATGAAACTTTCTCAGTACAAAAAAATTATGCATCACAAAGAACCTTCTACGACCAGAGTGAATGGATTTTTAAAGTTGGGTTCTTTTTGAAAGTTTTGATACCATACAGTGAGTTGAAAAAAATCCATCAATGCACCCTAATTGTCGATTACCGAAAATAAGAAAATTTTAAGACCTCGGAATCCAGGATCAGTCATTTTTCAGCGAATGAAAATGAGAAATTTCATCTTCACGGTCAGGCAGTTGTTCCCTTCCGAAGGATATTTAATCTTTTCGTCGACTCATCATTACATATACAAATTCTTTTATGGCACCTACTCTTTTGATCCCTTTTATACACTGAAATTGTAGCGACCGGTCCCGGCAACCTGGCAACACCGCTTGGATCGAAAAGGTTGGTCGTATATACCGATACTGTATAAGTGGGATTGGAAAGGTGGCGTAATGTTTCGGGACCGAAAAGTAATATTGATTATACGACTTTTTTAAATGAAAAAAATCCTTTCCCCTCTCAGTATGCCTAGTGAGTTATATTTGCAATAAGTCCATTTTTTGCATATATACAACTGAAAAACTGCCGGATTATATGGGTCTTAGGTCGCCTTAGAAACGTATCGGGACTGGATACGTCTGTCAGATAAATATATATATATATAAAAATATATATATATATATATAGATTTGTTCGACCGCCTACACAGACCCAAATCGGTATACTCGACCGACTTTCAAACCCAAAAGTGACGTGTCCAGACCCGGCTCCGGGTCTGGTAACGTTTGACCTTAGAATCGTTTTGAGGGGGATGAAGGGATGCTAGGCGTGAATTTTCAGCCGGGTCTGAAAAGTCGGTTATACACGTGATTATATACAAAAAGTTTCAGGGAGTGGCCAGTGTGAGGGCGCTTCGGTCGTCATGAGCTCGATGTATATAATTCGTATAGTAGACCAACGCAATGAGTCCCTAAATATGGCAACGCTGCTTGTTGAGAGCGTTATAGTTGTATTTGTTCTCTTTCTAATTCATACACCGCGAATTCACTATTCGAGGACTTATACGATCCCGGTATAGACAACCGCCGGCGCCGTCGGGTGAAATTCTCAGCGAATATTCCGAATAGACTCGTATATTGTCATTAGATTCTTTTGATATGAACATGAACTGAAGGTTCACCGGTAACCTTATATTATTGATTTGAAAAATACCTCTTGTATTTTATTGCCAAATTAATTTTTTTTTTAATTTTTTTTTCACATTCAGTACGATCGGGTTATAAGGGTCACTGCAGTGCGGGTAATGGGAATCATCTCCCATTATCATTTACGAACAGTATATCCGCTTATTGCCTGGATTTTTCATAGCAATGTTGATTTTTTATGAGGATTTTTTTGAATTTTTTCTAGAAATCGATAACAGATATGATAAAACTAACAGTGATTAAAGAATTTTGTGGAAAAACCAAGCTGTTCTCTACATTTTTTCAAATTAACGTTTTCTGGAGGTAAACAGGGGACAGTGTTCCAGAAAATATATCATTCTGTAGATTTCCAATCGAAATTCTTATGTCACATGGTGTGAACTATAAAATATAACATTTATGCCAAACTTCACTCGACTATCTTGTGTAGTGTGAATACTATAATCTTCGAGGTCAGGTTTCGTAGAACGAATACAGGACAGCACTCTCCGATGCGACGCCGGCCGTCAGGCTGCTTATAACAGTCTCGAATCAAATAATGGCATAGACATTATCTCCGATAATTTTGTAAGGTTCAAAAAACTCCTAAAACACATTTTCATGTCGGGTTAGTGGAAGTTTTTTTTCTCTCATTTTGACGAGTTGATTCTGTACCTATTGTAATATTAAGTGGATACTTTGTTGTTTTAATCAGAAGTTCAATCATCACAGATCGCATGCTGAAAGCACTGATTACTTCATCTTCACTCTTTGAGATGTTAGCAGTGGCACTACATCAGGGCCTCAATGCAAGTTTCTCCGAGTGATGGAAACACCCAATATTTTTGGCGACTGTGAAGTCAAGTGATTTTAAGATAGAAAAAAAATGACAAACAAAAAATTCTTTGCCTTTAAGAAGGCTAACCTAACTATTTTCAATTTAGCTATGTTTCAATAATTTTACGTGCCGTTATCTACGAAGTTTAAAGAAACAGTTTTTAAAAAGGGAATAAAGATTGTTTGATACCTCATATTAAAACTCCACATATCAGCTTCGTATTTCTGTATTTTTCTCGAAAACCCAATTGAAGTCGATTTCAATTGTGTTTTCGAGAAAAATACAGATTATTATAGGATGGTCATAATATTCTCTGATTCGTGATAAGACTTAAAGTGTTTCGATTATCCTGTTATTTCAAAACTATGGTTTCATGGAGATTGACTTCAAGAAGTGGAATAGCCATGGGGTTGGCTACCCCTCTGGAATTTTCAATAAGTAGTATTAGCCATGTGATACATCATTTGAAAGCTTTCCACTCCAAAAATATTTGCTGATTCTTGATCTTGCATGAATAGTTTCTCCAAAATGATAGTAAAATTTCTCGTTTTTTTATTATTTTGTTTTCTGAGATACTTAAACAAGCGAATATTTGATTGCGGGAAAGTAGAAAAGTCCTTAGGTGAATAAAATTGAAGGAAATTTAGTTGAACCATTAATTGAAATTCAGTTCAATTTTACAGAAGGCTGCAAATTATCAAAACCTGATGAGCTTTCGAATGATATATCCCACGCCAATCTTTCCCTATTGAAAATTCAAAAATGACAGCCATCCCACTTAAGAGGATGACAATTTCACTTATGAAAAACAATTGCTGAAAAATAATAGTTCAAAAATGAATAAATAACCACAATTTCAAGAAAACATTTATTTCTCAACACGAATCAGAAAGTATTCTCATATGATATTATGAATATATTAATATGTCATCAAACCAATTTTCGAAAAATGTTCAATAATAGAAAGCTGGCGGGAAAAGCTTTCATTTTAGGCATCATACAACCTGTCTTCTTCATTCAAAGTTTGAGGGTGGCCGCTGCCTCATGCAAGGGGTGGATATATCTCTAATCAGTTGCGTCTACCCTCTCCAAACAAAAATTGATCTTCCTCGACGTTCTCAACGACTGTAGCCAATTCGCTAGTAAGTGGCTATGTTCTGTTTTCAAATGGCCAACCTGTATACGCAGAGTACTTTCGTATTTTATGGAGATTTCAATTTGTTGAATCGTTATAAGAAACGATATTTCTGAGGTGAAAAATATGGAAGCAACTTTCAGAATGAATTTGCTTCAATGGGGATTCTTCAATTCCCTTGAACCAATAATAATAGTTTATTGTTTTTTACTGAGCTATCGTGGTTTACTCAACCACTTTGTCATAGTACGTATCTGGAAATTGATTTATATTCCTGAAGTTATAATACTGTCGTAAAAAAAAACTAAGACGTATGAATAGATATACAGGGCGTTTCATTGGAAAGGGAAATACTTCACAGGTGTATAGGTGGCATCAAGACGGTTCTAGAGATACCCTACTTATTGGGTCTCACTGTCTTCGTAGCCGAGATACAGGGTGTTTTATGAATTTTGCCCGTTTCTTCCTGAGGCCGTACCAGACAAACCACCCGGTATATTTTCTTCATATTTGTCAAATATGTTCCTAATTGAGAGCCCAAACATATCATGCAATAACCGCCTCGAAAATCCAGGTCCGGGTTAACAAAAATTATGAATCGTTTGAATACTCGAAACAACACACCGTACATCGGAATTTTGAAAATCTATTTTAATATTCGAAAACACCACTAAAAACTAAACTGAGACGTATACTTCAAATTTTCGCGCAGAAAGTTTTACTGCACAAATTTTCAACGTAAAAGTGAAGTTTTTAGGAACTTGGATACCCGAAAGTGTTTTGAAGTGACTTTAACAATGACTTATCAACAATATTGAATCCATAATTATTTCAACATTACTCTGTAATTCATTTTCACATTGGTTTTCCTTTTTATAGCTGTATACTTGAAAATCCAGGTCCGGGTTAACGAAAATTATGAATCGTTTGAATCCTCGAAAAAACACCCTGTACATCGGAATTTTGAAAATCGGTTTTAAAATTCGAAAATACCACTAAAACTGAACTGAGACGTACACTTCAAATGTTCGCGCAGATAGTTTCAATGCACAAATTTTCAACGTAAAAGTGAAGTTTTTAAGAACTTGGATACCTGAAAGTGGTTTGAAGTGACTTTTAACAATGAATTATCAAAATATTGAAATCCATCGCTTTCAGTGTTTGTCATTATTGCTGAAGTAACGGGATTAGTTATCCCGTCAACGCACAAAGAATAATGATAATATTGTAATGAATGAAAACAAATTTTTAAGCTTTAATTACCTACTGACTTGAATCAGAGCCATAATAATGCTATCAAAAATAGTCTAAACAACTTGAGACAACTATATGAACTATGTGTATTGAATGAAGGTGGTCATTTTGAGCAATTTCTTCATTTTCTTCTGTTGTTCACCCTGTATATCTTCCTATTGACGTTATTATAACTTCAAAATGAGCATTTCAGTAAACGCACTCTGCCACTTGTAAAATGATTACAGATCTTGGCAGGTGGTTCTTTAAATTTGAAACTCTGTGGTTGTCAGAATAAAAGAGATAGCGCCAACATATGTTACATATTCGAAATCAGGGGAAAAAGAGCTAGCCAAACATGTAAAAATATACAGGGTGTTCCATTTGAAAAAATGAAGTTGCCATCAATATGTTGGCCACCCTGTATATATTTCAGTTTATGGACTCATATCAAAAAATCTCAGTTGATTTCGTGAAACTTTTATACGAAATATTTTTTTGTTTCCCCTTCAGTAACAAAGTTAAAGGGGGGGTCAAATTATAGTGAAAAACCCGGTACAGGGTATTCTTTCGAGTATTCAAACGATTCATAATTTTTTGTTAACCCGTACCTGGATTTTCGAGGCGGTTATTGCATGATATGTTTGGGCCCTCAATTAGGAACATAATATTTGCCAAATATGAAGAAAATATACCGTGTGGTTCGTCTGGTACGGCCTCAGGAAGAAACGGGCAAAATTCATAAAACACCCTGTATCTCGGCTACGAAGACAGTGAGACCCAATAAATGGGGCTAGAACCGTCTTAGTGCCACCTATGCACCTGTGAAGTATTTCCCTTTCCCAATGAAGCACCCTGTATAATAATATAGGAAATTTCACATTCCTTTCAAACCATGTTTTCAATATAATATTAATTTCTTCTATCATAGTTCTGAACCATTTTTGTCATTGCCAATTTTATAACTCCCCAAAAATTTTAATTCCCCAGGAAAAAACCTGGCGACGCACATGATTGATTCACCCCTTATCTTTTTGCTTCAATTGTCTAAATAAAGGGTTCGTTTGAAGATCATTGAGAAATGTGTTTTCATTCGAACAATTACGTCTCCTTATGAATGAACATTCAGCTCATTGTGAAAACATGAAATTTCGATAAATAAAACTTTCTCAGTACAAAAAAATTATGCAACACAAAGAACCTTCTACGACCGGAGTAAATGGATTTTTAAATTTGGGTTCTTTTTGAAAGTTTTAATACCATACAGTGAGTTGAGAAAAATCTATCAATGCACCCTAATTGTCGATTGCCGAAAATAAGAAAATTTTAAGACCTCGGAATCCAGGATCAGTCATTGTATGGAGTTTAGTCGGTATAAGACAAATGAAAATGAAATATTGATTCAGCGAATGAAAATGAGAAATCATCTTCACGGTCAGGCAGTTGTTCCCTTCCGAAGGATATTTAATCTTTTCGTCGACTCATCATTACATATACAAATTCTTTTATGGCACCTACTCTTTTGATCCCTTTTATACACTGAAATTGTAGCGACCGGTCCCGGCAACATGGCAACACCGCTTGGATCGAAAAGGTTGGTCGTATATACCGATACTGTATAAGTGGGATTGGAAAGTTGGCGTAATGTTTCGGGACCGAAAAGTTATTTTGATTATACGACTTTTTTAAATGAAAAAAATCCTTTCCCCTCTCAGTATGCCTAGTGAGTTATATTTGCAATAAGTCCATTTTTTGCATATATACACCTGAAAAACTGCCGGATTATATGGGTCTTAGGTCGCCTTAGAAACGTATCGGGACTGGATACGTCTGTCAGATAAATATATATATATATATAGATTTGTTCGGCCGCCTACACAGACCCAAATCGGTATACTCGACCGACTTTCAAACCCAAAAGTGACGTGTCCAGACCCGGCTCCGGGTCTGGTAACGTTTGACCCTAGAATCGTTTTGAGGGGGATGAAGGGATGCTAGGGGTGAATTTTCAGCCGGGTCTGAAAAATCGGTTATACACGTGATTATATACAAAAAGTTTCAGGGAATGGCCAGTGTGAGGGCGCTTCGGTCGACATGAGTTCGATGTATATAATTTGTATAGTAGACCAACGCAATGAGTCCCTAAATATGGCAACGCTGCTTGTTGAGAGCGTTATAGTTTTATTTGATCTCTTTCTAATTCATACACCTTGAATTCACTATTCGAGGACTTATACGATCCCGGTATAGACAACCGCCGGCGCCGTCGGGTGAAATTCTCAACGAATATTCCGAATAGACTCGTATATTGTCATTAGATTCTTTTGATATGAACATTAACTGAAGGTTCACCGGTAACCTCATATTATTGATTTGAAAAATACCTCTTGTATTTTATTGCCAAATTAAATTTTTTTTTAATTTTTTTCACATTTAGTACGATCGGGTAATAAGGGTCACTGCAGTGCGGTTAATGGGAATCAACTCCCATTATCATTTACGAACAGTACATCCGCTTATTGCCTGGATTCTTCATAACAATTTTGTTTTTTCTGAGGATTTTTTTGAATTTTTTTTGAATCGATAACAGATATGATAAAACTAACAGTGATTAAAGAATTTTGTGGAAAAACCAAGCTGTTCTCTACATTTTTTCAAATTAACGTTTTCTGGAGGTAAACAGGGGACAGTGTTCCAGAAAATATATCATTCTGTAGATTTCCAATCGAAATTCTTATGTCACATGGTGTGAACTATAAAATATAACATTTATGCCAAACTTCACTCGACTATCTTGTGTAGTGTGAATACTATAATTTTCGAGGTCATGTTTCGTAGAACGAATACAGGACAGCACTCTCCGATGCGACGCCGCGCCGCGCCGTCAGGCTGCTTATAACAGTCTCGAATCAAATAATGGCTATCTCCGATAGTTTTGTAAGTTTCAAAAAACTCTTAAAACACTTTTTCATGTCGTGTTAGTGGAAGTTTTTTTCTCTCTCATTTTGACGAGTTGTTTCTGTACCTATTGTAATATTAAGTGGATGCTTTGTTGTTAAATGAGAAGTTCAATCATCACAGATTGCATGCTGAAAGCACTGATTACTTCATCTTCACTCTTTGAGATGTTAGCAGTGGCCCTACATCAGGGCCTCAATGCAAGTTTCTCCGAGTGATGGAAACACCCAATATTTTTGGCGACTGCGAAGTCAAGTAATTTAAGAAAAAAAAATGGCAAACAAAAAATTCCTTGCCTTTAAGAAGGCTAACCTAACTATTTTCAATTCATCTATGTTTCAATAAATTTACGTGCCGTTATCTACGAAGTTTAAAGAAACAGTTTTTAAAGAGGGAATATAGATTGTTTGATACCTCATATAAAAACTCCACATATCAGCTTCGTATTTCTGTATATTTCTCGAAAACCCAATTGAAGTCGATTTCAATTGTGTTCTCGAGAAAAATACAGATTATTATAGGATGGTCATAATCTTCTCTGATTCGTGATAAGACCTAAAGTGTTTCGATTATCCTGTTATTTCAAAACTATGGTTTCATGGAGATTGACCTCAAGAAGTGGAATAGCCAGTGGGTTGGCTACCCCTCTGGAATTTTCAATAAGTAGTATTAGCCATGTGATACATCATTTGAGAGCTACTCTCAATATTTCCTGATTCTTGATCTTGCATGAATCGTTTCTCCAAAATGATAGTAAAATTTCTCGTTTTTTTAATATATTGTTTTCTGAGATACTTAAACAAGGGAATATTTGATTGCGGGAAAGTAGAAAAGTCCTTATGTGAGTAAAATTGAAGGAAATTTAGTTGAACCATTAATTGAAATTCAGTTCAATTTTACAGAAGGCTGCAAATTATCAAAACCTGATGAGCTTAGCTTTCAAATGATATATCCCACGCCAATCTTTCCCTATTGAAAATTAAAAATGACAGCCATCCCACTTAAGAGGATGACAATTTCACTTATGAAAAACAATTGCTGAAAAATCATAGTTTAAAAATGAATAAATAACCACAAATTCAAGAAAACATTAATGTTTCAACACGAATCAGAAAGTATTCTCATATGATATTATGAATATATTAATGTGTCATTAAACCAATTCTCGAAAAAAGTTCAATAATAGAAAGCTGGCGTGAAAAGCTTTCATTTTAGGCATCACAACCTGTCTTCTTCATTCAAAGTTTGAGGGTGGCCGCTGCCTCATGCAAGGGGTGGATATATCTCTAATCAGTTGCGTCTACCCTCTCCAAACTAAAATTGATCTTCCTCTACGTTCTTACGACTGTGGCCAATTCGCTAGTAAGTGGCTCTGTTTTGTTTTCAAATGGCCAACCTGTATACGCAGAGTACTTCCGTATTTTATGGAGATTTCAATTTTTTGAAGCGTTATAAGAAAGGATATTTCTGAGGTAAAAAATATGGAAGCAACTTTCAGAATGAATTTGCTTCAATCGGGATTCTTCAATTCCCTTGAACCAATAATAATAGTTTATTGTTTTTTACTGAACTATCGTGGTTTACTCAACCACTTTATCATAGTACGTATCTGGAAATTGATTTATATTCCTGAAGTTATAATACTGTCGTAGAAAAAACTAAGACGTATGAATAGATTAATAATAATATAGGAAATTTCACATTCCTTTCAAACCATGTTTTCAATATAATATTAATTTCTTCTATCATAGTTCTGAATCATTTTTGTCATTGCCAATTTTATAACTCCCCAAAAATTTTATTTCCCCAGGAAAAAACCTGGCGACGCACTTGATTGATTCACCCCTTATCATTTTGCTTCAATTGTCTAACTAAAGAGTTCGTTTCAAGATCATTGAGAAATGTGTTTTCATTCGAACAATTACGTCTCCTCATGAATGAACATTCAGCTCATTGTGAAAACATGAAATTTCGATAAATGAAACTTTCTCAGTACAAAAAAATTATGCATCACAAAGAACCTTCTACGACCAGAGTGAATGGATTTTTAAAGTTGGGTTCTTTTTGAAAGTTTTGATACCATACAGTGAGTTGAAAAAAATCCATCAATGCACCCTAATTGTCGATTACCGAAAATAAGAAAATTTTAAGACCTCGGAATCCAGGATCAGTCATTTTTCAGCGAATGAAAATGAGAAATTTCATCTTCACGGTCAGGCAGTTGTTCCCTTCCGAAGGATATTTAATCTTTTCGTCGACTCATCATTACATATACAAATTCTTTTATGGCACCTACTCTTTTGATCCCTTTTATACACTGAAATTGTAGCGACCGGTCCCGGCAACCTGGCAACACCGCTTGGATCGAAAAGGTTGGTCGTATATACCGATACTGTATAAGTGGGATTGGAAAGGTGGCGTAATGTTTCGGGACCGAAAAGTAATATTGATTATACGACTTTTTTAAATGAAAAAAATCCTTTCCCCTCTCAGTATGCCTAGTGAGTTATATTTGCAATAAGTCCATTTTTTGCATATATACAACTGAAAAACTGCCGGATTATATGGGTCTTAGGTCGCCTTAGAAACGTATCGGGACTGGATACGTCTGTCAGATAAATATATATATATATATATATATATATATATATACGCATTAGGCTATCTTTACCAAGCCCGGTACGCACCCCAGGTGAAGTGAAGCCCTGGTGTGAGGGGGTATGCGGGGAAAGTATATAATTTATACATTTCTGGTGACTTATCACTACCAATAAGAGTCCCAGTATACTGCTAGTGATATATTAAGCCCATCTGTATAAAAATAGATGATTTAAGATCCATCCCCAGCCCAGGCGGTGTTGCCAAAATATTCTAGTAGCTTTTGCATTTGAATGCTTTATTTCTCTATTTCTTTCGATCGTAACAGATATACGCGACACGAAATGCGTCCTACGGAAGCCAAAGTATGATTCATCAATAAAAACTATTCCGTTTCGCGGTTTATTGTTAGCTTCGGTAACTTCCATCTTAGGAGAGCTGATTGAAAAGGGATGTACAGGTTTTAAGCATTGTTTATCCAAAAATGGAACATTGGCACTTTGCGTTATTTTTTTTATAAATAACTAAAGATTCCCACAATAAATAAAATTTGAAATTGGCAATGAAATTCGAACTATTTCTCACTTGGAATTAGTTCATTCTGTTCTTATATGAATGAAACAATGCAATCATTTCATGAAGAGTTTTTTCCATCATAAAATTCGAAACTAAACGATTATATTCTCTGATCAAAAATTTATGGAAAGACTCATAATTTTGGGTTGACATTTCCATAAATTAAATTTGCATTGCATCTTGGAAATCATTTAAACATTCTAGTTTTCAGATATTCTTGATTATCATGTCCAGTACGCGATGATTAACCAAATATTTCTATGGATTGTTCGTACAGATCAATTTATTAGTGTTTCACGGATTGTTGTTCTTCGAACCGTAACCCTGATTTGGTTTGCCACAAATGGATACACTTTTTGTTCATGTGTATGAATCCATATTTTTTTCAACAACCCTCTCACTTTTATGAAAATGAAATAGATCGCGAGGTCAGATAATTATTTTTTTCGTATATGCACTTTTGGGACTTTGAAATTAGAATAACAAACAAACAAGGTCCCTCCATAAAAAAATTCAAGAAAAGCCCTGAGCAGGAGCTTTTGAGCGCTTGTTTATTGGTGGAGCAATGAGACTATTACCTCAAAATTTTACATGAGATTTGATAGTGATACCGAATATACAGGGTCTCTATAAATTATTGTAACAGCGCAGTTGGCTTTGGATTACTTTGCCGCTACAGAATACTATAGATTGGTTATAACCAATCAGAGCATAGCATGATCACAGAACTCTGTGGTTTGCAAAGAAAGCGACAAAATGAGAATGATCCAAAGCCAACTGCGCTGCTACAATCATTTATTTTATAGAGACCCTGTATAAATGCAGAATCTCACAGCACAATCGGAATTTTATTCTGAAAATTATTCAGATAATGAAATATGTAAAAAGTAAATAATTAAGAAATTAATGTTCTGATGATGCGACGAAATTCCGCATGAACATTCAGTATATCAGTCTTCATTCACAAAATGAATTAATTCGAATCAGTTATCCTGTTATGGAACTATGAAGATTGTTCTTTCATTATTCGAATTGGATTTTCTATGGTTTTGTTCACACTATGGCCACAAAATTTTTCATAAAATTTCAGTATAACTGTTTTCATGCACAAAAAAAATTTGACTCGAATCGGATAGTCTGTTATGGAATTATAAATATTTTTCTTTTCAATTTCAAATTGAATTTTCTATGGTTCTGCTAACACTGGCCACAAAATTTTGCATGAACATTCAGTATATCAACCTTCATTCACAAAATAAATTCCATTTGAATCGGAAGTTCTGTTATGGAAATAAAAAGATTCTACTTCTCAATATTCCAATTGAATTTTATATGGTTCTGTTTATAGCCACGCAATTTCGGATGAACATTCTGTATATCGATCTCTATTCACAAAATACATTTCACTCGATATATTCTCATACTTTTCGAATGGATTGTCCTCTTTTATGTTTTTCTTCACTCTGCTTTTTTGAGACTTTTAGCAATGATCTTCAAATCGTTTCGTAACAATAGTTATATACATATTTTTGGTACAAAAATTCAGATTGGAAAATTATTATTTAATTATTATGTTAATAGCTAGAGTTTTCGTCTGAAAAGATAATAATAGTTATGAATATTATGTCTTCACTAGGTCGATATATTGGGTGAAATATGATGAGAAATAAATTGTGAAAATACATTATTTCCTATTTTATCACTACATAATATAAAACAAAGTCGCTTTCTCTGTCCCTATGTCCCTTTGTATGCTTAAATCCTTGAAACTACGCAACGGATTTTGATGCGTTTTTTTCAATAGATAGAGTGATTCAAGAGGAAGGTTTACATGTATAATAACATCCATTAAATAGTGGGGAAGTACTGTTATTTTTGAGGATTTCTAATGTGATATCGTACCGTGCGAAGCCGGGACGGGTCGCTAGTGAATCATAAAAAAATCAAATAAACAAATGCTCTATATTCGAGAGCCATTCCCCTCACACACTTATTGGCTCTTTTCAACAGTTGAATTACTTTTCATATCCACAAGATGAAAAATTATACTCTTGATAGAACAGAAACACTAGAATTCAGCTCGAGAAAAGTTTGACTTTCTTCTCAGACCCCCTGAACAATAATCCATCTGGTACAAACAACAAAATTATTCTTCAATTGAATAATGCAATGGTTTATAAAAAACAACTAAGCAAATGCTCGAAATGAGATCAATTTGCTCCAAAGCATTTATTAGCTCTCTTAATTGAACTCTAATGATTTCTTTCTCTTCTGAGATAAGGATTATTCTGAGGCCAAATAATATATCAGTTCATTTCGCGGAATCCGAAAACAAGTATCATCTACATACTCTTCATTCGTGAATACTGAAGGCATTTTTCAGTAGATAAACAAACGACACAATTCCCAATAATTCAAATAAATCCTCAAAATTTATACATTATTTCATTGAAGAATAAATTTTGTTGAAAACATAAGTACCAGATGGATTATTGTTCAGGGGTTCTGAAATTAATAAATTTAAGTCAAACTTTTCTCGAACTGAAATCCAATGTTTCTGTTCTAGCAAGGGTCTAATTTTTCATCTTGTTTGGAATATTTCATGACTTCAGGTGACAATTTCAATTCAGAATTTCTCGAATGGAAAGCTAATGTCAAACATGTCTCTCAAATTTTTATTTCGTTGAATTCTGTTGAAGGTATAAAATTAACAAAATAAATGATATCCACCAGATTCGAAAGTTAACGGCATAGAAATAATGTCTGGATAATTAATGCCCTGTGTGATAATGTAATCAACGAAAAAACATGTAATTGACGTCAACAAAGTAAAAATTCACAAGAAGACGCAACGCAATTTTGGCGGTTTTTGAACATAAGGTTTCAAAGAATATGATTTTTCATTCCAACTCCAGCAATTTTATCGCATCAGCTTAATTTCACGAATAAACCTAAATGAAGTTTTCGAAATCAAATTCATACTACGAGAAAGCCAAAGAAAATTGTTTTCATTGTCACGACGATTAGTTCAGAAAATATCAAGAGATTTCTCGTTCATTTCGAATATTAATTGGTTATATCCTCACGAAAGAAAGGAAAATTCATTTATTATCGAATATTGCATCAATTAATATTTTCTCAATGAGCTCAGAAGTATTCATGCGGACCTAAATAGTAACACGTTTGGCTATATCATCTATTTCTACTTTGTGATCATCGAATCTGTTAACCACCTATATGATGCAAATATGTTCAGTTCCTCCAGAATACAAACAAGCATAAATCAGACGAGGTGAAAAAAATTACATCTGATTATGAAAGTCGAATATTATATCATTTTTCGTTTACAATGAAATTTTCTAATTATACATTGAAGATTGTTAAGGATAAATTTTGATTCCATCTAATTATTTCTTAGTGAATTCTAATCGATTCGAAGAACAATAAGATAATAAGAAATGTTAATTTTCCACCCCCTTCAGCTCCATCCATTGCGTCCGTAAATTAAAATTGATCTGCAAGTATTAAATTGAAAAAGTCAGAGCCAGTACCAGATTGAATGCGACGTTGTCTAATTTACGGGCTTTGTATAGAATGTAAATCATAGTGGGACTCTTATGAGCCGAGTTATACCGCCACAATGTATATATTTACACGCGTTAGCGCCACAGCACCACCTACAGGTGGATGGCATGAACTAAACGTGTATATATTGCGATAAAAATTTGTCGATTTTCGGCCCATACGAAAATTCGTATATAGACTCAGTGAGGCAGTACAAAGCTCCTGTAGAAAATATACACGTGAATTTTTACGAAGCCCGGGTCGGGCTTCGTAAAAATGATTTTGGCTTGACAAGGGTAACCGCGTATGGCGTTTCTGGCTTGGTAAGGTCGCGTAATACGTCTATATATATATATTTATCCGGTGAACAAAGTGGCATCTTTACAAAAACGGCGTAGGCTTGCATCCCCGTGTATATTGGTGTATATTATGAAAAAATATTTCCGTACATTTCGACTTCCAGTTATTTTCTGCGTATGGTTTGACATCCGTTTATTTTCATACAACTGGGAAACAGTTTGACCTCTATATATTCCATTTCTAGGTAGTATGACTTCCTGCAATGTTGCCATGTTGCCTATTCAGATTAATGCTACTTTTGTAATCGGACCGCAAAATATAGGATGTTCATTCAGAGTTTCATTCGTCATTTTGGGAGTAATCTAATGCGTTATTTGATTGTATTTAATCTTTGGGGGCGCTGATTACCATATTTCACTGAAAGTGAGAACAAGATTGTGAGAGCATAATTTAAATCAGTTATTGTTCCCAATCTACTAGTCAATGAAGATAACATTGAATTCACGTTCTACTATAATTTTGTGGTCATCATATTATTTCAGCAGGGGATATTGTGAAAATTTCCCTGAAGGTGGTCTATAAAGCTTCAATTAACGCAATTTTACTGCCGCTACCTCAGCTACCGTTTCAATGGTCAGATCTCGCAATTAGTTCATTTCTTAATTTGAGAATTTGTTCATTCATATTAACAATAGTAACATTTTGAGGGTTTTTTTGCGGTACTACTGCTTTTTATATTTCCGCAAAAATATTTTGATTTTCACGAAAACATTGCGCATACTCATTTCATCCCAAATTCAAATTGAAAAACTTGAGAACATCCATCCTTTGAATAACTGAGAAATACATTTGAGAGTTTTATAAAGGTAGACAAAATGATGTTATAGAAGTATTTATAAGATTATCAGAATGACCATCCGTGTTACTCAACACTTGGTTGTTCGTAATAAATTGAATCTTTAGGGCCTATAAAGGGTATACAGCGATCGCAATCATTTTTTATGTAACTATGTAAAAATGAATATGAAGGGAAATGTTGAAAGTGTTTGCGCACCTAAATAAAATGAAGAATGCTACTAGGGTGGGTTTGTTTTACAAAAACTTTTCGTCCGTTTTTGAGGGCTCGTTCAACTTCAACGATTGCTATATCGTTCAGCCCAAATGTATGTTATTTTCGAATTTTGTGCCAAAAATAGTCTCAAACGTTCGACTCCTTGATCCGTGGTCAAACTCAATTCTGTTCGTGAGGCCGGCCGTTTGTTTGTCCATTCGTAAGCACGATAGATTTCGAAAGGGTTGCCTTAGAGACTTGAAATTTCCAGGTTGAGTTTGGCTCCCGAATACCGCCAAAATCGTATAGGTGTTCCATAAAATAAGGCTTTTTCAAAGTTTGCTCTGCCAATAATATTCCACCATCAAACCTTGAAATTTTACGATTAGGTGTAACATAAGCATATAAATCCTCGTACGAAAATTTGTTTAGTGTCACTAAAACCATAAAAAATTTTATCATTTCATTGAAAAATAAAATGCAGGTATTTCAACAACGAAACACCTAATATGAATGAATTTTTTTAATGGACATTAACACACTGAGGACCAAATTTGAAAATGATTGTAGCTTCAGAACCACGGGATTTGTTCGATTTATCAATTTCTCAGAATTTTTTTTCAGATAAGTGTCCATTCGTAAAGCTGACATTTTGTATTTGGATGTACAATACCAATTCAAAGCAGTACACAGAAATGAGTGTGAATTATATTATTCAGAACATAGAAAAAATATTTAATTTCACAATAAAATTACTTTCGATTGAAATGAAATTGAAATTGAGAATGAACATTGACAAAGTGAATCTTCACGCAGAACTTCAGAAGGATTGTGAAATCATAACCATAAAGCTTCAATACAAGTCAGTGCTTAGAATTAACATAGTATGTCGTTGAAATTTTCAACCTTTAAAACACCAATGTGTAGTTTAGTTTGAAAATCACACCAGTAAGCTCAGCTATCTACCTTTTCAGTTGATCAATATGTGACCTCTGATCAAAGGCGTAGCCAAGGGGGGGTTTTAGGGGTTCAAACCCCCTCCACCCCGAAATGTTTCAGAGTTTTTTTTCATTTAATACTTGCGACCCTCACAATTCCTGGCACCTACAAAGTCAATTGCCAAAATGTTAACCACATATCCACATATTTATAGTATCCTAATGTTTTAAATAGAATCACTATGCAAACTGAACTTTCTAAATGGGGGAAAAAGTGCCTAATGGCATAATCTCCTGAAATATTAATGTTTTTTCAAATTTTTTCGGGAAATATTGATTTGCCGGTGTATGGCATGAAAACGTCATAACGAACCGTTATGCTTAATATGAAGTGAAATCGGTTGCTGGGCATAATTTGTAGATATTATACGGAAATTGAATGTGTTCAATCATAAACTGAACCTTAATGCATATCTCTGCTGCTTAGCTGTATAATAAATCAAAATTATGAACAGAACAAATATCCTGAAAAAATACATTATTTCATATTGAAGTGAATAACGAATCTGGTAACTATTTACTAGTAGTTGCCAGCTGAATTCCTCC
The DNA here is from genome assembly GCA_013421045.1 of Propylea japonica. Lineage (NCBI taxonomy): Eukaryota > Metazoa > Arthropoda > Insecta > Coleoptera > Coccinellidae > Propylea > Propylea japonica. Next base: position 12,645,897 of record CM024247.1, read on the forward strand.
TCATCTAAAATGAAATAGAAAAAAGAGGAATATTATGCATTGCAACAAAAATTCAATAAGATGAGAGATATATCGACATGTTTATTTTGGGATTTTTTATATTTTAATTTTTCGGATCCACCCTCGTTTTAAATGAATAAGTTTTTTGTTTAACCCTATATTCAGTAGGTACATAGGTAGAATATAGTTGAGTGAAATATTATCTTTTTGAAAAGCGGAGGTGGAATGTTTTCACAGTTTCGAACTATTTGAATAATAGAAGAATTATTATATTGACGAAATATAAACACTCTGAAACACTTGTAGTTTCCATTTGGGGAGTTTTCACGGAACTGGAGATTGTATGATCTATCAACCTTTTTCTATAGCTCACTTCGAAGTACAAAAAACAACCAAAATTAAGTGAAAGAATCTTCTCATGATAGATAATTCGTGAACAGATTACGATGTGAATATTAGAATCCGACCTCACACGTCATGCGGGTGCCAAATTAACCGCAAATGGTGAAATCAAAAGAGGCTGAATATCTTCTTGGACAAACGCGTAAGGCACGCGGCACGCTGTATTTAATGACGTACAATATATAATCCATAATTATTTGCCAGTAACGACGAGGCATTTTCCTGGAATCACCGCGGATGTGCGAAAGTGCAATTCCACATAAACATTTACTTTTTAGATCTTTAGGAACAATTCAGTTAGTTACGAATTAGACTTCTGACAAGTCACTTTGATTTGTAATTCACTTCCAAACTTAATCTGTCTAGGATTAATAATTCTTTAGCCTCAGTGTTGCAATTGTTAATCGTAATTAGAAATAAATTCTTTTTAAAAAGCAGACTTTAAGTGCGGAAAACATAATTATATGTTTAAATTTTGAAAGTTCCTGTTTTTATATGATAACCTTTGTAGAAAATGAAATGAACAACGTAAATAAATAATTGAATACTAAAGATGAATCTCAAATCTTATGGGTGGTTGCAAGCTGAATTTTTCTACCTATATCTAAAATAAAATAGAGAACAAAAAAAAATGAATTTTTAATAATGTGTCCATTGTATTACAAATAGGAACTATTTCTTTCAGTTGGCATTTACGATGTAAAAACTGCATTGTCAAGATTGCTGGGCTTAAAATGAAAATTAAGAATAGCTTCAACTTTTTAGTTCCGCTGAATCTGCAAAAATGGTGAAAGAGAAATCTCATGCAAGTCAAAGTCTTTGATACAGTTTGAACTACTGTCTATATTCACTACAGTTATTTGATAATTTATTCAATATTTGTTAATGATTTATGTAAAAGCAGGTATGTTGCATTACCAGCAACCATTCAATTTTCAATTCAAAACTTTGAAAGAAATATCAATAAATTCAGTTTTTTTAATTTTTCTTCATCTTGCTGCACCTCTATTATTTTTCGAATGCTGCAGAAAGTCAGTTTCGAATTTCATTCATTGCAGATTTGAGAGCTAAAGTTTTGACGAGAAGTTAAGTTTCCAACAGCATTTTCTTGAATTCATAATTTTTGTATCTGGAATAATTCTGCTGTTGAGTCATTCAAATTTGTATAGCCTAGTCGGATCTTATTCAAGTTTAAATTTTCTTGAAGCTAAAATTGGGTGAAAATCCTCGACTATGAATGTACCGGGTTTTTCACTATAATTTGACCCCCCCTTTAACTTTGTTACTAAAGGAGATACAAAAAAATGTTTCGTATAAAAGTTTCGCGAAATCAACTGAGGTTTTTTGATATGACTCCACAAACTGAAATATATACAGGGTGGCCAACATATTGATGGCGACTTCATTTTTTCAAATGGAACACTCTGTATATTTTTACATGTTTGGCTAGCTCTTTTTCCCTTGATTTCGAATATGTAATATATGTTGGTCTATCTCTTTTATTCTGAGAACCACACAGTTTCAAATTTTAAGAACCACCTGCCAAGATCTGTAATCATTTTACAAGTGGCACAGTGCGTTTACTGAAAATGCTCATTTTTGGAGTTATAATAACTTCAATGGAAAGATATACAGGGTGAAAAACATTGAATGCAACTATATTTTTTCAAGCGGGACACCCGGTCCTGTATATTCTTCCTTTTTTGATAGGCTATTTCCTCCTGATCTCGAATATAAATGCGTATGTTCATATAATTGTCTCAAGTTGTTTAGAGTATTCTTGATAGCATTATTATGAATGGCTCGGATTCAAGTCAGAAATTAAAGCTTCAAAATTTGTTTCTAATCATTACAATATTATCATTATCATTATTCTTTGTGCGTTGACGGGATTAGTTCCGAATTTTATTTCATTAATATCATTCTCCGCTTTCATTGATTGTCATTATTGCTGAAGTAATTTTTTTCCTTCGGGAACGGCTATAAAAACGTGTCCAACGGTGTTGAATTGGGACTATTTGGTGGCCATAAAATGGGTGCGCCATTACCAATCCAAAGATCAAATTGGCCACTTAAATATTCACGAACTTCTAAAACGCCATGCCTGATGGTTATTGAAATTTGAAACTCTGTGGTGCTCAGAATAAGAAATATAGACCAACATATGTTACATATTCGGAATCAGGGGAAAAAGAGCTAATCAAGTATTGAAAAATATACAGGGTGTTCCATTTGAAAAAATGAAGTTGCCATCAATATGTTGGTCACCCTGTATATATTTGAGTTTCTGGACTCATATCAAAAAACCTCAGTTGAATTCGTGAAACTTTCATACGAAACATTTTTTTGTGTCTCCTTCAGTAACAAAGTTAAAGGGGGGGTCAAATTATAGTGAAAAACCCGGTACCTTAATTATACAGTATTTAATACGAATTAAATTTGGAAGTAGAACGTTATTTTGTCTCATTTTATTCCCAGATATTTTTCTTATGGTAATTTGACACATCGTCACCAATAAAAAACTTTTCGAATTCTATACGGAAATTTTGGGTGAATTGGTTTCTCCTATAGTCAATGGATTATATGGTCTAGTCGCAGAATCTGGAAAATTTTTCTTCATACTTGTTCATTTCTAATGCTATTCGCTTGGGAAAGGAGCTCATCATGACTTTTAACATTAGTCCCTTATCATATGTTTTCTTTATATGCATTCATAATTTGGGATTGGCATGAACATAATTTTCGATGTCACCTAAATTTCGATTTGGGTATTTATCTGTTTCAAAATTTAAAATTGTGTACATTGTCAATTTTCGTGGTCTCTTTTAACTGTCAATTTTACATAAAACTCGTAATGATTTCATTCGAGAAAATTTAATACTCTGATATAATTCATATTTTGCTATTTCAACATTTTATTTTTCAATTTCTACAATTAAATCAAAAATTCATCATTCAAAATTGAAAGGTTCATATTTAATTTCATACTGCTCTACTTCAAATTCAAAATCATTTATTGTCTGTAATATTTATAAGGTGATCAAAGTCAAATGGTTCCGATGTTATTCACTCTTTATAACGTGTGACCATTATTTTAAGTACATAGTAATTTCAGTGGTTTGATTTTTTGAAATTGTGCAGTGCTTGAAAAATTCGAAGCAGAAATAAAATTATGGTTCCAATCTGTGCCACTAAGCCCTTGTACAATAAAAATTCCATAAATATATCGAATTATTAATTATAAAAGTCGATTAAGGCGTAAGTCATGATTTTTCATAAAGACACTCACAGGGTGAGTACCCTGTATAGTATTGCCTTCAGTATCGAATTCTTCCTCGTACCGAAATACAACAGATGGCAAATGAGTTTGAATCTATTTTGCTCTATCTTTTTGAAAATTGTATAATAAAATCAATAAGATGAGGGAGAATGATAAAGTGACATTTATCTTTTGTGATATGTCTGTTTTTTTCATTATTTGTATAATACAGATTACAGACTTAACATTTTTTTGTTTCACCCTATGGCCAATAGGTGAAACAAATAAAGTGTAACATTATTATGTTATTGAAAGGCGAAGGTTGAATCATTCCACCATTCCTAATAACTCAAAAAATGGAAAAATATTCTGTATGAGCTCAAATGCAGATATATTTATCAGATAAGATTTTCATTTTTATAATTTTCACGGAATTTGAGATCGTGTGCTCTTTCAACATTTTTTTCTTTACCGCTTAGACCTACTTAAAATAGCCAAAATAAAAAAAATTCTTATGATGATTAGTGAAGAGGATAATCTGACCATCGGAGTATTATAAATAACACACGGTTTCAATAAATGTATTTCATTAATAATTTTTCATTATGAGTGCAGAATCAGAAACAGTTCACCAGTTTCGGTTCGCGCTCGCTATGCTGAATTCCTGCCGGAATATCTTATCGCAGCTGCTCCATTTTATGACGATATAAAAAGCGAGTTCAAACCCATAAAATTCGTGCCGCAAAACACTCAACAGCGTTGCCAGTTGCTCCGGATGTCAGACTATGCGTTGGACGTATAGCCTGAAATATACAGATAATATACAGGAGAGTGACGCGCGCGCCACCAAACTCGATCAGCGTGAACCTCCGACATACAGGACGATCAAGTTGGGTAAAATTTGGCGTCCTTCGGATTATCATCGCAACGAGTAGAGGATGTCATAATGAACCGTTCTAGATGATTTTTAGCTGTTGGTAAAGTGGCATCCGTATATCGGATGCCACATTTCCGCGGATGCCACTCTTACCGCGATTTTAACATGGGGGATGCCAAAAGGTACCCGGTTTAAATATATATATATATATATATAGATCAGCATATGGATACTCCATAAACGACTCTGTGAAACTAACCCACCTCTTTTATATGGACGATCTTAAATTATATGCCAGAGGAAAAAAACAGCTTGAGGGTGAACTGGAGCTTGTGAGGAGGTTCAGTAACGACATCGGAATGGCGTTTGGGATGGAAAAGTGCGCCGCGGTTGAGGTTAAACGAGGAAAAATGGTGGAGGAAGGGAACATACGAATGGCTGACGGAAGAGAGATAGCTGAGTTGGGGGTGGAGGAAAGGTATAAGTACTTAGGAATTCAACAGACATTCGAAATAAAACAAATGGAGAACAAGGAAAGGGTAAAAACGGAGCTGATGACGAGGATTAGGAAGATTTTGAGAACGCAGCTATCAGCTAAAAATAAAATCGAAGCACTAAATATCTGGGCTATACCTACCTTCACATACTCAGCCAGTATACTTACCTGGTCCAAGACGGATCTGCAGCAGATTGATAGACGCATCAGAACAACACTCACAGAGCACGGCATGCTGCATCCGAATTCAGCAACAGAGAGGCTGTATATGCCGCGCAAGCAGGGGGGCCGCGGGCTCGTCAGCATTCAGGAAGCTTGTCTGAAAGAGGAGTGGAACATTAGGCAATATTTTAACAACACAAACTTACCTGTTCATCGATGGATAGCGGCACAACAAGAGAACAACACCATGTCCCGAGAGGAAAACAGCGAGGAACCTGAAACACAAAACTGGATAAGAAGACTAGAACAAAGTTGGCAGGCGAAAGCCTTACATGGACGGTTCTTCGCTAGCTTACAGCAACCAGACGTAGACCAGATACATTCCAATATCTACCTAACGCAGGGATACCTGTATCCACAGACAGAGGGCACTCTGTTCGCTATCCAAGATCAGGTGGTACCGACGCGGACCTACAGCAAATACATCATGAAGCTACCCGTCGAGAACACGAAATGCAGACTGTGCCAATCTACTGAAGAGACGGTGCAGCATCTTTCCTCGGCCTGTTCGGCAATAGCTGGAACTAAATATTTGGCCCGTCACAACAACATGGGAAAGGTTGTGCACCAACTGCTGTGCCTGCAATACCAACTGCTTCCTCACTTCACGCCATACCACCTATACTCTCCACAAGCGGTCATGGAGAATGATGCAGTCAAGATATACTGGGATCTGACCGTGATCACAGATATAGGCGTTGAGCATAACCGACCGGATGTCGTGATTTGGAAAAAGGAGGAAAACTACGCGATCATAATAGACTTCGCAGTGCCCCTGGACTGCAACCTCAAAAAATCATACGGGGAAAAGATCAATAAATACGAGGCACTGTCACGACAGATGAGGGATATGTGGAGGCTGGGCAGAGTGGAGATAATACCATTAATAATAAGTACAAATGGCTTAGTAAATAAAAATACGATGAAACATCTAGAGCAGCTAGGCCTTCCTAAGAGCGCTATCACATGGATGCAAAAGGCGGTAATACTGGGAACAGTTAATATAATAAGGCAGGTCATATATCCGCACTAAAAAAAAAACAAAAGAACAGGATTATCCTTGGCGCACGCGCTCGGGTAATACTGAAAACAACCACGCTTAGTGTGAATCAAAAAAAAAAAAAAAAAAAAAAAAAAAAAAAAAAAAAAAAAAAAATATATATATATACATGTCTTGTAGAGGAATACGAGATCTGTATATGGTAGTCCATTCAACGCTGCGAGATCATGAGATCCGAAGGCCGGATCTCGTAGCGTTTTTCACCGGTTTTGGTGTTCTTAGGTCCTATATAACCTACTGACGAAGTTTGAGATGGAGCTCCGACGGCTCACTAATCACCTTGTAATTATACATTTTAGTTCAAGGGAAATGGCGTTAGGGTCGGTCATGTATTTCGGCTAAGAGGTGCGTGTGGTGCTTAACGAGATCCAAAAATGGCAACGCCGCTTGGATCTCCTAGCGCGCAAATTACATAACATACAAGTATAACGAAATTATTTGGTTTATATTCAATGGATTTTAATTCTACTGATTGAATCAGGTGTTCGTTACTCTGAGGCGAATGCACGGTCAATTCAGAATCAGTATTTTGCTTTCTAGACTTCGGATGCTTGGGTTTGATTGAAGTATTATTGTCAGGAATCCGGTGTGAGGAACGATGGCGCTTGTGAATGATATATTAAATGAACTTTTTTCAATAAACCTGAACAAAAAATGCAGTCAGCTTAATCAGTCCTCTGTTATTTTCGAGTTTTTCGGAAATAAGTCTCAAACTATTAGGTTGGACTCACTGAACAAGGATCCACCGGTGTGAAGTTAGCAGCCACTTTCTTCGGAGAGAGCGGCCGTTTTACCAGTGGCGTCGGGTGAAATATAATGTATCATAACTTTTGACTGCAATGAAGTAGCGATCTGAAATTTCTAGAATACCTTTCTGAAATGATTTCCAATATTATACTAGAAAATCAGATTTTTCTCCCACCCGGAACTGTGAAAAAAAGCCCTGGAAAAAAAAGAAAATTATGATCAATCAAAAATAACCGAAGAAAATGGGAAAACTCACAGGATACGTTTATTATGACCTAAGGAACAAGTGTTATCAACCTCATCTCCTTCGGAAGGGGTGAGGGGTGAAAATCGACGCCGCCTCCATAGAACCTATTATTATTCTGAACACATCGAAGAAAATGACCTCTACCAATGAAACTCACAGGATACGTTCTTTGTCATTTAAGGAACAAGTGTTATAAATTTCACCCCCTTCGGATGGGGCCGAGGGGTGGAAATCGACTCCGCCGCCTCCATATCTCACACTTATAGAAAAACACCGAAGAAAATGGCCTCTACCGATGAAACTCACAGGATACGTTTATTATAACCTAAGGAACAAGTGTTATCAATTTCATCTTCTTCGGATGGGGCCGAGGGGTGGAAATCGACTCCGCCGCCTCCATGTCTCACAATTATTATAGAAAAACACCGAAGAAAATAGCCTCTACCGATGAAACTCACAGGATACGTTTATTATGACCTAAGGAACAAGTGTTATCAACCTCATCTCCTTCGGAAGGGGCTGAGGGGTGAAAATCGACGCCGCCTCCATAGATCCTATTATTATTCTGAACACATCGAAGAAAATGACCTCTACCAATGAAACTCACGGGATACGTTCTTTGTCATTTAAGGAACAAGTGTTATGAATTTCATCTCCTTCGGATGGGGCCGAGGGGTGGAAATCGACTCCGCCGCCTCCATATCTCACACTTATAGAAAAACACCGAAGAAAATGGCCTCTACCGATGAAATATTGTAAATATGTACCAAAAGTTTAACTTTAAAGAAAACCTCACTTATATTTTTCTATGACCCTAAGTTTAGGTCTGTGACACGTACCTCTTACTCTCTCTCTTTTTAGTTCGGTCAGCGTAACGAGTAAGTTGTACCAGTAGTTGTATCTCAATATATTTATTACTTTATTACACCAGTGTTCATTTTATTTCAAACAGAGTATTAATTATTGCAAGTTAACTGCCAACAATATTAATTTACAACATGAAACTCACAGGATACGTTTATTATGACCTAAGGAACAAGTGTTATCAATCTCATCTCCTTCGGAAGGGGCCGAGGGGTGAAAATCGACGCCGCCGCATCCATATCACACACTTATAGAAAAACACCGAAGAAAATGGCCTCTACCGATGAAACTCACAGAATACGTTTATTATGATCTAAGGAACGAGTGTTATCAATCTCATCTCCTTCGGAAGGGGCCGAGGGGTGGAAATCGACTCCGCCGCCTCCATGTCTCACACTTATTATAGAAAAACACCGAAGAAAATGGCCTCTACCGATGAAACTCACAGGATACGTTTTTATCCTGTGAGTTTCATCGGTAGAGGCCATTTTCTTCGGTTATTTTTGATTGATCATAAATTTTTTTTTTCCAGGGCTTTTTTCACAGTTCCGGGTGGGAGAAAAATCTGATTTTCTAGTATAATATTGGAAATCATTTCAGAAAGGTATTCTAGAAATTTCAGATCGCTACTTCATTGCAGTCAAAAGTTATGATACATTATATTTCACCCGACGCCACTGGTAAAACGGCCGCTCTCTGCGAAGAAAGTGGCTGCTAACTTCACGCCGGTCAAGGATCCTTGGTTCAAATAAACTCTGTCCGACCGCCTCTTTTTAAATTTTCAGAGTTAGTTAAGGTCCAGAATATCTCAGAAACTTTTATGAATGTACCCTATCGGTCTCTTCGAAGCTATTCGTATTTTGTTAGTTTTCATATTTTTAAGACTAATCTGCTAATCGGGGTAAAATTTGGTATTATGTTGCGCATTAATGATACAAACGCATTCGCAAAATTTAGTAAAAGGCGGATAACAGAAAATTGAAGATTATCTAGATGATATCGAAAATTGATTTTTTTGTATTGTCACCTTACCTACTGATACGATAGAAGTAACACTTCATACTTAATTGAATAATAAAGGCGCACAAGTTTGTGTAGCGTTTTGTGAAAAACATAGTATGGCAAAAATTATTATAGAGTAAAGTTGAGTTCCTGGATTTGATCTACCAAGGAAAGTATGGACCTTCTTTTAATCCTATAAGAACAGGTGATTGTCGTTGCAATAGCATGCTTTTGCTTTGGAATTCATTTGAGAATCCTAGTTGCGAATGGGAAATAGTAGAGGAGACAATATAAAAACTTATCAATAATTATTCCATATTTAAATTTCAGGCAAGCTTAAAAGCTCTTTTGTGAAAAATTTTTGTTCTAGGAAATATAAATGTCGTGAACTCACCCGTCACTACAAAAATACCTATAGGGTTTGGATGATTTTCATGAATTGATGATGTAACTGTGGACCTAATTGCGCTTACCCGTACTATTTCTATCTGATTAGAGTAGTAATGGAAAATTCCATGTTAATATTACGGTCTATATTTTCGAGAAATTTTATTTGGCATAATTACATTTTTGAGCGCTTGTTTTACTTAAACGAGTGGTATATCGTTTTGTCCAAATATCTGTTATGTTCGAATTTTGAGCCGAAAATGCTCTCAAAAGATGACGAATCCGTTGTCAAATACAATTCTGTCCATGGGGCCGTCCGACCGACCGTAGGCACGATAACTTTCGCATTTTTTTTGTGCTAGAGACTTAAGATTTTCAGGCAAGTTCGGGTCCAAAATCCTCGGTTCAGTTCGTTAACCAGCCAATCGTTTCATAAAATATGACCATTCAAAATTTTTGTTCCTCAATATCCTAGACAAAACAAACCAATTAAAATTTAATTTTGCAGCTACATTCAAAATACTCATAATACGTGTTCCGCAAAAAATGTGTGGTCATAGTGCCAACAGAACCATAGAAAATTTAAATGAAATATTGAAGAAGAATCCTTATATTTCCTCAACGAAATATCCGATTCGAGTGAAATTTATTTTGTAAATGAAAATTGATGTAATGAAATGAAAAATTTCAAGCGGATTGTATTTTTAATTGTCAAGTTTTCAGATATTAAAGTTTGAGAATCATATCCAAAATAATCTTCCGATCATGATGAAATTTTAGATTCAAACATTGAGTATCAATCTCAAGTAATATACAAAATTTGAGGTTATAGCCCCATTGATCCACCAATGAACGTGCGCTCAGAAGAAAAGGCTTTCTCAAATTTTTCAAATTATCGTTCGTAACAGAGAATCTAGGGGAGCTGAAATTCCACTGATTTCGTTTCAAATTTTGCACAGTCTATATGAGATGAAGGCAAAAATCTTCTAACGACATTTTATGTGATTTGATAAAGGAAATCCTGTAGCATCAACAGATTCGCTGGCAGGATATTAATGAAAATATTTAATGTCAAAACTTTTTTTTTGTATCTGAATACATATGAAAAAAAATTGAAAAAAGCCCTGAGCAGGTGCTTTTGAGCGCTTATTGGTGCAGCAATGAGGCTAATACCCTGAAACTATGTATTGCTCATAAAATGGATATTCTGGAAATTATTTCAAAAGTGAAATATGTAAAAACTGAAAATGAAACAAATTTTATCTACGGTTCTGATGATGCAAACCTACTAAAATTTAAGAAAGCCCTGAGCAGGTGCTTTTGAGCGCCTATTGGTGCAGCAATGCACCGAAATTATGTATTGGTCATAAAATGAATACCAAATATATAAATGCGAAATCTCAGCACGATCGTCAAGATATTCTGGAAATTATCCCAAAAGTGAAATATGTAAAAACTGAAAATGTAACAAATTTAGCTATGGTTCTGATGATGCAAACCTCTTGAAATATGAACATTCAATACATCAGTCTCCATACACAAAATGAATTCCACTCGAATCGGATATCTTGTTATGATAATATGAAGATCCTTCTTTTCAATATTTCAATTTAAATTTCTATGATTCTGTTAACACTATGGCCACAAAAATTTGCATGAGGCTGATTATGAGCATCTTGCATCTGGCCGCAAATTTTTATTCTGATTGGTTTCGTTTTGTCTAAGAACAAAAATTTTGAGTGGCCATATTTTATGGCACACCCTGTAAGATTTGGTCAATTTACGAACTCAACTTGGGATCTGAACTCACTCTGAAAATTTTAAGTCTCAAGGACAATTCACGGACGGCCGGCCCCACAGACATGATTGAATTTGACCACGCTTTCATCGTCAAGGAGTCAAATCCTATAGCATTCGATAAAAACAGATATTTGGGCAAAACGACTCGCGTAAATAGAACGAGCGCTTAATGATAATTTGTTTGGGAATTTCAATTAAATTTTTTTTCTGAGATTCGAGATGCACAGTGAGCATGAGTGCTTGTGGCAACAATTCGAGTCGAAGACGAGGATTTTTGCACTGCACTAATACTTTTTGTTAACAAATATTTGCATAGTGTTTTATCGATTTTTTTCATAGGAAAAATCAGATGCCCGAATGGTATTTGACTAGACTATTTCATGAGTAACAGATTATTCTGCATGCATTATGTATGGAAAATAATGTGAATACAACAAGTTTTGCCTCGGGTTATCTCGAATAAACTGCTGACAGCTCCTGCCAAACAAAATCTCCTTCTAGAAACCATTTGTGACTCGAAATTTCGCTTTTCTGATTAGTGGAAATTACGACCATGGGAAATAGTAGTTTTAAATTATTTTTGCTACCTTGGAATCGTGAATTTTAATCAATGCAAAAAATTACCAACGAAAATATCAAAACTTTTTCTATTGCAAAATATGAGTATTAAAATGAGTTAAAACCAGTTAATCAGTCGAAAATGACCCGAAGAAAAATCATTGTTTGGCTTCTGTCTATATTTTCGCTGAAAGAAAAAGTTTACCCTGCATAGGAATTGGAAGTTTATCTTCTTCGCGTTCCGTATAGAATCCCAAAATAAAGTTCGAATGCTTGATTGGACCTTGGTTGGTTGTAAAATTCCGAGAACAGAAATAATAAACTTTTTTCACCAGAATACCTTGAATCTCATAAACGCATTCCTAGTTCGAAATATTAGTAATAATCAACCCCGGAATCTCGGATTGAAGAATTTTCATAAATCTGTCGGTATTGAGTTGTAGCCATACCTTTAACACGGATTTTTTCAAGAGGTTTCACCTTTACATTTGGCTCTAAAGACAAAAAGCATTTATTGAAAACTACAATGTTTGTAGAAATACTGAAAACACCAAAACAAGGTTTGAATTAAAATTTGAAGCTTCTTGATTAAATTTCATTATATAATAATTATAACTCTACCAGAAAAAACCCTACAATCTCATGAAGACATTCACAGTCAGAAATATAAAAATGATAATAAACCTGCGATTCCGTAGCGTTCGGGAAAGATAAAATAGCACATTTTTAAATTTGCAAACCATATCAATCTACATAAACCTTTTCATTATATGCAAACAATGGTTTGTCAAAATTTTTTCATAATTGATATACAGGTTAAAATTTCTAAGAGATCAAAACACGCAAATAGGATCCCTACAAGAATAAGGCTTCAGGTGGTTCAACAGATAAAAAGTAAATTTGAAATAAGTCATATCATGAAATATGTTTCGCTCAAAAAATTGTGTTTGAACAAACGAAAGAGTGTCATTGATGTTATACTAGACTTTCTAGTATCTTCGTTCTCAAACTATCAGTTGAACGTTAATTTTCGAAGAACCCCATTAAAAATTTGCTGCGCTATGGCCAGAAGCGAAGTCTGGATTTCTCAGTGAGCCTCTGAGATCTGAAGTCATTTTAATTTTTCATAGGGAAATTCGAATCTTCGACTCATACAGGAATTTTCACCTTTCTTTGCCAAAACACTAGGGTGAGATGATGTTTAAAAGATATTTTTGGTCTATGGCATTTGTCACTCATATACCGGGTGATCATTTTGAGGAATATTTATTTGAGTAGGGTGAGTTTTAGATTTTAGATTTGAAAACCGCTTTTTGAGCACACTCAGTATTTTTTGATCTTGAATTGAATCGAATAATTATTTTTCAATACCAACTTTTTGGTTTGTGTTATATGGATGAAACATAAAATATTACAGTTTGAATGTTACCGGTCGGAACTTTTCTGATGAATATTGAAATTATCCTCATTATGTTAATTTTTCTAATGAAGCAAGAATGAATCATTGCAATCAAAAGCTCATTAGGATTTAGGTGACTATTTTTCTCCAAGTTTTCCGTCCAAATTACCAACTCAGAGTATCTCTTACTCGAATCAAATGTTGAATGAAGTATATACCAAAAGGTATTTCTTCACGAAAAATATAGAAATAATTCAGAAATCCTTAATACCCTGGCGAATTTTGTTGTTGACAAATTGTGGTTATGACTTATTAACAGCTGAATTTTTTCTTGTTAAATTTTCAGAACTCCTCATTTTAATATCACAATGTTCGCACAAAAACTCTTGACTTCACTTCAGTGGATCTAAAGAATTTTTTTGAATGCAATTGCGAATCTTCCATTCATCCATTATTATTATCCATTCATCCATTATTATTATATTTCTTCTTCTACAAGAATTTATACAGGGTGAAAAGAGGAACATTGATTCGACTGAAAAAATTGTATACAAATATCTTGAAAAGAATATCTGAAATATCAATATTTTAAATTCCAACATTACTTTCAATGAAAATAAACTGAAATGCGCATCAACCATAATCAAGAGTTTTTCGAAAAATGCGGATTATTTGAATTTCAAGGAAAACAACACAAGATATATCGTTCAATGACGATCAAATAGTTTTTTCTCTTATATTTTGTTTACATCAACAACCATAATCCTAATACGTAGAAATCTTAGTTGAGCAATATTTTGGAACAATCAAAATTAAATCACCTAAGGATTTTAAAAAAAATCATTTGATACTGAATGATGAATATTCTGCATACGAAAATGGGCAAGCAGAGACGGAAATATCTCTCCCAATTCATTCAACTGCAATAAACTATAAAAAAGAACACCTGCTCCATTCTCCACTAACATCTACTTCGACATTGGCATATATATTCGTTTTAAGTTTAGTGTAATAATAATATAATATAATAAATAAGTCTAAAACTATTAGGTTGGACTCACTGAACAAGGATCCTTGGTTCAAATAAACTGCTTTCAAATTTTTAGAGTTAGTTAAGGTACAGAATATCTCAGCAAATTTTATGAATGTACCCTATCAGTCTTTTCGAAGCTATAGACACTCGTATTTTGTTAGTTATCATATTTTTAAGACTAGTCTGATAATCGGGGTAAAATATGGTGTTATGCTGCGGATTAATGATACAAACGCATTCGCAAAATTTTGTGAAAGTTGGATAACAGAAAATTAAACACTATCTAGAATCTAGATGATATCGAAAATTATTTCTTTTGTATTTTCACCTTACCTACTGATATGATCGAAAGAAGACTTCATACTTAATTAAATAATAATGCCACACAGGTTTGTGCAGAGTTTTGTGAAAAACAGAGTATGGCAAAAATAATTATAGAGTAAAGTTGAGTTCCTGGATTTGATCTAACAAGGAAAATATGGACTAATTATAATCCTATAAGAACAGGTGATTGTCGTTGCAATAGCATGCATTTTGCTTTGGAATTCATTTGAGAATCCTAGTTTCGAATTGGAAATAGTAGAGGAGACGATATAAAAAATCATTAATAATTGTTCCATATTTAAATTTCAGGCAAGCTTAAAAGCTTATTCGTGAATAATTTTTGTTCTAAGAAATATAAATGTCGTGAACTCACCCTTCACTACAAATATACCTATAGGGTTTGGATGATTTTCATGGATTGATGATGTAACTATGGACCTAATTGCGCATACCCTTACTATTTCTATCTGATTAGAGTAGAAATGGAAAATTTGATGTTATTATTACGGTCTATATTTCCGAGAAATTTTATTTGGCATAATTACATTTTCGAGCGCTTGTTCTACTTAAACGAGTGCTATATCGTTTCGCCCGAATATCTGTAATGTTCGAATTTTGAGCCGAAAATGGTTTCGAAAGATGACGAATCCGTTGTCAAATACAATTCTGTCCATAGGGCCGTCCGGCCGACTGTAAGCACGATAACTTTCGAATTTCGTTTGTCCTAGAGACTTGAGATTTTCAGGGCAAGTTCGGGTCCGAAATCCTCAATTAAGTTTGTTAAACAGGGTGTTCCATAAAATATGGCCATTCAAAATTTTTGTTCCTCAATAGCTCAGACAAAACAAACCAATTAAAAATTTAATTTTGCAGCTACATTCAAAATGATCATAATAGGTGTGTCGTCATAGTGCCAACAGAACCATAGAAAATTCAATTGAAAATAATATTGAAGAAAAATCCTTATATTTCCTTAACGAAATATCCGATTCGAGTGAAATTTATTTTGTGAATGAAAATTGATGTAATGGAATGAAAAATTTCAAAAGGATTGCATTATCAAAACCACAGAAGTTATTTTTATTAATTGTCAAGTTTTTACCTATTTGAGTTTCAGAATAATATCCAAAATAATATTCCGAGCATGCTGAGATTTTGGATTTAAACATTGAGTATCAATCTCAAGTCATATACAAAATTTTGAGGTAATAGCCTCATTGATCCACCAATGAACGTGCTCTCAGAATCAAAGGCTTTCTTGAATTTTTCAAATTATCATTCGTTACCGAGAATCTAGGGGAGCTGAAATTCCATTGATTTCGTTTCAAATTTTGCAGTCTATATGAAATGAAGGCAAAAATCTTCCAACGACATTTTATGTGATTTGATAAAGGAAATCCTGTAGCATCAGCAGATTCGCTGGCAGGATATTAATGAAAATATTTAATGTCAAAACTTTTTTTTGTATCTGAATACATATGAAAAAAATTGAAAAAAGCCCTGAGCAGGTGCTTTTGAGCGCTTATTGGTGCAGCAATGAGGCTAATACCCTGAAACTATGTATTGCTCATAAAATGGATATTCTGGAAATTATTTCAAAAGTGAAATATGTAAAAACTGAAAATGAAACAAATTTTATCTACGGTTCTGATGATGCAAACCTACTGAAATGTGAACATTCAATATATCAGTCTCCATAAACAAAATTAATTCCACTTGAATGCGATATCTTGTTATGGAAATATGAAGATCTTTTTTTTTCAATATTCCAATTGAAATTTCTTTGATTCTGTTAACACTATGACCACAAAAATTTGCATGATGCTCATTATCAGCATCTGGCCGCAAATTTTTATTTTGATTGGTTTCGTTTCGTCTAAGAACAAAAATTTTGAGTGGCCATATTTTATGGCACACCCTTTTTGATTTGGCTGATTTACGAAATCAACCGAAGCACTTGGGATCTGAACTCACTCTGAAAATCCCAAGTCTTAAGGACAATTTATTCGAAAGTTATCGTGCTAACGGATGGACGACCCCAAAAACATGATTCAATATGACCACGAATTCATCGTAAAGGAGTCGAATCCTATAGCATTCGATAAAGCACTCGTTTAAGTAGAATGAGCGCTCAATTATAATTTATTTGGGAATTTCAATTAAAATTTTTTTTTCTGAAATTCGAGATGAACAGTGATCAGCAATAATATGCATGATTTTTCCGAGAAAAAAATTTAAAAAACAAGTTAGTTAGTAATATTTTGACAAAGAGCATAAGTGCTTGTGGGAACAAGCAAAATCAATCAAATTAATTGAGAAATGAGATAAAACAATCAGTAGAAACACACCATCCGTGCATAAAAATTCCAAATGCAACTACTGTGAAGTTCTAAAATTTAAAAATTTCCAGTTAAATTACGAGTATACAATTTGCAGAGAAAATTTGAATTACATTATTTATGCGTGCAATCGTAATGAAATCTTCTTGCAAATAATATTTTCATAAATCTGTCGGTATTGAGTGGTAACCATACCTTTAACAAGGAATATTTCAAGAGGTTTCACATTTACATTTGGCTCTAAAGACAACAAGCATTTATTGAAAACAATAAATACTTATCATCAACGTTTTACATGAAGAAATTCTTAGCAGCATATTGTAAAAATTTTGTTTTTCTTATGTTTGTAGTAATACTGAAAACACTAAACCAAGGTTTGAATTAAAGTTTGAAGCTTGTTGATTAACTTTCATTATGTTATTAATAATTCTACCAGAAAAAAACCTGCAATCTCATGAAAACATTTCCAGTCAGAAATATAAAAATGAAAATCAACCTGGATTTCATAGCGTTCGGGAAAGATAAAATATCACATTCTTAAATTTGCAAACCATATCAATCTACATAAACCTCTTCATTATATGCAAACAATGGTTTGTCAAAATTTTTTCGTATTTTATATTCAAGTTAAAATTTCTAAGAGATTGAAATAAGCAAATAGGTTCCCTACAAGAATAAGTCTTCAGGTGGTTCAACAGATGAAAAGTAAATTTGAAATAAGGCATATGATGGAATATGTTCCGCTCAAAAAATTGGTTTGAAAAAACGAAAGAGTCATTGATGTTATACTAGACTTTTTAGTATCTTCGTTCCCAAACTATCAGTTTAACGATAATTTTCGATGAACCTCACTTAAAATTTGACATTTGTCACTCATATCACTATATAAAGGGTGATCATTTTGAGGAATATTTCTTTGAGTAGGGTGAGTTATATTTTAGATTTGAAAACCGCTTTTTGAGCACACTCAGTATTTTTTGACCTTGAATTGAATCGAATAATTATTTTTTAATACGGATAAAACATAAAATATTACATTTCGAATGTAACCAGTCGGAATTTTTCTGATGAATATTGAAATTACTCATTATGTTGATTTTTCTACTGAAGCAAGAATAATTCATTGCATTAAAAAGCTCATTAGGATTTAGGTGACTATTTTTCTCCAAGTTTTCCGTCCCAATTATCAACTCAGAGTACCTCTTACTCGAATCAAATGTTAAATGAAGTATGTCCTAAAAGTATTTCTTCAGGGAAAATATAAAAATAATTCAGAAATCGTGAATACCTTGGCGAATTTTGTTGTTGAAAAAATCGTTATGGTGGTTATGACTTATTAGCAGCTGAATTAACTAAATTTTCAAAACTTTTTTTTTAATATCACAATGTTCGCACAGAAACTCTTGACTCCACTTCAGTGAATCTAAAGAATTTTTTTCAATGGAATTTCGAATCTCCCATTCATCAATTATCATTATATTTAAACTTTTACAAGAATTTATACAGGGTAAAAAGGAAACATTGATTCGACTGAAAAAATTGTATACACAAATCTTGAAAAGAATATTTGAAATATCAATATTTTAAATTTCAACATTACTTTCAATGAAAATAAACTGAAATGCGCATCAACCATACTCAAGATTTTCTCGAAAAAATGCAGATATTTTGAATTTTGAGGAAAACAAGATGTATCTTTGGAGGATATCCTCTAAAGATATGTTTCTACTTTCTTCAACGGTTCGTAACTCCGTTGAAGTAGCAGTGAGTAAGTTGTGTGTGTAGAGGGTTGTAAATCCACTACAAACCAAGTAAAACTCGCGGTGGAGTTTGAATAATATATTTACGTCAAAAACTTGAACAAAAAAATGTTGTTAAGAATTAAATGATCACAGCTTATATATTATTTGTGACGACACACAGTTTTCGTCATCGGGCGCCTTACGGAGTTGCTAGAATCTGCACAATTCGCACATTATTTGGCCTAGATATTGTATATTGCATGCATGATGTCGATTACTGCTTCCTGGTAATTTTCCATGGAATTTGAATTCATGATTTTTTAAATGCGATTTTTTCTGAATATTCTTCAATGTTTAATTCACATTAAACATACTCCGGGGGGCCCTTGAAGTGAAGAAGGCAGCTCTCAGTATTGTGGTCGTCCAGTTTACTATGCCACTGGATTCCAGGTAGTTGATGTGGGCATAGTAAGCTATCAGGTTTCTTGACGTAATACTAAACTGATGTTGTGTTTGAGTTTGAACTCGTGAATAAATAGGTTCAAGTTCAAAACGTGATGCACTTTCGGCAGGTCTTTGGCTTCTCGGTGCTGGTTGAGGTTTGTATCATTTCTTCAATATTTGTGGGATTCTGACTCTGTTGATCTGGACCACTCCACCATAGCTTGTTGTCGATCCGATTTGAGGTTGTTGTGCCAGGCGTTATCAAATCAGCGGGATTGTTTTCTGCTCGAACGTGATACCATTTCACCTTGCCAATTAATTGTTTTATCTCTCGAACTCTGTTGTCAACAAACGCAGGTAACCTTGTGGCATCAGCATTTATCCAAGCTAGTGTAATCGTCGAATCGGAATATGCATGCACAGGGATTTCTTGAATGTCTAGGGCTTTGATTGTTCTGTGTACGAGCTTTGCTAATAGAACGGCTCCACACAATTCTAGCTTTGGAAGAGTTTTCTTGTTTTTTATGGGGGCCACTTTGGATTTGGATACTAAGAAACTGACGTGGACCTGCCCGCTGTCATCGATAGTTTTGCAGTAAACCACAGCACCGTATGCTTTCACAGAAGCATCGCAAAAAGCGTGAATTTCCATCTTTGAACCCTTTTTGTGTTGTATCCATCTTGGTATGCATATTTCACGAAGCGTTGGAAGTTCATGAGTCAGATTCGCCCATTCTTTACGAATTTCTTCCGGAAGAGTAACATCCCAATCGTGTCCAGATTTCCATATTTCTTGCATCAATAGTTTGGCTCGTATAATTATTGGTGATATCATACCAAGTGGGTCGAATATTGCGGCAATTTGGGAAAGCATGCGTCTTTTGGTGTTCGCTTCAATTTCAGGTGATTTGATGTTATAGAGCAGACTATCGCTATTTGTATTCCATACTATGCCTAGTGTTTTCGTAGTATTTTGTTCATATTTGTCACCTAGAATGAATTCATCTGCCCCATTTTGTGGGTATTCGCTCATTTTCCACTTTCGAAGATTGAATTTTCCCTTTTTCATTAGTTCAGTAATTTCTTTCTTCAATTGCTCAGCTTCCTCGACGCTGTCCGCCCCTGTGAGTAAATCGTCTACGTAGAAATCCTTTTTAGCGATCTGAGCGACTCTTGGAAAATTTTCCTCTTCGTCTTCAGCTAATTGATGTAGGGTGCGTATTGCCAGATATGCTGCTGGGGCCGTGCCATAAGTTAAAGAAGTTAACTGAAATTCCTGTATTGGTTCATCCTTTGAGAATCTCCAGACTATTTTGTGGTATGGTTGATCTTCCTCGGCTATTTTGATTTGCCTGTACATCTTTTCGATATCGGCAGTGAGGGCGACTCGATGTTTCCTCCATCTGATGAGAATGTCAGTGAGATCCTGTTGTATCTTAGGACCTGAGTGTAAAATATCGTTGAGACTATATCCTGTGCTTGTTTTTGCCGATCCATCGAAAACAACTCTTGTGGAAGTAGTAGTGCTGTCTGCCTTTATGACGCACTGATGTGGTAGAAAGACTTGAATGCCATGGAGGGGTTGAGCTTCTGCTGTTTTCATGTGACCTAATTTTATGTATTCGCGAATGAATTCCTTGTAGTTATGTTCCATGATTGGATTGGTTTCGAATTTCCTCTCGATTTGCAGCAGGCGCGCTACCGCTTGTTTTTTGGACGATCCCAAATTTTCAGAATCATTTTTGAAGGGAAGTCTGACTGTGTATGATCCATCTCGATTTCGTGTATGAGTGCTCTGGTAATGTCTCTCACAAAGCTCATGTTCAGGTGAACATTGTCGTTCGTCTGCAGCTTCTTCCAATTCCCAGAATCTTGATAATGACTGCTCATCATTGATAGTGATAGTTAAACTGGTTATCTGAAGTGATGGACTTATATTCTTCACATTTCCGTATAGTAACCATCCAATTTCGCTATTTTGCGCTGTTATCCCATTGTTTGATCTTCTTACTCCATCTAAGATGATATCTTTGTATATATCAACTCCTAAAAGCATGTCGATTGGTCCAGGATTTGAGAAATATGGATCTGCGAATTGTATATCATTCCATTCCGCAATGAGACTGTTGTGAATTTTTTCTTTCGGAATTGAGTTGGAAATTCGTGGGAGTACATGCAACGCTGCGTTTATCATGAATGAACTCTGGAACCTTGGTCTGACCTCGCAGAATACCATGTGTTGCGATGACCCTGATTGAGACTGACCTATGCCAATGATTTGTGCTTCGTTCTTGTGTTTCTGCAACTTGAGTATCTGCACCGCGTTTGTTGATATGAACGATGCTTCAGATCCTGGGTCAATTAGACATCGTATTGTTTGTAGTGTCCCATTTCTTGATTTAACTCTGACGTATGCTGTAGCGAGTAGTGCAACCGAATGCAATTGCCTTTTCGGAGATTCTTTATTTCCTGTAGTAATATAGGCATTATTTCCGTTGATCGTCCCTATGGTTTCGTTTCGTACCAGTTGCATATTGGAACTATTTTGTCCATTGTTGCTGATGTTTCTTTGTGTTGAAAATTGTGTCGCTTCGGATTGGGTACTCTGTTGTGGGCGAAAAGTGGTTGCTGTAGCTCTCCAGTTTGTTTGATTGTTGTTGTTGTTGGTTCTACGACTTTGGCTGCCAGTAGTAGATATGTGAAGTGTTGTATGATGATACTTTCTGCATTTGAAACACGTAACTTTGCTCAAACAAGAACTTGTTCGGTGTGGTCCTAGACAATTGTGACATCTTTTGTTTTGAATTATGTAGTCTAGTCTTTCCTTAACGGTCATTGCTAAGTAGTTCTGGCAGGCTCGCAGTGCATGACCTGCTTGGCATAATGGGCATTTGGCTGTTTGTAGGTGAGCTGTGTTAGCTGACCATGTCTTTCTTGATTCAAAAGGATGGTGCTTTCTAATTGGTTCCCATTTTTTAGCTGGTGTTTTGCCTCCCTCTAACGCTTGGAATCGTCGTTCTATGAAAGACAGTACATCTTCTAGCTTCTGTATTTTCTTCGGTTCCTTTAAGGTGGTCTCATATACACGGCGGGATTCAGGGTCCATTTTGGATTCTAGGAGATGCGTTATTATCGGACCCCATTCTTGAACGTTGATTCCCATGTTTTCGATTGCGTTCAGATTTTCCTTTGTCAAGTCGTGAAGTAGCTTAAGTCCTTGTACTGATTCCTGCTGGAGGATGGGCTGGGATAATATGGCATCCATGCATTTGCGAAATAAAATTCTTTCGTTTTCATATCGCTCCTGAATTATTGACCATGCTCCTGCATAGTTCGCTGCAGTGTTCGAAAGATGTTGAATTAATTTACCGGCTTCCCCTTGAACGTTGGATTTTAGATGTTGGATTTTCTCAGCATCCCCAATCGATTTATTATAATGTATGAGTTGCAGGAATATGTCTCTGAATGCTGGCCATGCTTCGTAGTTTCCATAAAATATTGGAATTGATACTGTAGGCAATGTCGGAAGGTTGGGACGTCCTTGTAGTGTAGTTCTTTCTGGTTGTTCATCGTCTTCGAATTTCTTCATAATCTCTTCGTATTCGTCATGTACAGTTGAATAAGTTTCTTGAAAAGATGATCTTGGCTCATTTCAATATCATTTAATTGGATTTCTTGAAAGGACTCCGAGATAATTTTCCATTGAGTCTGGACTGCTTCTCTCTGAAAGCGGTAGGGTTTTTGATTGGCTTCGTACTGGGTCCAAATCTTGGTTAGTTGTTTATGAAATTCCGCAATTTGAAGTTCTAGTTTGTTTCGGATCGTGCCTGCTTTTCCGGAGGGTGTTTCTGCGGTTATTTCCAAGCGACATTTGTTCAGATGTTCCATGGCATCATTGTGTATAGCAGCGGCTTGATCGTAAAATTTCTTGACGTGGTATTCGTGTGTTTCTGGTAGGCCCTCTAGTAATTCATCGTGGTTTGCTTCGAATGTGTTCCATAGTTCCTCTATTTCATCGGTCTTCCTTTTCAAATACTCTGGCGTTTTCCTTTTCTTGGAATCCTTCTTCATGTTGGAGTGCATTTTCTTGATCTGCTCTGGGATCTGGATTTGTTGGCTCAGGACTGCTTCCATATTGCTTCTGATATTTCTTCTCAGTAGGACTGGACGTAAAGACTTGATTGTGTGTGTGTGTGTGTGAGATTGTGGACTTGTGTCTATCCCTGGGCTGGTTTTGCTTTGAAGGCTGTATCTTTGTAGAGTCTCGTCCGGAAGGCTTGTATTAGGGCTCGAAGGGCACAGAAAGGCTTCTTCTCGGATCTGGTAATAGCTCTGGAGGGCTTCTTTTCTGGCGCTGGCGTTGGCTCTGGAAGGCTTCCTCGCAGTGTGTAGTGTAGTGTGTAGTGATCGAGATAAGGGGCGTAAATCCTGTCTCTCAATCCGGCTCGAAGGACCATGTATCTTTGGAGGATATCCTCTAAAGATATGTTTCTACTTTCTTCAACGGTTCGTAACTCCGTTGAAGTAGCAGTGAGTAAGTTGTGGTGAGTGTAGAGGGTTGTAAATCCACTACAAACCAAGTAAAACTCGCGGTGGAGTTTGAATAATATATTTACGTCAAAAACTTGAACAAAAAAATGTTGTTAAGAATTAAATGATCACAGCTTATATATTATTTGTGACGACACACAGTTTTCGTCATCGGGCGCCTTACGGAGTTGCTAGAATCTGCACAATTCGCACATTATTGGCCTAGATATTGTATATTGCATGCATGATGTCGATTACTGCTTCCTGGTAATTTTCCATGGAATTTGAATTCATGATTTTTAAATGCGATTTTTTCTGAATATTCTTCAATGTTTAATTCACATTAAACACAAGATATATCGTTCAGTGACGATCAAATAGTTTGTTCTTTTACATTTTGTTTACATCAAAAACCATAATCCTAATACACAGAAATCTTAGTTGAACAATATTTTGGAACAATCAAAATTAAAATCCCTAAAGATTTTCAAATAATCATTTGATACTGAATGATGAACGTTCCGCATACGAAAATGAGCAAGCGGAGACGGAAATATCTCTCCCAATTCATTCAACTGCAATAAACTATAAAAAAGAACACCTGCTCCATTCTCCACTAACATCTAATTCGACCTTGGCATATATATTCGTTTTAAATTTGATGTAATGCTCCCTGAGGGATCCATTTTTAATTGCGACTCTGACCCTTATTGATATACACAAATATAGAAATTTTGCGTCCATTCAGAGATCCGCCAATCTGGCAACGTTGAACAGAGCTCGTGGGGTAATACGGTGAAATGTATATAATGTATTTACGGGAGGATCTCGTATTGACATGTATTGTGACGGGGATCTCGCAGCGTTTGAAGTTTACAGGGATCTCGTATTCCTCTTTTCGCAGTATATATATTATATATATTATATATATATATAATATGGCAGGGTGGTACGTTGTGCCATCGGGGATTGACGCCCCCGCGTACCCGAGTCACCCGGATCCCAGGTTAGCAACCTGGGATCCGCAGAAAATATTGCTCCTATAACCAGAAGCAGAAATCAGGGCGGCAGGGGACAGCGGGCTGGTCCTCTTCGGAGCCGTCAGGAGGAAGAGCCCGATGGGGTCAACTGTGGTGCAAGCGGCGCAGCACCCCGAGATGGAACCGTAAGCCGAATTCTCGTCTCACAGAATGTTGAAAGAGAACCTAGTTTGGATGAGACAAGATCTTATCCCGCTGGCTCCCTGAATAGACGAGATGCGAGAACGCGATGGTCAGAGGAGGATAATATCCTGTTAATGCGCGTTCATTATATTGCTAAGGACATGCAACCAAGAACCGGCAAAACATACAGAGAGTTACTCACACAAACCTGGAATGACATCAATCCACAACGTCCATCATACGCAAACTTGCTTTCTAATAGAGTCAGGTGGCTACTTGAAAGGGAAAAGTTCACAACCACCGAACTTGACACTATTGCTCAAAGCTTTATACCGCGTGGTGCTCCTGAAAATACAGATATCGGCGAGGTAACAGGAACGGAAAACAGGAGAAGCATCCGTTTGAGTGTTCAGCCATCGAGGCTAGAGCGTGCATACTACAGCAACCTCCAACTATACTCTGGACTGTCTCCCAGCAAAAGACCTAAAATACCGAGAATGAAGCAATCGAAGGAAATGCTGGACAATATGCAGAGAATGAACAGGATAATGGGGCGATATGTTGAGGAGGCCACCACACTTAGGGAGGTGGTCGACTGCGTGTATGCTGGTGCAGTCACGGTATGCGAGGAGCTAAAAATAAACATAGACGAGGTTCCACAAACTTACCATCAAGAACGAACACCACCATGGAAAATAAGGCTGGAAAGAAAAATAAAAATCATTAGAAAAAAAATTGGCACCATACATACTTACCTGAACACTGAAACACCAGCTAACCGAATACTGAGAAGAATTCGCCAGATCGTTTCGGAATCACGCATCAGAAACAATGGCTCGAACCAATTTCTCAAGGAGCAGTTGATGGTGATCTCCGACAAGCTGAAACAGAAAATAAAAGCGTTAGGAAACCGTATTAAACGCTATAATGAAAGGGTAAAAAGGTATAGAAACAATCAGCTCTATTATAAGAATCCTAAAGAGTTCTTTCGCAGACTTGACAGCGCTGATACAGCGAGTGGAGTATACCCCCGAGAAGAGGAAATGTTTGAGGAATGGAGGGGAATATGGGAGCAGAGGAAAACCCATGATGATGAAGCTTTCTGGATAAAGGATGCAGAAAAGGAAACAAAAAACTACACCATGGAAGATCTGAAGATTGTGCAGGAAGACATAACAACGGTCCTCAAGAAAGCAAATAATTGGGCTGCCCCTGGATCTGACAAACTCCACAACTACTGGTGGAAATACTTCGAAACCACACACGGAAAATTGGCCGAGCTTTTTCAGAGAGCGCTAGCGGAACCCTCCATCATTCCGGAGTTCTTCACTCTGGGGGTCACCCATATGCTACCCAAGAGCAACATCAACCCCGACCCAAGATCATATAGGCCAATAACATGCCTGCCGACGGTGTATAAAATTCTCACTGGAATAATCACCAAACACCTGTGGAGCCATGTGAGCAAACACAATATCCTAGCAAAAGAACAAAATGGTTGCAGAAGGGACGCCCAGGGCTGCAAGGAGCTTTTAACAATCGACCACCTTATAACGAAGCAGGCAAGAAAGAAGTTGAGAAACATCTCGGTCGCATGGATCGACTACAAAAAGGCCTTTGACTCGGTCCCGCACTCTTGGCTCCTTAAAGTTCTGAAACTCTACGGGTATCTGAGAAAATTGTCAACCTGCTAAAGCACTTAATGTCTACCTGGAGAACAAACCTAACATTCGGTTCAAACACGACACCTGAAATAAGAATTTTAACAGGAATCTTCCAGGGAGACAAACTTAGTACCTTATGGTTTTGTCTTGCTTTAAATCTTCTCAGCAAACTCCTGAACAACAATCGCTACGGATACCTTGTAGACACCAGATCGAACATCAAAATCACTCATCAACTGTATATAGATGACCTGAATTATACGCCGCGAATGAAGAACAGCTGAGGAGGCTTTTGAGTATTGTAACAACTTACACGAAAGACATCAAGATGGAAATGGGGCTGGAAAAATGTGCCTTAATACACGTAAAGAGGGGAAAAACTGACATACGGAGGACAAATGCTTGTAAATAATGACATAGCCATTCAAGAACTAGCCCCAGGAGAAACATACAAGTACCTAGGTATCCAACAAGCCCTGGAAATAAGAACATCAGAACAGAAAGAAGCCTTCAAAAATAAATTTTTCGATAGAATCAAGAAAGTCCTTCGCAGCAAATTAAACTCCAAGGCCATGTTCACAGCGATAAATACATGGGCAATCCCCAGCATAGCCTACTCCTTCGGTGTGATAAGCTGGTCGAACACAGACATGAAGGCCATTGACATGCAGGTACGAGTACTGATGACCAAGTATGGCATTCACCATCCACACGCTTCGGTGAACAGACTTTACATGCCCAGGCACCAGGGAGGCAGAGGTCTACAAAATGTTGAAATGACCCACGATAAGGCTGTAATAGAACTAAGGAAATATTTTCATACCAAACACTTACCGTTCTTCCAATCAATCTGCCAGGAGGATCATAATATCACGGCCCTCAACCTGGCATGCAGAAGTAGCCCACCACCAACGCTAACCCCTGACCGCCTAATGGAGGAATGGCACAGCAAACCTCTTCATGGTAGATATCCGGAAGCTCTGAAAGAAAAAAGGGTTAATAAAGATCTGTCTCTCACTTACCTTAAATCTGGATATTTGTTCCCGGAAACAGAGGGACGTCTCATTGCTATCCAGGATCAGGTCGTACCAACGAGGGCATATATGAAGCACATAGCCAAAAAAAACATTCCAACCGATAGATGCCGGAAGTGTTTTCAGGCCACGGAAAGCATTCAGCATGTAACATCCTCTTGCTCGATTTTGGCACCGCGTGAGTATACCCAAAGACATAATGCTATGGCAAAGGTATTTCATCAGGCAATTGCTATAAAAAAAGGACTTTTACTTACCTCTCGGAGGGTGCACGAATACTCACCCAAAACCATTCTTGAGAATAACGAGTACAAACTTTACTGGGACAATCCGATAGTAACAGACAGAGCAGTGCAGCACAACAGGCCCGATATCGTGATTTTCGATAAAATGAACAGCAAGGTAATCATCATAGATGTAACTGTCCCAGCAGATGACAACATCAGTAAAGCATACACTGAAAAATTAACGAAATATCACGATCTTGCTTTTGAGATGAAAGAGATATACCAATTGAGAATGGTTACAATACTGCCCTTGATAATTTCCACAAACGGTCTGGTAGAAAGCCACCTGACAGAGAACACTGAGCTCTTAGAACTGGAACCAGAGCTAATTAGCAGAGCACAGAAGGAGGTGATACTGTGGACAACAAGAATCGTCCGAATGTTCCTGACAGCAACCTAGGAAGTCCTTGGTCCATCCAGACCCGGTCTTTCTAGAGAAAAATTCCCTAAATGGTGATTAAAAAAAAAAAAAAAAAAAAAAAAAAAAAAAAAAAAAA
>CM024247.1:12674373-12719164 GCA_013421045.1 Propylea japonica
CATCTTCTTGAGCTATTTCTTCGCCATAATACGTAACACCAATTCCGGGTAATAAGTTGAGGAGCATGTTGAAACCATCAGCATTTTCTACACCGAATCTGGTTGTAACTCTTCGGTTGTCGTGATTTCCCATCTGAAAAGGAAGCTTTTTTTGACAGAAGGCTCCATTGCGAAAAAATCCAATTACTTACATCCCAGTTAGACACATATATACTGGGTAAATTGTCAATCCATTGATAGACGAGATTCTCAATACTGTAGGCGTTGCTGGTGTTTAGGTTGACTCCTACGAAAAAGAAATTGAAAGTGAAATGGGCACCTAATCTACTTCCGTCTGCTTCTCCATAATATCTCATGGTTTTATCTAAGGGTGCATAAGCTTCTGACATCAAAATCCTGAAAAAGATTTCTATATTAATTACAACATACCTTGTATAATATGTTAGAATTATATATTTTGGAACTTATCACTAGATTGCATAATATTCTATGCACACGCGCATAGATGGATATAACCTCAATGTAGATAGACTTAGATGACGGCCACTTGTGTAATGCCGACTTGTATTGTAGCTTGAAGCTAATAAATTATTATCTTGTTGAATCTGGAATATTATTAATCATCCACATATAATACATGGTGTCAGGTGAATAACTACGTCTGGTCAAGTAGTATTAGAGTAAATTTCACACAAGAAGAGTGAAATAATGGAGTCCACGTTTTGCAATTTTAAGCCACCGGAACCGATCACCTTTGATGGGAATACAGCAGATAAGTGGAAGCGTTTCAGCCAAAAACTGAGAATTTTCATGACCGCTAGCAATTTAGATAGAGAGTCCGACGAAAAGAAAATTGCTGTGATGCTGAATTTGGGAGGAGATGAGTTGATGGATTTGTTCAACACCTTCAAAATTCCCGAGAAAGACAGGAAATTTGAAGACGTTTTCAAGAAGTTTGAGGAGTACTGTTCACCAAAAAAGAACGTTATATTTGAAAGATTCAAGTTCCACAACATAAATCAAACTGAAGGTCAGCTATTTGACAATTTTGTTACTGAATTGAAAAAAGCCGTACAAACTACTGAATATACTAGCCAAGGTGACATGATTCGAGACAGAATTGTAATGGGAATTTACAACAAAGACACGCAAGAAAGATACAAAATGATGCTGAAGTATGTGCAATAAATAAAAAAGATTGCATGTACTGCGGACGTAAGCATGAGAAAGGAAAATGTCCAGCGTACCGAAAGACCTGTGCAAAGTGTCAGGGCAGGAACCACTTTGCCAACGTCTGCAGGAAGGAAGAGTTGGGAACAAGAAGGAGAAGAAGAAAACTAGAGGTGAGAAGCCTAAGAAGATCAATGAGGTCAAGGAACAAGAGAATAACGAAGAAGGAAGTGACAATGGAAACTCAGATGACTTTTATGTGGATGATCTACAGATAGCTGTTGTTGAAGGTAGTAAAAGAACAGAATGGAAGAAAAATATTAATATTGGTAATAAGACAGTCAACTTCAAACTTGATACTGGAGCCGAGGTCAGTATTTTGCCGTTTAATTATGTGAAAGAGCTTTCTTGTGAACATTTATTGAGAAATTCAAAAGTATCTTTAGTTTCATATGGTAATTCTGGATTTAGATTAAATACAAAAGGTCAGATAGAGTTATTATGTAAGGCTAATAACATAGAACAAACTGTTAATTTGTAGTTATAGATACTGATGATCAAAGACCATTATTGGGGTTACAAGATTGTATTAGGTTTAACTTAGTTAAAAGATTGGATTCTTTAGGTATTAAGTTTAATTCACTTGAGGATATTATTCAACAATATCCTAGTTGTTTTGAAGGCCTTGGATCCTTTCCAAATGAATATCACATAACATTAAATGATAATGCTTCTGCTAAGGTAACTCCAATTAGAAGAGTTCCTCATTCATTGCATAAAAATTAAAGCTAAACTAGATGAATTAGAAAAAAAAAATGTTATTAAAAAGATAGATGGGCCTACGAACTGGTTGCATCCCCTAGTTATTGTTGAAAAGCCTTCCGGAGATATACGTCTATGTCTTGATCCCAAGAATTTGAATGTAGCTATTAAGAAAGAACCATTTTTGATTCCTTCTGTTGAGGAAATTACACCCATACTTAGTAATAAAAGTTTCTTCACAGTGTTAGACATGAAGGACGGTTTCTGGCAAATTCGTGTAGATGATGAAAGTTCAGAACTTTTAGCTTTCGGAACGCCATTTGGGAGATACAAATTTCTGAGATTAGCATTCGGAATATCCACAGCGCCAGAGGTTTTCCAAGAAAGAGCTACGAGTTGTTCGGTGATATTAAAAATGTAGGTATTTATTTTGACGATTTAATTGTATGTGGCGAAACAGAAGAAGATCATGATAAAACTTTAAAAATTGTGCTAGATAGGGCATTAAAGCATAATATAAAATTTAATAAGAAAAAAATTCAATTCAAAATGGATAGTGTAAAATATATGGGACAGATTTTCTCTAAGAAAGGAGTGGAGCCAAATAAGGCCTATATTAAGGCAATTGTAGAAATGCCTGATCCTAAATCGAAGTCAGATTTATTGCGTTTTTTGGGAATGGTCAAATATTTAGGCAAATTTATTCCTAATTTATCACAGATAACAGCTTGCTTGCGAAAGTTAACATGTAATGATTCAAAATGGCAATGGAATCGAGAACATCAGAATGCAGTCAATCTGCTGAAGCACTTACTTACGCACACACCCTGTTTTGGCGTATTTTGATCCGAAAAAAGATATTGTAATTGAAACAGATAGCTCAAAGAATGGACTTGGGGCATGTCTCCTACAAGAGGGACACCCAATAGCGTTTGCTTCTCGAAGCTTGACAAAAACAGAGGAGAAGTATGCTCAAATTGAAAAAGAAGCTTTAGCTATATTATTCTCGGTACAGAAATTTCATTTTTATGTCTATGGACTTGCGATAAAGCTTTATAGTGACCATAAACCGCTTGAGACAATATTCAGAAAAGATTTAGCATCAATATCGCCTAGACTACAACGAATCAGACTTAAACTATTGAACTACAATATTCTTGTTACTTATAGACCGGGAAAAGATATGTATATATCAGACACTTTATCCAGAGCGTTTTTACAAAACGATAAAGGACTTGAGTCCAATCAAGAAATTGAATTTGCAGTTCATACGGTGATAAAAAACTTACCGATATCAAATAATAAGTTAGAATTATTCAAGACTGAAACTAAAAATGATGAAAACTTGAAAATGATACTAAATTATGTTGAGGGCACTTGGCCTGAAAACAAAAATAAACTACCTTTGGAAGTTAGAGTTTTCTATAAATTAAAAAATCAGTTGTTTGTCAAAGACAACTTACTATTTTTGGATAGAAAAATTGTTGTGCCGAAAAGTTTAAGACTAAAAATGTTGAAATTAATTCATGAAGGCCATTTAGCCATTTAGCACTTAGGAGTCCCTATTATCCACAAGCGAATGGGTTAGCTGAAAAAGGTGTTTCTATTAGTAAAAATATAGTAAAAAAAGCAATGGAAGATAAAAAAGATATAGAATCTTCACTATTAAACTATAGGAACATGCCATTGAAACACATGAACTATTCACCATCACAACTTATGTTCTCGCATAGATGTAAGACAAAAACTCCAATTTTAGTTGAATTATTGATGCCAGAACTTTGTAAAAATGTGAAAGAAAAGATTGAAGCTAAGCGAAATCTGAACAAGTCATATTTTGATGTTCATGCAAAGAATCTGAAGCCTTTGGAACAAAATGATAATGTAACAATGTACAATCACATATCAAAATGTTGGGATCCAGCTAAAATTGTAAATGTAGATAATGCTCCTCGATCGTATATAGTCAAAGATAGTTCAGGCAATACCCTTAGAAGAAATAGAGTGGATTTAAGGCAATCAAATAATGATTACCAAAAAAATGATAACACTTCTGAAAATATTCCAATTATTGAATATGCCGAGGAGTTGCCTAAGCTACCTGTTGAGCGTTCTAATAATGATATGAATGATTGTTCAAAAAATATTGAGACTGAAATGTTAGAAAATAATACTCTTAAGACAACTAAATCTGGTAGAGTCATAAAAAGACCAGAAAAACTTAATCTTTGAATACTATTTTATAAAGAGAAGGGAAGGATGTATAATATGTTAGAATTATATATTTTGGAACTTATCACTAGATTGCATAATATTCTATGCACACGCGCATAGATGGATATAACCTCAATGTAGATAGACTTAGATGACGGCCACTTGTGTAATGCCGACTTGTATTGTAGCTTGAAGCTAATAAATTATTATCTTGTTGAATCTGGAATATTATTAATCATCCACATATAATACATACCTAACCCGTAGCCATTTGACGATTCCAATGAAAAATATTCATCTAAATTTTGTTTTGAAACGCTTATTTCATCAAACTTTTCACTCAGGAAGTGTGACCTATTCAGAAGCATTTATTTTCTATTAAAAAACGTTCTATTATTATCAACAGAACTACAGGAGCTGGCGGTAGGATATACGGGCCAAGTACCAAGTGCACTGTCGCTAGGCTCCTGTATGAGCGTCTAGACATAATATATATATATATAAATCAGGAAATAAACTATCAGAAGTGCGATATAGCCATACCCTCAGATAGTCAAGCTGCTTTTTACAGGACTCTGTCGCCTCAGGAAGCACCTGTTGAGGATGGGATTGTCGGACACTGACGAGTGTAGGTTCTGTGGAAAGGAGGAAGAAACCCCCATTCACCTAGTCACGGAATGTTTTATTGTTGCGAGCCTAAGGAGAGAATGCCTTGGACGAGAAACTTGTAAGAGTGAAGAACTAGCCTCGTGGATACAGATACTGGATTTCATCAGATCTCTGGAACTTGGAAGGCGAGCTGTGAAAGATGTGATCAGAACAGCTCTGTAAGAGCACACAATAGACCTTGAAGTCACAGTGAACTGTAACCCCTTTTTAAACTATAAATTAACTATAAACTATCATCAGAACTAGAGTCTTTATGACTGGGTTAGCCTTCCGTGAACTTCAACCATGTAGATCTCGTTTTTACCTCCTCTTATCATTCAAGGAAACACAAGGTGATTGTCAATTGAGTTGATGAAATCGACAACCTGCTCAGAAGCCTTGTCCTCTTGACTATCCAGAACCGGCTTCCCCATATAAATGGGGCCAGCCAGCTCTGAACACTTTCATACCATGTGTTCAGCTGCTTATGTTTCTGATCCATAGAGCCTACCAATCTCACCTGCTGACTTTCCCATACGGCACAAATTATATTTATACCGAATGTGCCCCGTAGCAGTCTCACCATTACCCGAATCTCAGCTCGTGACAGCTTTGGGGCTCTTCTGGTATAGGTAGGTTAAATCATCACAAATGTTTTGCCTTAGTAAAACCAAGAGTGGTTATTATGTTGTTCAACTGCCATATATTGGTCTTTTTCAAGCCCACAAAAAGGCTCAGGTCCAACACGTTTTTGCTGGTTCATCGGCTTTTTCATTACCTTCAGTACCAATGCTTTGCATCCACCATAGAGTCACTTTATTGCCTCTAACATTATGGTTTTATGGCACTCCCAGGTAAGCAGGGACTCCTGGCAGTTTGATTTCACTGATCTCAGAGTGTCCTGGCTGTCCATAG
Organism: Propylea japonica; assembly: GCA_013421045.1. NCBI lineage: Eukaryota > Metazoa > Arthropoda > Insecta > Coleoptera > Coccinellidae > Propylea > Propylea japonica. The sequence goes on from CM024247.1 coordinate 12,680,083, forward strand.
ACATGCGACCGCTTGAGAATCATTTCAAGATACTCCTGAATGGATATGTAGACATCCAGTATCTCTGTCTGTAAAATAGAAGGCTTTTGAGATCCCCAGTGTAAGTCCATATAGCTCAAAGCCAATGCCCTTCTCTGATTTTGATCGGTCAGCTATGTCCATTTCAAGGGGCGTTCCGAAATTGAAGATATTTGGCATAATGGGTGCCAAGAGGTATGAATCCGATTGATTCAATATCCTCATGTTTCCAACCCAGTTTCCAAGTAGTAGCTTCTCGTTGAGCCCGGTTGTCGCATAAAACAGAAACAGGAACAGAATTCAGTACATTTGCGACAGAAAATGAAACTGTTTTTTTCGCAAATGTACTGAATTCTGTTTCTGTTTTATGCGACAACCGGGCTTTAGGGAGAAGTTCTAAAATTACCGATTTTAGAACAAAATAGAGGGAACTTGGAGCGCTAGTGAAACATTCAAGAATATGATGTAGCATTACCCTACAGAAGAACAACTTCACCAACATTTCTGTTGTCAAATTGTCGTATTGACAGCATTCATCTGTCGTTTGCAACATTATAAACAAAGATCTTGCCGCCTTACCTTGCATCTCCTCCATTTTCTCTTGTGTAGTTATCAACCACTTCTCTGATTTCGTATACAACATCGAAAGTATCATCGGTATTCATTGTATATATGTGATCCAAATATTCATGATCGTCAGGATCAACGTTAGGTGTAAAGGTTCTGGGTTCATCTCTTAAAAGTTCATCTTCCACAAGGTATGGTACAGCATCTACACGGAAACCGTCAATGCCCATATCCATGTAGTACACTAGAACTTTCTGGAAGCGAAACATTTTCATCATCAATATAGAAATGGATATCATCTATATTTTTCTATTTTCAAAATAACATGCTTCAAAAACCTGTATTAAATGTGATGTAGTGTTTGAAACGACTTACCCAAAGAGCTTCCCGTACTTTAGGATTCCTGAAGTTAAGATCAGGTTGTGCTGCTAGAAATTGACGAAGATACCATTGCTGTCTTTGTTCACACCACTCCCAAGCTGATTTTCTAAATACACTCCTCTGGAATTGAATTAAAATATCAACCATCTTCAATTAATTCAAGTTCATTATTTGTAAAAGAAAAATCTAGTGGTACCAGGTCTTGTGAAAGCGTTGGCTATCTCACAGAGACATCTGACACATTTTCGAAATTAGCAAAAAAATTATATCTGGAAAAGGCCTTAGTCTTGTGGAAAGGCTCAAGATATTCCCATCCGTTGTTGCTTCAGTTATTGACATGCCCTCAAAGGACAACGATTTTTATCCACTGTTCATATAATTTAACTTACCCAATTATTTGGTGGTTTATCAGGTGTGCCATCAACCCAAACATAAAAGTCCTCATATCCTTCTGTTCTATTCACCGAAGCCTTAAACCATTCGTGTTGATCGCTGGTGTGATTTGGCACAAAATCGAGAATAATCCTCAATCCAAGCTCGTGACCTTTTTTGATCAACTGTTTGAGATCATCTATGGAACCATACATTGGATCAATGGAATAATAATCGCTTATGTCATACCCTGCGTCAATTTGGGGAGACTTCATGATGGGCGAAAGCCAAACACCAGTTATACCAGCATCTGCGAAATGTTCCAAGTTTTGCAGGATTCCCTGAAGATCACCATCACCATCGTTGTTTGAATCTTTGAATGATCTTGGGTATATTTGATAGAAAACACCATGCTTCCACCAGTCCTGATCGCCTTGCCCTATGGGAACTGATAGTGTTGATGCAAGAAGAAATGCGAAAACATTCAACCAAAGAATTATCATGATTGATTTTTGTGACGATACTAACTCCGAAATGAACTGCTGCTACAACTAACTCCTACATGTATTATATGCAACTTCAGATGATAATATTTATCGTATTCTGACGATAATCGAATAAGTTTGCGAGAATGAAGTACCTTTCTATTATTTTAGAAGAGTATGATCGTGGCTTGGAGGAAAAATGGGAACATATTAGTGGTATCAATATTGTTTTTCGGAGACAATCGAGATTAATTCTGAAGTATGGTATTTCAATAGATAAAATTGATTGATCAGATTTTTGGCACTGTTATCGATCCATTATCAGTTATCACTAATTGTTTCATCTTAGAAAAAATGAAATATTTTTGCCTATAGGTACATTTCATTAATCTTGAATGCACTTCCTATTCCATGGCTTCTTGGGAAAGGTAGAAAGGATAGTAGTTGGATGACGCAGACTTTTTTGATACATTCAGTATAAACAATTTCATGTTCCTAACACCGATCCAAGAGGCCTGGAAATCTCCTCTAATAAACTTTCCGATACCTGTCAGCAGCCTCACCATCACTTGAAGCAAAGCTCGTGACCGCTTCAGGGGCTCTCTGGTACGAGTAGGTGAAATCATCTGAATCTTTTGAACTTTGTAAGTCCAGAATTGTTTCTACAGGGGATTATTATGTTATGTTTATTTGCAAGCTCACAAAAAGGCTCGGGTCAAGCAGGTGTTAAACTTGATGCTTTCTTTTAAGTTTGTTGGTATTGAATTGTGGTCAACCCTCAATTCGACTACTGTGACTAGGGCTGAACAATTCACCTACTGAGTCTAGCTGTTTAAAACTTTTGCTAGATGCAATAAAGCCACAATAGGACACTTTATGAAGTCTACGTACTTCCTTTTTTGTAATTCGTGGGTCCTGTTTGGTAATCTAATTGGTGAGGATATCAAGAACTTCTGGAGTTGGTGCAGCAGTGGAAAACCTATCTTCCATTCGAGAGAAATCATCCTGATTACCAGACAGGACAGTTCAAGTTGCTTCCTTTTTTGTGTGTCGTTTGAAAAGGGGTGATTTGATTTTCACCGCCTATCGAGCCTACCATGTGTTCAGCTGTTTCTGCTTCTGGCCAAAGAGCCTGCAAATCTCATTTGCTGTCTTTCTCATGCGGTACTAACAGTGTCAAGTGAGCAGTCCCACCATCATCCGAAGTTCAGCTCGTGACAGCTTTATAGAAGCTTCCTGGTATAGGTGGAATCATAACGAATTTCTTACGTGAATAATAATAAATAAGTCCAGGAGTGTTTCTCCTGGAGGGTTATTATGTTTATCAACTTCCATTGGTGGAACGCAGCTTTATACTGGTGTTTTCCAAGCCCACAGAAAGGCTCAGGTCTAGCAGGTCTTTACCTTGATGCATTTTTTGCAAATTCATCATTGAAGTTTATTTTCTGCTGCATTATTCGTATTGCTTCTCAAATACTTTTATCGATAGTTTGGTTCTTTTTGAGTTCACAAGTTGTCCTTTAAACTTGTTATTATAATAATAAGATTTTTACTTTTGTTGATTCATCAATGATTATTTGGATTTTATTTCCATGTTGTGTGCAAAAGAATAATAATCAATACCTTTTATTATTACCTACTCAGTATTCTAAATAAATGAAGAATGAATGAATATATTCGCAGTGCTCTTCTATGGTAAAGAAACTTCTCCTTACGAGATTTGTAAATCTAATGACTTCAGACAATCCATGTTATTAAAGATTGTGACTAATGGTCAAGATTTTTTAACGACTGCTGTGACTAGGGCTGAACAGTTCACCTAGCGAATCTGGCTGTCTAAAACTTTTACTAGACGGCCAAGGTTTCTAAGGTGGTTGTAGTTTTATCAACGCCATTGACAACCTCCTTGATTGCCATGAATGAGCAGGGTAGAGAACAAAAGTTCTACATGGTCGTATAGTCAGAACTGTGCTGAGTACTGAAGAAAAGTGCTTCGAGCACAAAGCCCTAAGCCCTATTGAAAAGTGCTCCGGAATCTCGAGCACTAAGACCTTATTTTTTTTAAGTGCTCGCGATTACTAAGCACTTTTGGAAAGTAATTTGTTTACACGAGCACCGAGCACTAAGCATTTTTCAGAATTAAATTTTTATTTTTCATCCAAATGTCTCTTAATTAGGAATCAGAGCTGTGCTTAGTGCTCGTGAAAGCACTCGAAGCACTTTTGTGCTCGTGAGCAATGTGCTCGCGAGCACTTGATTGAACCAGTGCTTAGTGCTTGGTGCTTCGCGAATTTTTCGAAATGGCTTAGTGCTTGGTAATTCGAAAAAGTGCTCCCAAGCACTTGCAGGAATTACCAAGCACTAAGCCCTTCATAGACTTGTTGGAACATGGAAATGACAGACCGTCGCGTGATCCAAAGAGACAAAGAACTAAAATATTTTTTTTCGATATAAAATTTGTTCATTTTTTCTTGCATTACAAACACTGGTGTTAAAAAACAATCTCGCTGTACGTTATGAACTTTCTGGAACAAGTTTTTACCTTTTTATCATTTTGACAAGAAGAACAGATTGTTATGATGTTATGGCGGAATTCTTTTAGGAAAATTCTATGGGGCAATGCGACCCTTTTTCAACATACGATTCAGGTATCTATTATCATGATTTCAAGTAATTTATTGGCGAATATTTCAGTTACATTTTGAATGAATGCCATATAGAGCTCAGAAAACCATAAGAAATATTTCCATCTAATTTGTTGACAAGACGTCACTGTTTCTCTATAATTTTTTTTGGTATGTCGTCTTGGTAACCTGTCTGTACATTCGGAATTCATCAAAATAGTTATTTCGTCGACCTAAAAGGTGATTTAATATGTACAAAATTGAATATGAATGACCAATTTTAATGTTCAATTGATCCTGTTTCAATGTGCTATTTCCATGGACAACCGAGCATAAAGCATTCAGAAGCGATAGAGTAATATCAGAACTCAACAGTAACATAGAAATATAGAAATTTTATTATGTAAATGTATGTCTTGTGAAAAATAAGAGTGTAATTCATTCAAGAATTTATATACAATCCATATTGATGTCGTCGGAAAAATCTTGTAATCAACCCAGTTATTAATCTAGCGACTAATGGTCTCGAACTATAAGAGCGTGAGCGGAGCGAACGCTTTCAAATATCTTGACCATTCGTCTATTAAACAACTTTCTGAAAAAAACCTGTCAATTTCAATTATGTCCAGTTCAAAACACGATAACACTAGAAAGAAAAAATCAAGTACTTAATCAAAATCAAAATTCCAAACTAAGAGATATTTGGATGGAACATATTAAGTTTTATTTTGAAAAGTGCTTAGTGCTCGGTGCTCCTGTAAACGAATTACTTTCTATAAGTGCTTAGTAATCGCGAGAATTCTTCAAAAAATAAGGGCTTTGTGCTCGAGATTCCGGAGCACTTTTCAATAGGGCTTAGTGCTTTGTGCTCGAAGCACTTTTCTTCAGTGCTCGTTTAAAATTATTTTCGATTTAAGTGGTTTTAGACTTCATATGATCTCGAATGTTCTGTTTAAAAAAGTTAACACTTATTATCATAACTTAGTATTCCAGATAAACAAACAAATATATCCTAGTTGAATATTACATTCGCTGTGATATTATATGGTGAACAAATGACATAAGACGTTCTGTATATCAGATCAGGTAAATTGAAGTGAAACAAGTCGACAAGCATTTCAATTTCCAATCGCTTTTCCCGCCTTGACCAGAACCGTGAACTCGACATTTTCCAATGAAAATACTTCCGTTTTAAAGGGCATCGCGTGCGATATAAACGTGTCACATTCCGAGGCGCAGAAAGGAAGGTGTGTGTTTGCGAATGGGGCTGTCAGGAAGGCCGAACAGCTCCCTTGGGGGTCTCGAGGTCCTGCTACATGCAGCCGACCCCCGCCAAGACTCAGTATCCGAATCCCAAACCCTCCTTACTTTCTTGGGGCACTTTTCCACCTGCTACCAGGCATTTATATAAATAATTCGGAAACTTCGTCACTTTGTCTTTTTAACGACCGTCATTATGGATTATATTCGTTCATTTAAGGGTGCAGGGATGAATATGGTGTAGGGATTGTTTTACTTGAAATATCTGCATCGGATATTGTATCATTTTATTCACTTGTGGTTGTTCATGTTGCTTTTAAGAATATCGAAGAAATTTCAAGGAAATGTATTAGTGTGATTGTGATTTGAGTCACAAAGGTACCTAATAATTATTAGTGGTAAAAATATATCGGCTTCAAGATCATCCAAAATGGAAAAACGCTTTTCAAACTTCGGACGTTTCTATTGTTTGGAGTTTTTCAAAACTTAAAATGTTCATTTCGAAATCAGTATGGTAAAGGACAAACATCATCACTACAGTCGCTTTCTCTGTCCCTATGTCCCTTTGTATGCTTAAATCTTTGAAACTACGCAACGGATTTTAATGCGTTTTTTTAATAGATAGAGTGATTCAAGAGGAATGTTTATATGTATAATAACATCCATTAAATAGTGGAGAAGTACTGTTATTTTTGAGGTTTCTAATGTGATGTCCGTGCGAAGCCGGGGCGGGTCGCTAGTAATACATAAATCGGAGCTGTATATGTGCTAATAAATTAGTCTTTTCAAATATTATTTTGTTATGCCTATACATATAAAGAGTTTTCCAATAAGAGGTTTCATTCTTTTAATTCACAAGAAAAATGCCATTTTTCAATATAAATGATCGGATGTTTATTTCATAATAATGAAGAAGCTATGTCGTTAATAGTGGCTAATAACATCAGGCAAATGACCACCACGACCACGCTTACAGGACCATATACTTTTAATGAAAATTTCCATAACCAAATCGCAAAGTGACCGCCCTATGTCCTCGAAAGCCTCACGAATTCCGTCTTTGAGGTCCTGAATCGACGCTGGGCTATTGGCGTAGACCTTCTCTTTCCCGTGGCGCCAAAGGAAGAAGTCGCAAAGTGTTAAATCACAATATCTCCGTGACCTCTTCGAGAGATAACAAGGTCCGGAAACTTTTCCCGCAAAAGATCAATGGTTGTCCCGATCAATACTATCCAATTTCGGCCATATAAAAAGTCATTTATAATCTCTCGATAGCGCAATCCATTCACCTGGGTTTTCTTCAACACTCTCGTCTGTTCTTGAGCGACGTGCACGGGTTTTATCCTTCCCATCACTAACTTGTCCCAACAGCTCGAATTTTTCCACCCATTTCTTCATTGCGATCCAACAAGGTGCTTAAGGACGACCCAAAAATGTTCGAGTTTCACGAACCGTCTCTGCCAAATTTTCACCATTTTTATAGTGAATTTTAATTTTTTCAATGCGTTCTTGAAGAGTGTATCGTTTCATTTTTATTAATGGCGTAGTTTCTACTTGTCAAATGTCAAAAAATGACAGCTCCAAACGTGACATCCACCGAAATAGCGGGCTATTCAAAATAACACCTCTTATTGGAAAACGAGTCAAAAGCCTTCTCACTTTCATTCGTTTCGAAAGAAAAGAACCATAATATTTTTCAGAAATCTTTAATTATGAGTATATCTGTCAAAAAATCGTGTAATAATTCGATTTTCATGAAATTCTGTAGATATGAGCACATCATACACAAATGATTAGAAATGAAGTGTAATCCTGAAGAGTGTGTATTAATTTCGCAATGCTGAATTAAAAGAGTATCACCACAGAATTTTCAATTATTTTTAATGCTCTCGGGAAAAAACATTGAATAGCAAAATACCTCCCCCTTCCACAATCGGTTTTCTAAACTTTCAATGCACAGTTGACAAATTTTCGTTACTTGGTCCCCCCAAAATTTTGCTTCGGCTCGTCCCTGCTGGTGTTGTCAAATTCCAATTACGTAAATAATCATACCGGCATATTATACAAACAGATATGAAGAAAATTCTACAAAAATAGTGTTTTTTACCCTGGGCCAAATCGATCCCGCTTGCTTGAGGGAAAATTTCCAGTACGTTCACATCTAAAAAGACGGCCATGACTAGGTATAGGAATATGCGAAAATATTCACTGGTATGTTGTTCCCCCCGTACTTTTAATCAAAATACTGCGTTCCTCAGGGCCCGCCATTCGCATTCTGAGCAGATGTGGACGAGGCTGGACTGTTTGGAAAAGGGGAAGACCACATGTCCTGAGGGACTCGTCCTGGCGAAATTACATTCTTCCTGATCCTTCTACCTGCTTCACAGTCATGACAAAGTTTAAAACGTAACGTAGACACCCCCACCTTCTTTTGTCCTTCTTTCTCTCGAACTATATCTATCGGGATTGTAAAAGGAAAATTTTCAAATTGGAAGGAAGTTATCGTGAAAAACTTGGAATGATGATGGCATTGTTGAACACAATGGTCAGATTAAGATGATTTTATGACATGAAGTTCCTATGCATGTTGGGTTTCTGACTCATTGTTTCTGAGATACAGGTGTTGAAGTTTGAAAAAAATTGGTTTTTCGAAAATATTTTTCACACTACATGCAAACGATTTTTGTTTGTTTTATGGTATAGTCCGTTCACGAAAGGTTGAGCACATAGTAGGCGTTTCTTTATTTATCTGAAGTTGGCAGTATTTACTGTCATAAAGTAAAATAAAGTCAACGTTGCCGAATGAACTCGGCCTCGTCCGACGAGCTTGCGAGTTATCAGAGAACTCTATGCAATATTGACAACATTGCGTATCAATCTGACAAGAAAATGGAGAACATAACCTAAAATTTCAATATACACAGTGGAATATGCCAAATTTCCATGGCCAACCAACGGCTCAACCTTTCGTGAACGGAGTATAGGTTATGAGTAGGCATCGAAATACACTTTTTTCAATTCAAAATTATTCTCAATTTCCACCAAGGGTGTCCGTACAGACTTCTGTACGAATGAATTCGGTGAAAAATGTTACGACAATGCCTATTTTCAAATTTAAAATTGAGCGTAATCACCACATAATTCACAGTGAGAAAGGTAGTTTTTCACCTGCGACTAATACTTTCTGAGATAAAAAATAAAATGATATTTCATCACGAATATTTCCGAAAAATCAATTTTTTCCCTGAAACCCCCTGCACAGGGTGTTTCCGCATAAGGTGCCGCAAATTTGAGATCTACATCTTTAGATTATTTTATGACATGAAGTTCCTGAACTATGGGTCTCTTACGCATTGTTTCTATTCACTTAAAATTTCAAGTGGTAATTCATTTTCAATTAAATGTATATGAAAATACGATTTCTATACTGGTGAATACAAAAATCGCGCAAAGGAAAGAGTTCTTCTCTAAGAGTATATCCATCTTCATTCACAAAATAAATTTCACTCAATCAGATATCTTGTTAAGAAAATATAAATATTCAATATTCTAATTGAATTTTCTATGATTCTGGTGATGCGATCATCTTAAAATTTTGCATGAAAATTCAGTATATCAATCTTTATTCACAAAAGGAATTTCATCACGAATATTTCCGAAAAACTATTTTTTTCCCTAAAACCCCCTGCACAGGGTGTTTCCGAATAAGGTGCCGCAAATTTGAGATCTTCATCCTTATATTTATGACATAAAGTTCCTATGAACTATGGGTCTCTTACGCATTGTTTCTATTCACTTAAAATTTCAAGTGGTAAATCATTTTCAATTAAATGTACCTATATGAAAATACGATTTCTATACTCGTGAATACAAAAATCACGCTAAGGAAAGAGTTCTTCTCTAAGAGTATATCCATTTTCATTCACAAAATAAATTTGACTCAGATATCTTGTTATGAAAATATATATATTCCAATTGAATTTTCTATGATTCTGGTGATGCGATCATCTTGAAATTTTGCATGAAAATTCAGTATATCAATCTTTATTCACAAAATAAATTTCACTCGAATCGGATATCCTGTTATGTGAATATAAAGATTCTTATTTTAAATATTCAAATTGAATTTTCTATGGTTCTGTTAACAGTATGGCCACAAACTTTTGCATGAGGCTTATTATGAGCACCTTGCAAGTGGCCGCAAAATTTCTTTTCGATTGGTTCCGTTCTATCGGAGATATTGAGAAACAAAAATTTTTAATAGCCATATTTTATGGAACTGTACGATTTGGCTGGTTAACGAACCTAACCGAGGGATTTGGGAACCGAATTCACCCTGAAAATTTCAAGTCTTTTGGACAACCCCTTCGAAGTTATCGTGCTGACGGACGGACAGACGGCTCCATTGGTATAGAATTGAATTTGACCACGAATTCGTCATCGGGGAGTCGAACGCTATCGTTTGAGAACATTTTAGGCTCAAAATTCGAAAATTACAGACATTTAGTTAAACGGATATAGCTCCTCGGTTAAATATAGAACGAGGGCTCAAAAACGGATAATCGCTAAGCGCGATTTTCTGAGGTTTCGTTCTTTCTAATTTGGTTTTCCTGGAAATCACTGAAGTAGTACCGCGTACCCCAGGTCTTATTCAACTCAATTTTTTTAATTTAACCAGGCCATTAGTTGGCTAGGCGACGTATTGTGTGTTGCCTGACGTGGCCGTAGAACAGTTGCAAAAATTTCTATTAAATTGGAATACATGTTTCCAAAAAAATATCATAAAATATGAATGAATTTGACTTCTTCAAAGAATGTTTGTTTGTTCCTAGGGTAACAGCGGTGCGGTCGTTTCGCCCAAATGTCTGTAATTTTCGGGGGAAATGGATTCCGATCAATGTCAAACTTATTTTTAACTAGGTCTGCGACGAGCATATTCGTCCTAAATTTCGTCAGGATCGTATCATCAAAGGATTTAAAAAAAACTAAAAATTCTGTCATAATCTGCCTATCAAAATCAGTTGTTGTTAGTATCAGCTCTGTACTAATTAACAAGAGGTTATTATAGCAGGATTTCAGAAGACGACCAAATTGAGTTTTCAATGTGTAGATTAAAAGAAACTTCAACTCAAAAAAAAGGCGCTGACACTCTCCCAGTTCGGGCATGTTTTTGTTTGCCCAAAAATAAAAATCGTTTTGAGTTAGTTGTGTTTTGATTTCAAGAGAATGAATTAAAAATGACCTGATAGTCAAGCTAAAGGATTTGGAAAGAAACAATTTGGAATAGGTCAAGTTAGGTTAATTCAGTTTAATATGTGAAAATAAATGAAGACTAGAGTAATAAACTATTTATTTTTGGAAGTTACCTGTACAACAAAAATCATGCCCAATTAAGAATTTACTAGTAACAAACTGTAAACCGATCCAAAGGAAGAAATAAAATAAATTTCATCATAAAAACTCTGAAACAATTATATGAATTTCCTATGATTGTACTTCCCAATAAATTTTTTATTAAGTAATTTCAAATTTGAGAAGAGATTCTATATTTTACTAAAATTCTGAAATGTCCATCAAAAAGTACTCGATATTAGAATTGGAAGTACTTGCAAGTTCTTTGTTTTGATACAAATCACGTCAAATATATCGAATAATTTCACCTTCAGTTAATTGGCTGAAGCTTATAATCACTAAAAATTGACATTATAATGAACTTTCGTCAATAGTATTAAGAATAACGAGGAAGAACACGGGAGAACATTGATTGAATTATTATTAATTAATAATCAACTAGAGACCTTATTGGCTTTGAATTCTGATTGGTATCACTATCACTATTTTCCTCATATCTTTCTCTTCTTAAAGAATCCCTATTTCTCCAATTCCTTCTGTCCCTATCATCTCTACGATTTCTATCATCTCTTTTTTCTCTGTCGTTTCTCCTATCCCTCTCTTTATCATCCCATCTACCCCTTTCATCTCTCCTATCCCTATTATATCTTCTATCCCTGTCATCCCTCTTTTCTCTATCTACCCTTCTGCCTCTATCGTATCTGTCTTTATCCTCATGATAAGTAGTCCTTTTTTCCTCGTATTTAACTGGCGATTTTCGCCTAGAATAAGTTTCCCTAGATTCATCAGACCTACTTGAACGCTTCTTATGATCACTTTCATCTTTTCTAGGCAAGGGACTTGGACTACGACTTTTAGTTTCTTCGGTCTCTTTCTTCGGACTTCTACTACGAACTGTACTTGAATGGGTGGATGCTGAACTGTCACTATCATAAGCATGTCTCTTCTCTCTTTGTCTGAAATCATGAGAGAAGAATTATGTTTCACTTATTCTGTTGATCTATAGTTAGTTAGATAAATTTTAGCCAGTTTGAGTGCATAGTATGCGTTTGTTTATTTATCTGAAGTTGGCAGTATTTGCTGTCATAACGTAAAATAAAGTCAACGTTGCCGAATGTACCCGGCCTCGTCCGAGGAGCTTTCGAGTTATCAGAGAACTCTATGCAATAATGACAACATTGCGTATCAATCTGACAAGAAAACAAACAACATAACCTAAAATTTTAATATACACAGTGGAATATGCCAAATTGTCATGGCCAACCGACAGCTCAACGCTTCGTGAACGGACTATAACTCTTAAAAAAATTCTTTTTGATCTCAGTTCAATAGAAAGTTCTGTTCATTTCGTTCCAGTACCCCTAAAAAAGCACGGATCTGCCTGTTATTTACGTTGAAATGTCAAAGTTCAAAACAAAAACAAACATCGGTTGCCTTGAGCGAAATGAACTGTTGCAAATCTGATCACTGAGCAGTCACAGAGCGCTCACTGATCAGTGGGAAGGTTTCTGAACGGTATAAACTTGATAAGTATGCTCACATAACCTAACTGTCAAATTTACTCCACGTAAACAGCTGAAAACTGTAAACAGACAACCGATCAGTGAGCGAGCGTACTTAGAAGTCGCTCAGAAAAATGGCGTCCGATCAGTGAACATGTTGAGCATGCGTTCACTGATCGGGGAACGCAACCATTTGCTCTGTATATTATCTGTTCCACAAATTCATTTCATTGATATGTCGTTTGTGTCCTGTCTATGTTCTTCATTGATCCGAGATTCTGTAAGTCTCCTGACTCCACATAATCACACCAATCAGATGAATAATATCCCAAAGTAGAATAGTTAAGTCACTTAACTTAAGAAAGGCGCCGACATTAGTGGCCCAAGTGAATTTCAAAATACCAAATACAAAAATTCAAAATTGATCTCTGATTTGCCAGTATAGCAAGACATTCATACTACCTTTTTCTCAGCTTAATACCCATTTCCCTGAGTTCATCTTCTCTTGTTTGTTGTTCTTGTTTCTCTCTTTCAGCTTTTGTCATTTCAGCAATTTTGTCTGCCTTAACTGAAACATTGGTCAATTCATCATTATACAACCAAATATTGAGTGACAAGGACAAAAAATAGTATATAATGCAACAAGCGTATAATGATACCCATTATTCACGAGCAAATAACAGCCATTATACGCAAGTAGCATACTATACTTTGTCCACGCCTACTGAATTTATTTCTTGAAGATTTTAACATTTAGCAACCGTGACAAGACCCTTCCATTACAAGTGTGGAAAAAGTCAAGTTGACAGATGAGAAATTTTTGGAGAACTTTCATTGTATATTTTGTAATAAAAAAAAGCTTTAATTGATGTAATAAAAGCAGATTTGGTCCTCAATTGACAAGGTATACCCATATTTGTTAGTTGGAGTACTTTAGAATACTGAAGAAATATCAATTTAAAGATTATAATAGGTTTGTTCCAACAGCTGACTTTTGTACGGTAATTTGACGGTCACGAAACTGTTAGTAATCGATCTTATGCGCATGTCTAAACTTTGACCGTACAAGAACCGACGAAGATGTTTGGAAGGGTTGGAACGAATTTTTGACTGTTTGTTGACCATACCATATGCGTTAGATGGAACCATAGATAAATAAAGTTTATTTATCTACCAATAAATGAATTGAATACTCACTATGATCCTCGTTTATTGTTTGATTCATTTTGTCTTTCAGAAAATAAGTATATAGCAGAGACTCTGATTTATAGGTACTTTCACCGGCTTGTATCTCAAAGAGAAAACAAAATGGTTCCATCCATAAATAAAGTTTATTCATCTAAATCTATCTAAATAAAGTTTATTTATCTATGGATGGAACCATTTTGTTTTCTCTTTGCGATACAAGCCGGTGAAAGTACCTATAAATCAGAGTCTCTGCTATATACTTATTTTCTGAAAAACAAAATGAATCAAACAATAAACGAGGATCATAGTGAGTATTCAATTCATTTATTGGTTTTTCAACTAACTTCTGCTTTATTTAAATAGGTTACCAAGAATATAATTTATGCTTCCAGAACACAAACCCCTTACCGATAGAAATTTTTGATCGAATATGGGAAAACGGATAACAAAATTGTACTTTACAAACAAATTATTTGGAATTGTGTGCTTATTCCAGAGACACTGCTTGCTGTTTACATAGAGAAAGATTAGTTCTATGGCTGTTTAATCTGAAACACGTGCTTACTCTTACTGTGACGGTCTTTTAAATCAAAAGCACACAGGACTGCGCATGACAGTCCAAACAGTACTTGCTCCAGACCAGGGATCGAAATGACGATCACCAAACCGTTCCACTCACGGTCCCGGAGCAGGATGGAACAAAAACGAAACCGTTCTCAAACGATACATTTTCAGTTGGAACACATTTTTATCTATTGCGCAGAATCCTGACGATCATTGTACGGTCAATTCTTGAGTTGGAACAAACCTAATAGATATTAAAAATAAATCTATGAAGCATCTGACAGCAGTGAATAATAACTCACTTCACTTGTGATTAATGGATATTATTATGGCCGAGAAAACAGATGTATAATGTGTAGATTATACAATAGTCGTGGATAAAAAAATATTAATAAACATACATTGCTTATTAAGTAGTGCCTGACGTTTTCTCTTGAGTCGTTCTTGAAATGAAAGTGCTGAAGAAGTCGGTGCTGTTCCTGTGGATTTCTGAAATCATTGTCAACAGAATAGAAAAATTTTAAATTCCATTCAATCTCAACTATAATTATATTTCAAGCAGTAAAAATATACTTCTTTCAATTATGATTCTTACTGACTTTGAATGAAGAGGCTGTATTAACATATCCTGCCTTATTTGAGTTTATCCTGCAAAATATTCATTATTAAATAATTGAACCAAATTCTTCCCAAGCGGTTGAAAAAAGACTACAGAAGTCTAGTTTACGAATCTTATACAACCGCCTCTTTGAGAAATGTTTGTATTCAGTCATTTTTCAACCACTCATGATGCAAAATTTTTTTTTTGCCAACACATACATTTCCTTTTCTTCATTCTCGTTTTGATCAGTGTCACTCAGCTCAGAAGAGCTCTGATCACTTTTTCTTCTGCCATAATATCTAGGGATTTGTTTAGGAGGCGATTCCTTCTTTACAGAAGGGCTTCTAGATTTAGATCTACTTTTCTTTGGTTCCCTATCACTCGAACTTGACGATGAACTGCTGGATGATTTTCTTTGCTTTTTTGGACTCCTCGATCCAGAACTTGAACTAGAAGAACTCCTTGATTTCCTTCCTCGATAAACTACCCTTCTTGAAGATGAACTTCTACTAATAGAAGATGACCTTGTTTTCGACCTTGAGCGAGACCTAGAACGCTTCCTATACCTAGAATATATTTTTTATTAATGAGTTTTTTCAAACTAAGTGGAATTGTTTTCACCTTTCTCTAGATTTTGAACGTCTCTGTCTGGAATTACTTCTGGAATCCCTACTATGTGATCTCTTTCTTTTAGAAGATTCACTTGGTTTTACCATATAAACCACCCTATCGCAGCTATTTTCCTTTTTTCGACTCTTTCCCATTTTAACTTTATCAGCGTAAGTTGGTTTAGATGGAGTTTCTTCTTCATCTAAAATAAATATCTCAGTTACAAAGTAATATTTTAGAATTGTTGGTTTTATGCAGGGTTTCCCAAAACTCGACGCCAACCTGGAACCGGGTGAAAAGGCAAGTAATGCTGGTTGTCAAAAAAATATAAAAAAAATCTAAGTTACATGATTTTAAAATAATAGGCATTTAAAAAAACATGCAAAATTCTACACCTTGTGACAGCCTTTTCACTCCTGTTGCCACAAATATCAACTTTTTCCAACTTTTTTTTTGCTGTGTAACCCTGAATAATGCTTGTCTGAACTGTAATCAAAATTTTGATACCAGCTGATTTAGGTTTCATAAAAATAGGGCTAACTTCTCAGAAAAAATTTTTAGCATTATTCAGGGTTACACAGCAAAAAAAAAAGTTGGAAAAAGTTGATATTTGTGGCAACAGGAGTGTCACAGGGTGTGGAATTTTGCATGTTTTTTTAAATGCCTATTATTTCAAAATCATGCAACTTAGATTTTTTTTCTATATTTTTTTGACAACCAGCATTACTTGCCTTTTCACCCGGTTCCGGGTTGACGTCGAGTTTTGGGACACCCTGTATACTCAAAAACCAATGTCGAGTGGTTTATTTGATTTTTCTAATTTGATCTTTATCTTTTAGCATC
Source organism: Propylea japonica (assembly GCA_013421045.1). Lineage (NCBI taxonomy): Eukaryota > Metazoa > Arthropoda > Insecta > Coleoptera > Coccinellidae > Propylea > Propylea japonica. Next base: position 12,696,449 of record CM024247.1, read on the forward strand.
ACTTAATGTACTTACCACCAAACGATGTTATGTAAGTAATTTTACCCGCATTGTCTGGAGTTGGCGATTTTGAGGGCGATTTACTCTGTCTGAATGCAGTGTAGTCGGGAGATTTTCTTGCAGCATAACTGGGTGGACTGATGACTCTGTTTGCCAAGCGTTTTTCTCTATGTGCCCTGTATAAGAGATTATTTGAGGAAATACATCAATATTTCATAATTAAAAATATAATATTCAGCATTATTAAAATCTGTCCGCTGGTAGTTGATATTAAAAGTCTATCCACTTGATTAATAGTATATTATTCGATGAGCGGTAATGCAGGTCAAAACACACGCAGATGAATTTTGCACCACGAGCCGTCTGGCAAGTGGTGTAATTCATCAAGTGTGTTTTGAGCATTACCGCGAATTGAATACTATTCTTTAGCCACGACTTCTTCAGTAAAATTCGAATTAATCTGCATTTAAAAAATTTTGAACAGTTGTCAAATCAAATTAGAGTCTCTAACTGATCAAATCAAGTACTTTCGCAACTTCAAAAATTTACGTTTTCCAAAAATAAATCTGGAATGAATCGCTAGAACGTTATCTTGATGGCTGAAATAGATTTCCGGATCGATCCTATTTTTTATTCATTTTTTTTGTAAGCAATTTCATTTTTCCTAGGTATTTTTATTAGCGGGTGTTATGGGCGGGTGTTATTATAACACTCGCTTTTCGGTTCATAGACATGTCTACGGTTGTGTTATAGCTACTATTACACATAGAAATTAGTTTAATAATTGACATATTACTCTATAGGAGTGGATAAAAAAAATTAGTTATCTGAATACTCTAGAAGGAATAAAAATTACCATGAGAAATATCATCTGGTTTAGATTAAAGCTAGACTTTGGGTTCACATAATAAGTTTGTAACATATCTAATAGATTTTACCTTCTCTCTCTCCTTGATTTTCTGCCTGCATATAAAGCTTTCTCATGTTCTTCTTCTTTAGCAAGCCTATAACTCTCAGCCTCATCCAAATCTTTGATAAGAAATGAATAAAAATCATTAGAACTCATTCCATAATTTCGACCATGTCTATTCATTTCATGTGCCTCAGCAGGATCCATTTTAGAGACATTGATAGAAAGGTCAACATCCAAATCACTATCTGAATGTTCTGAATCAGCCTCATTTGTTTCAGTAATTGGCTGTGGTTGACTTGTACCTAAAATAAAGTTAAATCATGAAACTGCTAACAGATAATGAAATATGAATAATTTACCACTTCCATCCTCATAATTGAATCCGATTGCTACACCTGCAGCTCTCTCTTTACGCTTCTCTTTATTTTCAGTATAACCAAACTGCTCCTCAATATGCAACTGTTTCAAAAATTTTTCTTCAGATAATGCTAGGAACGAATTTTGAGCAATTATTCGATATCTTTCATAGTTCAATTGCCTTTCTTCTTGGGACAGTTCTACCTCCTCATCTTTTTTAACTACTGGAATGTAATCTAAATGGGCTCTTACATCAAAACGATCAATCAAATTATCAGGGTCCCCCTGCCATGGCATCCTAAAAGAAATTCAGTTGAAGTTTAAGATAATGAATGGAATAAGTCGAATAAGATTTCATACATAGCAGTTGAACTATCTGCAGCAGCTGCTACAGAAGGATCCAAATGTATTTTGCATTGTCTGCCGTGTACTTGCAAAAATTGGGTGGGGTCGGCTTTCTGAAAATTTGGAATGTGTAAAGTGTATGCTATATAGATACTTTGGATTCAGCAGCACTTACTATTCTTTCATAAAAGTCTCGCCTACGTTCGGCTCTCCTGCGGTAATCTACAAGCATTCCTCTGATTCTACGCTCCTGGCGTCTAGCTTCGTGCCACATACTATCAGACATTCGTCAAGATTTTTCATATAGCTACTTGGAAAACAAAATATGATATAAATTCCGATTAAACTGCGAAAACAGTTCTGTACTCCTGTTTTTATAATTGACACAATAAATAATTGACAATTGACTAATTGACACACAATACGTCATTAAACGTCAAATGAAAACACCACACAACCACAGAGTAGCAATATATTTATTTCACCAACTACTAACGTGTAACTATAAACAAAAATAACACCATTAGAGTAGTTTCGTATTGTTTGTAGTTTCAGGTTGGCTCAGTATGGAAAATTGGAAAACTACCAAATAATTATATAAATTTTCGTTTCTTTTTTATTCAACTCTTCTGTGATTTTGATTTATTCTGTGACTACAGCATATGGCGGAAATTTGACAGCAAGGGTCAATCAGGGGGGTGAAACGGCTAGTGCTAAGTTGGAAACACGACCACTCAGACATACGTTCTCCCACCCGGCCCTGTCATGGCGGCCGTAGCGACATTGACAGCGATTATAGACAAGCGTATGTCTTAGATAAGTGGGGTGGCTGACAGATTTGACATTTTGACAATTTAGCAGAGATTCATGTGCAGCCATTTTCATTGTTTGAGTTCGAGAAATGATTGAAATTTGAAATGAATGTTTTATTGCGAAAGTGATTAATGATTTTGGGTGAAATAAAGTGTTGTGATTCAAGTTATTATTTATGTTTCTGCAGGGATCTTGTAAGATAAGATGCATTTTCTTTCCAGCAGGTATGTTTTTCTTTGTTTTCAGTATCAAGTTGAAAATCTTTTTTTGCAATATACAGAGACTTGTCTGCAATATATATTCGTTTTATTCAAATATTTAACTGATAATTCTGAAATTAATTTTGTGAAAACAACAATTGGCAAGTAATCTACTCTGAAAAGATAGATTCAAAAATAATGAACTAATATACATATATATTTAACTTTTCATATTGTGAAACTTAATAATTGAATGATACTTTTTGCTCTTTTCAGTAAGAAGTGTTACTGCCTGCCCCGATCCAGGTTTTGAATGTTCCGACTACAGATCTTTCTTACCCTCCTCAGTTGAAGCAGTGTTATTGTGAAGTGAAAATAGTGATCATAATAGGTACATAACTGTGGAATAATGGACAATTCAAATATCCTTATCTATAATTTTCTGTTTCATTGAACCCCGTAGGTTTTTAAAAAATCAAATTGATTTCATTTTATTTGGAAAACTATGATCCGAATCGTAAGAATTCACATTTGCTGCAATTATCAATCGCTCACAGTGTTATTGTAAAGTGAAACTAGTTAACTTATGTGAACAATAATGACCGTTTAACTTTTTCGAATATCTTTTACACTCTCATTCAAGATAATTTTATCATTTTGTTCAAAATCAAATCACTGAAATTGTAAGACCACTCACTATGTGTGGGTGGTTACAAGAATTCGGTCTTTTTTAATCATGCATGGTCTTTGGTTTGTTAAGAAGCAAGTAAAGCAAGTAAATTTGATTTCTTTTAAAAATAACATCTAAATTATAGTCACGTTTGGTGAGTCATTTACCATTGACCATCATTATATTATGTATTTTTTAATTAATAGAATGTTTGAATATTTAATAATTGGAAACTGTAAAAATAATATAAATAAAGTTATTATTATTAAAAACTGTATTAGTTTCAATAAATATTTTTTCTGTTCCGAATTTTTTAAAAAAAGATGATGTTGTTTCTCTCTCTCTCTCATTTTCGAGGAATGCTGAACACAGAATATCATAAATAATCAATCGACCACAAAATAGTAGTTGACAAGCTTCGAAATCCGGACGACAGCGGACACCCCCTAGAAATGGAATCGTCTCCACCCGGCTCCAATATGGCGGCTATATTGAAGTTTCTGTGGTTTAAATGTCATCCGTGTTGCCAGGATTTAGTAGGCAGGTATCACTTCTTATATTGTATGTTCTGTGGGGTCAATTAACAGAGGAGCAAAAAGGATAGAGCATCTCCCATAGGCCTAACTGCTTTGGAGAAACAGAGATAGTTGTATGTCAGTTTGTGAGGTGTTCTAAGAAGAAAAGGGAAATTTTCCAAGAAGCAAGAAAGTTATATGTTTTCGATAAACGAAGTAACATTTTCCAATTTTCTCTCAAATATTATATTCATAAACGATCTTGTCGAAGTGTGTTAGTTTATACTTCATTAAAGCAACCTAATCGTATTCATTTCTGTAACGAAAATTGGAAAATAAAATGGCGTATTGAAGAGCAATGGTGGACAATTGAAATATTCTAGTTTGAGTTGAGACTTAAGATTCGACAATGGAAGATAATTCGCTCAATCATCAGAACGGTGTTGGACAAGTTGTGAAGCAAGTCAGTGCAGCAGGCAATAACAAAGAAAATGATGAACAATCCGTTAAAGCACAATATTCGATACCCGGGATCCTACATTTTATTCAACACGAATGGGCTAGGTTCGAATTAGAGAGATCCCAATGGGAAGTCGATAGGGCCGAACTTCAGGTAAGTGTTTTTGCTTTAAAATTTTATTAGAAGCTCTTCAAGAAAAACTTATAAAAAATTAAATACTAAAGTTAACTGCCAAGAAACAGTTTTTCTTTGTTTGCATTACTTTTCATTTAGATTAAGGTATCGAATTGGAGGATTTGAAGCAGGAAAATCTAATTCCTGTTGCACCTGATAAAAAATGCTGGTGTTAATGCCCAAGCTGAATTTAATCTATAAATTGTATGATGCTGTCAAAAGATTCAAATTCTTCTGCATTGTTTTCCAAATGAATTTATATATTCTTATTATACAAACAGGTCCAAATTTGGTAACCTCTTTTTCAGAAAGATTTTTGTCTGTTATAAAAATATCGATGAAAATTTTACAATACACATTCTAGTTATCAACTCTTTTTTTGGAACAAGGTAAATAAATAATTATTATGTATTCAATTTTTATAGATGAAGAATTTGCCTAAGAAATGGAAGAAGTTTCTCTTGTTAATTTTATATATCTGTAAGACTAATATTTCTCGTCCCCCTCAGTATATAAGAATTGATTGACCTTTTCCCATCAACTGTTTCGCTCTAATAGAAATGTTTCCTGTCTATTCATTAGCTTGTGTTTGGAAATCAATTTGTCACCACAATTTTAATTTTTCAATATGAATATCTCTTCAATTATTCAATACCTAAGTGTTATTGAAACATTGGATTGCGTAACAATGGAAAGTGCACCCGTTCTTAACAGTGCATAATCACACTAATCAGTGAGCAATTAAACAAGAACAATCAGTTGAATACAAGATTCTGCAGACTTAAACTCAGAGTATGCAGTCAACCGTACATTTAGAAACCATTTACGTTACAGTTGTTTTCTAGTGTTTTGGTACTGATGATGGTTCTAAAGATATGATTGAATTTCCAGTAGGACACGGTCAGTGAATCTCATTTAATCACTTCAATTTATTTTCACTGTTTTCAGCTCTGGATTATGATTTTAATCGAATGAGATCTCTTGAAAAAATCGAGGAAATTAAACCCTGTGTTAATTTTCTTTGTGAATAGATCACTAAATTGTTAATATTTCATTACATGTACAGGGTGCGGCAGCATAACTTCCTTTTTTTAAAACTTAATAAAACGCATTGTATGAATCAGAAAATTTTTATTCGTTTTTTATAATATAGGCACATACATAAAGTTTTGTTTTACCCAGTTTTGAAGATAAAATCAGGTAGGTGACTTCCCCCATTCTCCATACACTGAGTAAACCGATTTCTGGCGTTTGTCATGACTACAGCCAGTATAGCAGGCGTTATGTTGGCAATTTCTTCTTGGATGTGGGAAAAAAAATTTCTGTAACATGTTTAGATACCGGTCCGAATTCACTGTCACTGTGAATTCATTTTCCTCAAAGAACCAGGGGCCAATAATTCCACTTGAGGAAATAGCACACCACACTATGCCTCAAGGTGAATGCAAAGGCCTTTGATGCAATTGTCCATTTGACCCCTTGTGACTTTTTTCTATGGGATTTTTATGTGAACCGTCCAAGGACCCTACAAGATTTGAAGAACAACATCCAGGAAAAAATTGCCAACATAACGCCTGCTATACTGGCTGGAGTCATGACAAACGCCAGAAATCGGTTTACTCAGTGTATGGAGAATGGGGGACGTCACCTACATGATTTTATCTTCAAAACTAGGTAAAATAAAACTTTATGTATGTGCCTATAATATAAAAACGAATAAAAATGTTCTGATTCATACAATGCGTTTTATTGACTTTTAAAAAAGGAAGTTATGCTGCTGTACCCTGTATATACATTTAGATACAATTTTCAGACCTTGCACTTCAATAATAAAATATAATTTTTTTGAAAAGCTGAAAAAACGGAAGAAAAGTTTATAATTGATTGATAAATGTAAGTGTATTTTAATAGGTAAATGGGCGAATCATTATGTAAGGTTTTGAGGCTGATTGCATAGTTATTTTCATAGAAAAAGTGTTATATGTAAGAGTTAAAAAAAATATTTTAGTGAATTCAAACTTTGGTGTGCCTGCATTTGACAAAAACTTTTACAATTGAATCTATTGCGATGGATGTCTTATAGGAATCAAAATGGGTTAAATTTTTTTATAGATAATATGGCATCATTCTGTACCTTGAAAGTTTTGATCTGGACAAAGAAATGTTGAACACTTAAAAGTGCAATGTAATATCTGAATTCGCAATTTTTTTCATTTCATCCAAACAAATTCTGCAAGTTATTAAATTGGATGTCCTTGAAACAATTACATTGGGCATTACAAATAATATGTAGTTGAATATAATTATTCTCGTTTGGCTTGTGTAAACTTGTGAAAGGGAATTTACTTCAATTAGATGAAATAAAATTATTGTTATGAGTAGATGGTTTCTTTTTCTCAGAAAGTGATTAAGTATAGGATTGAAAGAGATAGGTTTGCTTCTTCTCATTGTAGATTAAGCTTCTAAGTTCTGGGTATGAAAAATCTTCTTCAAATGATTGATCATAAGAGTGAAACTCAAAAAACTGCTAAAATCAAACTTGCCATATTAGTCAATACTTCTAATATTAGCTAATTTGACTCAGTAGAATTTATCGATTTGATTGTCAGCCCAGCTTTGTGCACTACAACCGATAATAATTTTGTAGACAACTTTTGATCCAGTGAAATCTTGTCATTCCATCCTCTTAAATCGTCTAGTTTTTAGTGAGGTAGGCCTAAGAATCTTGTTCATTTGTTTATTTCCTAACCAGTGAGGATATCAAACAAAGGGTATAGTTTCTGAGATCGTAATATTTTTTCCTCTTTTTTTTAAAGGGCCAAAAACAATTTAAAGAACTGAAATATAGAAAGTTGCAGTAAAGGAAATAAAATAACCATTTAGAAATCATCTACATTTGCTAAAAGCATTATAGGTGATACCTCACATAAAGGTACCTGTCTGGTGAAGAGAGTGATTGTCCCTCTTTTTGCAAGAGTATCTGCTTTCTCATTTGCCGAAATGCCCTGGTGAGCAGGTACCCAAACGTAAACTATAGTCCGTTCACGAAAGGTTGAGCACATAGTAGGCGTTTCTTTAGTTATCTCAAGTTGGCAGTATTTACTGTCATAAAGTAAAATGAAGTCAACGTTGCCGAATATACTCGGCTTCGTCCGACGAGCTTGCGAGTTGTCAGAGAACTCTATGCAATATTGACAACATTGCTTATCAATCTGACAAGAAAATAAAGAAAATAACCTAAAATTTCAATATACACAGTGGAATATGCCAAATTTCCATGGCCAACCGACGGCTCAACCTTTCGTGAACGGACATAGCTTGTTATTTTGACAACTTGTCCATGAATTTTCGCATGGGCAATGATTTCCCTTCTCTTTAAATGCAAGTACAGTGAAATCTTCAAAAAAAAAACACCGTTGGTTTCAGTTTTTTTGTCCGGACGTGGAAGATGTACGCTTGTGGGAAGGTACAAAATAAATACAAAGAGAAAAGAAATAAAAAAACAATAGTATATTATGCAACGAGCGTATAATGATAGCTATTATTCACGAGGTGAAGTTTTGGCCACGAGCCGTAGACAAGTGGCCCAAATCACCGAGTGCATAACAGCCATTATACGCGAGTAGCATACTATACTTTATCCACGACTACTGAATATATTTCTTGAAGATTTTAACATTTGGCGATCGCGACAAGATCCTTCTATAACAAGCGTGGAAAAGTCAAGTTTACACATGAGAAATTTTTGGAGAACTGGTCATTGTATATTTTGTAATAAAAATGCTTTAATTGATATAACAAAAGTAGATTTGGCCCTCGATTGACAAGGTATACCCATATTCATTAGGTGGTGTACTTTAGAATACTGAGGAAATACCAATTTAAAGAATATATCAAAGCTAAATCTATGAAGCATCTGACAGCACTGATTAATATATCATTATTCCCTTGTGATTAATGGGTATTATTATGGCCGAGCCCAGAGACGTACAATGGACGGATTTTACAATGGTCGTGGATAAATTATTTATTGAAATATATTCATAAAATTATTTAAGATTCAGAAATATTGATCTATTACAGGGAACGAAATTATTCACATTATGAAATGCACTATTTAGAGAAAATTGGTTATTTTGGATTTTGAAATGTTAAACTAAGAAATAACTACGAGAATCTTCTATGAACACGTACTTTGTATTCACTTTCTGCGTTCTTCACAATTCCGCGTCCGTATCTGGGAGGTTTTTCGGCGCTGCTGAGAAACTTACGGTGTGCGTGTCCGTCCGTCCGCTCGTGAGTATAATAGTACAAGAAAATTTCTCGGTTCCAGGGCAATTGTTCGTTTGAGGGGTGTCTGCTTATGAGGAGTGTCCGCCAAGAGAGATCTCACAGTATATAGATTTATTTATATTATTTCCATAGATTTTGCTATCTAACAGTCTGAATTTTGTCAGTATTCCGAGTCAAGAATATCAAATATTCTTCCTACAGCTCAGAGAACCAATCAACTATTGAAGTGCATGATCCTGTGATGAGGTTTTTCCCTGAGCTCTAGTATCATATGAAAAAATAGTATGGTACCCGGTTTTGCTCTAACCTCAGTTTTGTTTTATGCATTGTATTATGTTAGCTCTTGATTTCAAAAGAATATATAGTGTCACTCTGTTGACGAAGTGCCTAGGTGGGATAAATGAACCAAACCAGAGCAATATGCTCTACTTCTTGTGGAATCTAGAATATCCTGGAATAAAGGGAAACAAGTATTGGACTTGTTTATAATAGCGACGATATTAAAATGTTTTACATGTGATAGGTAGTGAAGTTACTTTAGTGCGTTCTGTATTTTTCATATCTACCTTTAGAAGTCCTTGTAGAACTGTATACCAGTGACTTGTACATGAAATATATCGAAAAATAATAAGTTTGAATGAATGGCGATAAAATAACATAATCATTTCCATAATGAAATTAACTTCGATCATTTCTTTTACAGGCTCGCATAGCTTTTCTCCAGGGCGAGCGAAAAGGCCAGGAGAACCTGAAAAATGATCTTGTTCGTCGAATAAAAATGTTAGAATATGCGCTCAAACAAGAACGGAGTAAGTTCCACAAACTCAAATATGGAACAGATCTGCAACAAGGTGATATGAACCCACCACCTTTAGATGAGTCTGGAAACGAAAATCAACTAGACAGTGATCAAACCTACATTTCTGTTACTAATTCTACTTGGAAGCAGGGACGTCAGCTGTTGCGACAATACCTACAGGTAGATAATATGAATATACAAGGTGTTTTAATAATAGGTTACTATCCTGCTTACATAGGTAAAACCATATACCTATTAAACTATACTGCTAACGTGAAATAAAAGTTGAAGCAATCTTATTGCCATTTCCGATGGCCGATTCAATCATCTGCGCATGTGCAAACTGGAAATTTGACAAGATAAGAAAAATTGAGGTTAAGATTTTAGTTATTTTCATTTAAAATATTCGGGTTATGTTTTGGCGCTTGCGCAGTGAATTCATTCGATCATTGTACCACGTGATCGCTGCTTCAATAGGCGTTTTCGGATACTTACTCGGGTTAACTCGATCCTTAACCTTCGCGTTCGTTTACCTAACCGGAACATCCAACCCGTGTTTGGAAAGTTCGGTGGTATTAACTCAATCACTGACTCAGGTTGATCTATCGTAACCCTACAGGAGAGCAGGGTTTTAGAGTCACCGCATGCGCACTGCACTTCAATTTTATATTTGAAAAAGGCGGGAATAATTCTTCTACTCTTTTCTTAGTAATTTCCTATATTCTATTCCTAAAAATTATGGAAAGAGAACTAAGAGAAGAGAAATTGGCTCAATGTAAAATGTGTGGTTCCATGAGCCAAGAAAATAATGCGATACAACTTCTTCATAACTTTGTATGCAGATCTTTCTTCGTTAAAGCTAAAGCCTTCTTTACTTCTTTAATATAGGCACACAAAGATAACATTGAACGTGCAATGGCACACCAGAAATTATAAGAAAGATTTCGCAAAAGTCAATAAATCCAAGCAAAGCTAGAGACAATCAGTAAATAAACTGGAACTGAAAAAATAAATTCTCTACTTCTTTAACATAGGTAACATTAAACATGGAAGGGCACACCAGAAATTATTAGAAATATTTTTCAAAAGCCAATAAATGCTATCAAAGCTAGAGACAATCCGAAAATTAACTGGGACTGAAAAAATAAATCCATAAAATATTTGGTTATGTTGTTGATACGACGGTCAGTTCAAATCCTAAACCTGATTTGTTCGTAAACTGAGAACCCGGGTCCGTGATCCGAGTAGATCCGTCACGTGACCATATGGATCGAGTTAGTAACCCTGAGTAAGTTTCCGAAAACGCCTAATTTGTCATAGAGAAGCGGATCTATGCTGGCGGTAGAGAAGTTCATAAGTATAAGGGTAAAACACAGGAATTAAATTAGGTTTGTTCAGAAAAAATTCGTCACAGCCTCATTCACAGGGACTACGAAATTTTTTACTGAAGAAAAACCCAATTTACCCTGTCTTGTTCTCATCCTAGCGCAGATTATATAATTAGAATGAAAATCTGTTTAAGTGCGAGTCCACGACGGCGCACCGACTCTAGCCCATCGCACCGCAATGTCGATATTTGACGTTCGCTACGAAGTAAATACGTCATTTGATGACATCGCGGTGCGATGTTGCTAGAGTTGGTGCGCCGTTGTCGACTCGCACTAGATCAGAGATAGCATCACTGAAACATCTTTTTTGAGGGTAAATTAGTGTTACTGACCACTTGAATTGTGAAAAAAAACTTTGAATATAGTCCGTTCACGAAAGGTTGTGCCATCGGTTGGCCATGGAAATTTGGCATATTCCACTGTGTATATTACAATTTTAGGTTATGTTGTTTATTTTCTTGTCAGATTGATACGCAATATTGTCAATATAACATAGAGTTCTCTGATAACTTGCATGCTCTTCGGACGAGGCCGGGTACATTCGGCAACGTTGACTCTATTTTACGTTATGACAGCAAATACTGCCAACTTCAGATAAATAAACAGACGCCTACTATACGCTCGACCTTTCGTGAACAGACTATACACAGTAGCACTTTCCTCCATTTTTTTATTCAGATTTTTCGTTTCATTTACTGAAGCAGAATGCTATGAATTGTTATAGGAGATTGGATACACAGATAGAATAATAGACGTAAGATCTACTCGTGTTAGAGCGTTGTTGGGACTCAACAATAATGCTGAGCAAGAAGAAAACCACAACGGAAGCTCTCTAAACGGAAGTGAATCTAATAAAAGGCCAAATGAAGGCCCAGGTAAGTAACTTCCTCTCATTATGCGATACCTCAGCTCTCACGAGTTTTTTTTACGAAGGGAGAAAACCTTTCAAGAAAGAACGACCTGGATCCCTGGCTGAGGCGATGATGATTGAAGCTGAGCAAGCTGTGATGGCCAATATGGAATTTCTGACTAATTCTGAAATGGAAATGGATGATGATGATGATATTATCAACGAGAAGGACGTTGAAACAATTGAAGATACCGAAGATGATGTGAAAGGTGGTAGAAAAAAAGGTAATCGAAGAAAATGATGTAAAGAATTATACCGGGTTAGGATAAAGTATGGAACCAAGTAAATATCTTTTAAAAAAAAAGCAATATTGACAAAATTTCGCAGGTAAATGCAATGGTCCAAATGCATATTAGATAATACAGTAGAGACTCGATAATCCAAATCAATTAATGCAAGGGATGATCCGGATTAATGAGGAATCCGGAATACCGCGTCTTACAATTTAGTTAAGATGCAATTTAAAAAAACGGTTGAAATAAATATAGGCTTTATTGTCGAAATCATAAAACAAATATATTATTTGGAATAATTAAATATTTTACGTTTTCTACTGTAAGGGAAAAAGAATGCTGAACAATAGCTTTCTCCTGTATATCTTTCAGAAGCTGAATATCAGTAATTGCCATGGGTTATGGAATAAACAGACTGCATCGAATTGATCTATGCTCTAAATGCATTTGCTAACATTATCCCCGTCTTCGAGGATCGAAAAAATATATGCTAAAAGGCCTTTTCGGTCTTTCAGTTTTGTTAATTCAATATCATTATGATCCATATGCTGTATCAAAGCTGTATGGTTTGGAGGTAGAAACATTCCATTTCACTAATTAATTATTCTTGTCTGACTTTTTTTGTCTTATACCATTGTGCACTATTATATACCAAAAGAACGCCCGATCGTCGTCATAGAAATTGAGTTACGACAAGTTAGAACCGTAAACCACGTATGCAACGATCGGAAATTCGGATTATTGAGTCTTGCAATCCGGATTATAAGGACATAATACAATCTTGACGTCAATCCGGACTATTAAATATCCGGATTATCGAGTCTCTACTGTATATGGGACCTACTGTACATCTTTGCAGATGTTGAAAGAGCTTGAGATTTCGAATTCGTACAAATACTTTCAAAATTTTGCTTCAAAATGAGTCTTCATTTTTCATTTATAGAATTATATTGACCTACATGTGTCTTGATCCGAACCTAATTGGAATATTCAATTGACGTATTTTTGTAGCATGTATTATTTATTTTCAGGCAAAGGTGAAAGAATGTGCACTGACTTTGACTCCAAAGCAATGGAAGTCATCAATGAAATCACCCAGCTATTTGATGCAGAAGATGACACGGATGAAGGAGAACAAGGAGACTGGAATCAAAGTGAGTTAATCCATATTGAATAAGTGGGCGTAAATTCTACCAGTTATTTTGCTGTCGTTCGCGAATAAGCACGTCATGAAGAGGAAACATCTCTTAGCAGTGGCGGCCGCGGTTTCGGTGCTGAATAAGGAAGAATCAAAGAAACGCGACTCATACTACACTGATGAAAAATAACCGCCGATTCTCGACGAAATCCCCACACACAGGTAACATTTTTTCCCGGAAGATGGATCGGACGTTCTGGTCCAATCTCGTGGCCGGCCCGTTCACCGGACTTGAATCCATTGGACTTTTTTACTGGGAAGCAGTTTAAGAAAAAGTGTATTCAAAGGCAATCGAAAATAAATTTGAACTACGGCAGCTACAATTTAACAAGTATTATACCATTTTGGAATCCTTACTAAATGCGCCAACTTTTGACAAAACATGCCAAACTTGCGTAGTACATTTTTTTTCAATACAGTCAGTCGCAAGGTAGTAAATCACAAGATCTCGGTGGCCAATTTTGATCACCTCTTCGAGAGATAACACGGTCCGGAAACTTTTCCCGCAAAAGATCAATGGTTTCGTTGCTTGTGTGGCACGTATCGCCGTATTGTTGAAAGTAAACGTTGTCCAGATCAATACTATCCAATTTCGGCCATAAAAAATCATTAATCATCTATCGATAGCGCAATCCATTCCATGCTCCAGCCTCATTTTAAACCGCACTAAACAGTCACACGGTGAGGATAGAGAGGCTTTTCGACAATAACTCTTAGGTTTTCCGAGCCCCAGATGCGACAATTTTGCTTATTGACGAATCCACCGAGGTGGAAATGGTCCTTATCACTCAAGATGATTTTTTGATGGAATTCCGGATCATTTTTATGCATTTCAACGACCCAATCAGCAAAGGCAAGACGTTGTTGATGATCGGCCGGCTTGAGTTCTTGTGTTAACTGAACTTTATAATCCTTAAGACCCAAATCTTTATGAAAAATACTGTGTGATGACGTTTGTGGAATTCCAAAAAACGACGAGGAATGGACAAACCTGAGTTTTCTTCAAAACTTTCGGCTCCAGCAGCAATATTCTCGGCTGTTCTTGAGTGACGTGCAATGGTTTTATTCTTCACATCACTAACTTGTCCCAACAGCTCGAATTTTTCCACCAATTTCTTTATTGCGGTCCGACAAGGTGCTTCACGACTACCCAAAAATGTTTTAATGAACACTTTGAGTTGTTCAAGGCGTTTGAATCATTTCTCAAATAGACTTCAGCGGAATGTTCGTAACAATGTCTGAATTTGATGATTTCAGGTTACCAAACTACAATACAGAAGCGACCTATAGACCCCGTTGTCAGTGAAGACATAAATCAATCTCTGGATGCAACATTAGGTTTGGGGGAGTTAGCCCAACTGACTGTGAACAATGACGCCGAGAATACGTATGACATGGCCACGAGCAAAGAAGCGTTCAGGAAAACGTGGAATGCGAAATACACACTACGCAGTCATTTCGATGGGGTAAGGGCTCTGGCATTTCACCCAACAGAACCAGTGTTGATCACCGGTAGTGAAGATCATACCTTGAAGCTCTGGAACCTACAGAAGACTGTTCCGGCTAAAAAATCTGCTTCTTTGGATGTGGAGCCATTGTATACTTTCAGGTGAATATTTCACTTACTTGAGCTGATAATATAATAGGGGCGTTCGGCATCGACATCGGACTGGTCGGATCTATCTAAACCGTTCGTTTGTTACATCTGGATTGAGGGGAGTACACATCTGGATCGTTTGCCATAAAAATCTGAGCAATCGGATGTCGATCTTTCGGCTAGGTCTATTTCAACGGATCAAAGTGAAAAATTCTAATACTTATCAACACTTTTATTCTTCTATTTTCATTTATTCATTGAAAACATAATTAATTCATTAAAATTTTCGTAATCGTAGTTATGAATGGGCAGGAGGAGATATTGCTTTCTCGTTTATTTTTCGTGTAATCAATTAATTAATTAGGATCTTTTGGTACAACTATCGGCGTAGTGAACGACCAGAGTGGGATATTGCATTCCTTGTTTCCTTTGCATTCAGTGCCTTTGCATCTAATTATTTAATTGAGATTTAACGGTAGAGGGTGAAGGTATCGTTAAAAGATGAACATATTTCCCAAAATAGTGATCTTTGAAATCTCATAATCTATGAAAGTAGAACAGAGCAGTATGTTCTGTGGCAGATGCTCTGTACCGTTCGTTTATTCGCAGATATTACAGATGAATCTGTACGATCTGTGGTCACGTGAATAAAAAAAACGTCTGCTCGCGGAGGTCAATACCGAACGGGCTTACTACGGTCCGTTCACGAAAGTTTGAGCGCATAGTAGGCGTTTGTTTATTTATCTGAAGTTGGCAGTTTTAGCTGTCATAACGTAAAATAAAGTCAACGTTGCCGAATGTACCCGGCCTCGTCAGATGAGCTTCCGGGTTATCAGAGAACTATGCAATATTGACAACATCAACGTATCAATCTGACAAGAAAAGAAACAATATAACCTATAATTTTAATATACACAGTGGAATATGCCAAATTGTCATGGCCAACCGACAGCTCAACGTTTCGTGAACGTTGATTTTATTTTACGTTAAGACAGCCAACTTCAGATAAATGAACAAACGCCTACTATGCGCTCAAACTTTCGTGAACGGACTATACATATAGTCCATTCACGAAAGGTTGAGCCGTCGGTTGGCCATGGAAATTTGACATATTCCACTGTGTATATTAAATTTTTAGGTTATGTTGTTTATCTTCTTGTCAGATTGATTCGCAATGTTGTCAATATTGCAGAGAGTTCTCTGATAACTCGCAAGCGCGTCGGAGACGAGGCCGGGTACATTCGGCAACGTTGACTTAATTTTACGTTATGATAGCAAATACTGCCAACTTCAGATAAATAAAGAAACGCCTACTATGCGCTCAAACTTTCGTGAACGGACTATATATAATATGTTGGCTTTATCAACCAATTTGGATTAGAAGTTCATCGAAAAGTGAAAAGGTCACGCCTTTCGTGTGTTCTTCGATTTTTTACTTGAAAAGAACGCATCGAAGAACGTGTATTAAATTTTGCGTTGAAACTGGTGAATAGTGCTGGGTATAATTATGGCCGAGGAAACAGAGCTTTTATTTATTTATTCAAAACCAGTAAAAAAAACATTGTTCCTAAAATACCGAATAAAATAATGCAAAGAATACAGATGACCAAAAATCACAATTGGAAACAATAATGTGAATTTTGCATTTCAGGTGTCACAACAAACCAGTCCTTTGTTTGGCAATATCAGGTTCTGGCGATTATTGCTATTCGGGTAGTTTGGATTCAGCGATTCATGTGTGGAACGTTCCAAACTCTAACATTGATCCTTATGATCAGTTCGATCCAGAAATACTTTATACCACACTTCATGGACACACAAATGCAGTATGGGGTCTTTCGGTTCTAAGTTCCAAACAGCAACTGTTATCTTGCTCAGCAGATGGTACCATTAAGCTTTGGGTTCCGCACAGTGAGGTGAGTACATTCAGATTTTTTTGCTTGCTTGTTCCTGGGGGCACGATAGAATGTTTTGAAATTTTGAGGGTAGGTTCGGGCTCCGAATGCCGCTTTTGAGTTTGTTAAAGGGTCAAATATCTACATATCAGTTTAATAATTATTGACATTTGAAGTTTTGTATTATTTACCCCATATTCCCAAAAAACCACATATCTGATCCAAAATTTGGTGTTTGTAAGGACAGTAATGTGGCATTAGGAAATTAAAAAATATATGTTGTATGTACCAACAAATTTTGAACAGAATGAGTTAGGGACATCATATTTCCACGGAGGATTTGAGACTTTCATATGTCTCGTAAAAAAGTAGATCTGTTTTGGAGTAACTTTCGCTCAATGTTTGTTTTACTGATTTTTCATTATAAACAAAATTACAAATCCGATCTACGAGGGAGAATCAAATATAAACGAGACTTTTCGCTTTTCAGGCACAATAGTGGAAATATACTCCGTTCACGAAAGGTTGAGCACATAGTAGGCGTTTCTTCATTTATCTGAAGTTGGCAGTATTTGCTGTCATAACGTAAAATAAATTCAATGTTGCTGAATGTACCCGGCCTCGTCAGACGAGCTTACGAGTTATCAGACAACTCTATGCAATATTGACAACATTGCGTATCAATCTGACAAGAAAATAAACATCATAACCTAAAATTTTAATATACACAGTGGAATATGTCAAATTATCATGGCCAACCGACGGCTCAACCTTTCGTGAATGGACTTTTATATTTGATTTGCCCTCGTATGTCAAACTTGTCATTAGAACTGAGGCAGCGTCGTGCATATTTTTATCAGTATAAGTTTTTCAAAAAAATAACTACGAGCAGAACAATAGGCCCATATTTTCGAAAGTCGCTTTTTCAATATTGTTTTTTTTTTTGTTCTACTTTATGACCCAAACTCAGGAGGTTTTGCGCACTTGTTCATATTGGGAGAATGAGAGAACAGTAACTCAAAGTTGAATATCCTGAAAGCTATTATTTTAATTCCATTCATTCATTAAATCACCTTTTTCAAACCTGTCTTGACAATTTCAAATTTTAAAGTTATTCCTTCCGGAAGTTATCGAGTTATCGGTCGGCCATTAGCGACGAAAGTTGAATTCATAAATGTATAGAATGAAATCTATAGCTCTCAGGATATCGAACTTTGAATTACCGTTTTCCCAATATGAGCATTTGTCCGTCAAGAACCATGCTGCATGTGGAGTGTCCACCATCCCGAAAATGGCCATATGTCTGGAAAATATATTGAGTCAGTCAGTCTGATTTTTTATGTGATAAATAATGTTATATATATTGAAATAAATTACAGCTAAAATATTGAAAAGTTCAATCGGTACAAACTTACGATTGGATGGTCCTACTTGGCTTTGTTGTCACGCGGTTTGTTTGAAACGATGCAGCTTAAATTCACATGAAATATGGGCATACATATTTTCAGAAAAATTATTTTCAGTATTTAATCTTCATTTCAAAGCAGCCCCTAAAGTTTTTGCATCAGAAAGTTTGTTGGACTTATAAAAAAAAAGGCACTAAGAAAGTTCTAAATTTGTATGTCAAAAAATTTTAGTGCGTCCTACTATATGCGGTCAATCTGTTTATATCTTCTATCTCGCAAGATTTTAGAATGGTTTGTTCTACGACTCAAATTTGCCCCTCTGCGTCTTGGTAGCATTTCGACTGTAGTAATAAATAGATACTAAACTTTATCTACGATAGCTTATCTAAGATTGTTAGCACTAAGCATATATCAAGATTAAACTTTATTAATAAAAATAAATGTTTATTTTCTCGAAAAAAATTTCAGATTTTCAATCGAAGTACAGCTAAAAAGCACTATTTTAATTGATAAAATGGCAATAAAAAAATAGGGGTTGGTGATAAAGAAGTAAAAATTTAGGGTTGTACGTATTTTTTAATGTCACATTATAAAAAAATAAAAACAAAAATTTCGTTCAAAAACAAAAAAAAATTGAGGGTGAACAAACATTATCATTTAGGGATATGTAAAATAGATAGTAGCCGATTCTCAGATCTACTGAATACGCATTTAATATTTGATAAAAATCGGAGGTTTACGGACACTAACATTGTGACACGGAAATTTTACATAGGTATTATATTAAAAAAAATATATAAATTATTTCAGGTTCCTCTCTTGAACACGTTCACTTCAGAACAGGACGGAGCACCATCGAGTGTTGACTTCATCCGCGATCATCCTATCCAAATAGTAGCTGCCTACAACAGCGCTCACAGTGTGATATTTGACATTGAGACGGCCAAGCCGGTAGTACGATTGGAATCAGGCCAGGAACAGGCGAACGCCGCCAACAAGATGATCAACAAGATCGTGTCCCATCCCACTTTACCGCTGACAATAACTGCCCATGAGGATCGTCATATCCGGTTCTGGGACAACATGACCGGAAAGATGGTCCATTCTATGGTCGCGCATTTAGATGCAGTCACCAGTTTAGCGGTTGATCCCAACGGACTGTATCTTTTGTCAGGTATGTTGGATGGATTTTTAAGTATCCAGAACAAAATATAGTGGAACTTCCCTATAACGAACGTCTGTATAACTAATTTCGTACTAGACATTGCACCTTGGATCCAAATTCCATGTTGAAAACACCCTCTTAAACGAAGTAAATTTACTCTATAACGAAATATTCAAAGAAAATCACTCTTTGAATGGGTATTGGTAAGAAGGTATAAGGTTGGGGGTTTTCCGAATTTTTTCCGGACGTACATAATAAACCCCGACCTTAAATTGAATCATTACGGAGGGCAAAGAGATCCTTCTGAAATAGTTTTAAATACACGCCTTGGTTTCAATTTATCAGTGAAGTCGACCGTGACATTGCCGACTATAGAAACAAATTTTCTGTATAACGAAATTTCTTTAAAACGAATTTTTTTGGCGGATTTAGCGCTTTCGTTATAGGGAAGTTCCACTGTATCTTAATTTTGCGTTGAAAAAATTACCAAAAAACTGTGAGGAACTCTTTTGGGCACTTGCACCATCGTATTAAAGTGCGTTTTAAGTGTAGCTTCAATATTAAGAAGAGCTTAAGACGCCATCCATCTGCAACACATATTAAGCAGGGGCTAAGATGTCATTAAAGTCATCATAGGGCTTAGCATGTTTGTGGTTTACTTGAACAACCTCTTAACTGTTATACGGATTACGTGCTTCAATTTCTGTCGTGTGTTTTTGTTAACGATTACATACTTCTTGAAATTATGATGGGTGATTTATTATTGAACCTTTCTTTGATCTATTGCCACGCCGTTAATTTATGTTTATTAGCTATTGGGAACTTCTGCTTAGCGATACGTCTTCTGGTGGAAGAAATCTGAACCCTTCTGAATTAGTAGTTTTTGAACGAGTGCTATATTGTTTTGCCCAAATATTTGGAATTTTCGAATTTTGAGGCGAAAATGGCCGTTACCACGATAACTTTAAAAGGGATTTCCAAAAGACTTGAGATTTTTCAGTCTAAGTTCCGTCCCAAAAGTCTCGGTTAAGTTCGTTAACCCCAGCCAAATCGTACATGGTGTTCCATAAAATATGGCCATTCAAAATTTTTCTTCCTCAATATCTCAGACAAAACGAAGCCAATCGAAATGATATTTTGCTGCCACATGCAAGATGCTCATAATATAAGATTGATATACTGAATGTTCATGCAAAATATCAAGAGGATCGTATCATCAGAACGATAGAATTCAATTTTTTCAATTGTCAAGTTTTTACATATTTCAGTTTTTGAAAATTTCCAGAATATCATTCCGATCGTGCTGAGATTTTGCATTTATATATTTAGTATCAATCTCAAGACCTATACAAAATTTTGAGATAAAAGCCTCATTGCTCCACCAATTAACGAGCGCTCAAATGCACCTGCTCATTGCTTTTCTTAACATTTTCATTGTGAACGTGGAATGTGCACGTGAATTTTCCATTCAGTTTCTCGGTCTTTTGTGCGGTCTTGTGAGTTGAAAATTTAGTTCATGTTAATTTTACATCCTTGGTTTATTGCTTGAGTGAGTGTTTGAACTCTCTTTTAACTCATCAATTATCATCAGAAAAATCTCTTGAAAACAGAAAATTGCATCTGCTCACATTCAAAATATTGAGTGGAAAAATTGAATAAATGTTGATACCCCAAGACCATGAAATATTTGTCTGTGCAATTTTACCAATTTATCTAGCCCCATTCTGTCAAATGAAAGATTTCAATGTTCTTTACCTAATTTCTTCATTACCCACACTTGTATGCAAATATGATGTTAAGAGTAAATAAACATATCTAACAATTTTAATAATGAATTTGGAAAGCTGGACACTTCATCAGATTTCACTATTTTAAAAAAAAAATTTTTTCAGGTTCACATGATTGTTCAATAAGACTGTGGCACTTGGATAATAAGACATGTGTCCAGGAGATCACTGCACATCGGAAAAAGTTCGATGAGAGTATTCTAGATGTTGCTTTCCATCCATCGAAACCATATATAGCGAGTGCAGGAGCTGATGGCCTCGCTAAAGTGTTTGTGTGAATATGCAGTTAGTTGAACTTCATTAAATAACTCAAAAAAAAACCAGTGAATATTGATAGAATCGGGCCAATCTCCAGATGTATTACTAGCGGTTTTACCCAGAAATCACTCAAATCTTTTTTTTTTTAAATAAATGGTCAGACGTTTGAGTTTCATCTTGAAAAAGTTGAGAATTAACATAGTAACAAAATTCGTAAGTTTTCTGGAAGAGTATGTCTTTTGTGTTCTCACAGACATTATGAGTTTTCTGTATGCTTCACAAAATAATTTAGTACAGTTTCTAATATACAAATCAATTCTTATAAATATTTCTCATGATTGGAAAACTAATTGAATACCAAAATATAAAGACATAGTGTTATACTCGAAAAATGTATTCAAATTTTTCTGTAAAGGCAACTAACAAATTTGTAATTAGTTTTTCTATACTTTCATGGGTTCATTTCTAGTCATCTCGAATCTAGCTTGTTTAAAAGCATTTTTGTCTTCTATGTGTACTCATCATCAAAAGAAAGAATTAAAGAGAAAAGCAATTCAAAATGACCATATTTCATGAAAATTTATATTGATATTTTACATCACTTGATATTTTACGGATTGCATCTTTGAGAAGGGCTCATGATATAGATACCTATTATAATACTTCATTTATTCATTCGTAGCATTAGTTGTACATATAACTAGATATATCCTTATGGTTTGTATATAATAGGTAATTATTACCTCTAATTCCATTTCTTTTGTATATATTTTTTGTTTCTAATTTAAACTTCCTTTTTATATGTATTTTGTTTGCATTTGCTGTATTGAATGTAAATAAAATCACTGTGCTTGTACTCACCACTGGATAAGTCATTGATTCTAGTCGTTTAAGCCTTTTTTCATCAATGCTTAAAAAGAGTTCCACTAATCGGTAGAGATAAAGAAAGTGCCAAATTATAACCTTAGGTGATGATGGCAGAAATTTATCCCTCTATGGAGTACAAAAATTATCTCGCTATCATGCATTTTCATTTCTCAATAAATGTTAACCAAGCAACATTTGATTTTATTTTGGATTGAAAGACTCTGGGTTCAATGTAAGGAGATCTAGAAAATTCAGTAGGTATTTTGTAGCGAAAAATCTTTTCAATGTGTAAAAGATTTTTTGTTAAACTCCAAATTCTAACTGAAAACATTTCATTTGAATGCACGTACAAATTTAATTCATTTACATATTTTACTGAGCACAGTCATCTCAGGATGACTTCACAAATTCCATTTTGCGTAAAATTGGAGCTCCCTTGATCATCTGAAGATTCTTGCTGTAAATATATAATA
>CM024247.1:12719264-12762520 GCA_013421045.1 Propylea japonica
CTTAAAACTTTCTCACTGATGAGAGCAATATACAAGTGCAATTTCTAATTTCTCCGTACAATCACAACTTCACCGATAAGTACCGAAAAACTGGATATGAAACGAAAGAAACCAGTACACATAAAATGAAGTTATTATACCGCCGCACCCTGCACGTGCGTCAGATCATCGTTTCGGTGAAATCAAGATAAAATTGAGTTTATGCAAATTGTGCCCGTTGTATTGGCAAGCCTGGTTCATAATGGAGCAGGCGAAAGTAGATATACAAACAATATATTCGCTTTAGAATGCCCAAACGCTATCTTCATGCTTAGCACGTCCCGTTTGAGAAGCTGGCGAGTAATCGTGATCATTTGAATGATTTATGGAGCGAAAACTGCAGAATAATAATTCGCAGATGATTTTTTGATGTACCCAGATAAATCTGAAGATTCTTCATAGAATATATGGCAGAAAAGAGAAAACACCAAAGAAAGGAATAAATATTTGATCTGTGAAAAAGTTAAGTAATTGAATAGTTATAACAGTTACTTTCATAAAATCTGTATTAGTAAAACAGGATCTATGGTTACCGTCGAAATGCAATATCTTTCAAACGGCTGCACCAAATTGGATAATTATTTTTTGTTGTTTTCATAATTACCAGGAAAGGTTTATACAACAGAAAAATTGTTTAGAAATAAAATATGAGGCTCTCCTTCTCTTATGACCAATCAGCAGTCTAGAGAGTTATAGAAAACTTATAGGTTATAATGATTTTGACATTTGGACAAAAAGCGAAGTTACATCGAGTGGCAAAAACTAGGTTTGCGGGTCAGCTATTAAAAGATAATTTGAATGGTCACTGCTGCTATGACATTCATTCAAGTGACAAAATTCATTGGTAACATAACACGTCCCAGCTAACACAAAGACGTCGCCAAATGATATCTTTTCAGGATATTGAGAGTACTTTTGTGTTGTTCCTGAGCTTGGAGCTCTGTATCTCCTCCAAATTTCCTCCTTAGGTATATTCCCAGAGAGCTTTCAAAGATATCCCTTGTGGAAATTCTCAAACTAATCACAATGTGGAGGTAATGAGATATTCGCATAAACCTCCATTGTGACAGGTATGAGAACTTCCCAACAACCACCACATTGTGAGGTTTTGGAATATCCCAGAGACCCCCGCATAGCGAGCTTTTTGAGAATATCTCAGGGACCTCCCATTTTGAACAAAATCTTTTAAATCGGAAGTGAATGTGCTGCAAAAATATATAATTGAATAGAGAATATCAAAAAGAATCATAATACAATTGAGTACTTAAACACAGGCTCTCGATTGAAATACTTACGGAGGTTTAATCGTAGATTTCTTATTTTGGTTGAGCCTGCGTTTTTCACAAGTAAAGAGCTAGCGATGGGATATCTTTGCGATGTCTATAAGACGTCGCAATGCGAAAATATTTATTTTGGTTGTATTTGTGACATATTTGGGATGTCGCAATAGAAGTTCGCATAGAAATCTGATTGTAACCTCTCGGTGATCTCGCCGGGGAGTCACAAAGCGAATATCTTATTCTGGTTATATTTGTAACATCTATAGGATGCGGTGCAAATTTACACTCAGACAATAAGAAATCGCCTCAGAGAATATGATTTAAGGCCTCGTGTCGCGGCAAGAGGCCCAGCTCTTACCCTCAGCTCATCGAAGGGCGTGCTTGGATTTTGCGAGAGAGCATATCCATTGGAAAGAGGCTGATTGGGAAAGAGTTCTCTTCACAGATGAGTCTAGATTCTGCCTCTACCATTGTAATTGACGTTCCCTTGTATACATACGTCCACATGAAAGATATGCTCAGTGTAATTTCCTGAATACTACTGGTTCCGGGAAGGATCGGTTATAGTATGGGGTGGAATATCTTTAACTGCTCGCACAGACCTAGTTATCGTGATAATGGAGCTTTGAATGCTGATAGGTATATAAGGAACATTCTTGGAGGGCATGTAGTGCCCATTTGCCATACATTGGCGAAAAATTTCATTTTTATGGACGATAATACCAGACCCCATCGTGCGCGCATCGTTCAGGAGTACCTTGAAGAGGTTGAAGTCTATCGAATGGAATAGCCAACAAGAAGTCCATATCTCAATCCGATTGAGCAGGTTTGGGACAACCTCAATAGAAAGCTGAGAAGTTCAGAAAAACATCCAGCTATTCTTAATGACTTAGGAATCCAACTCAGAGAAATCCCATTTTGAGTATGAACCGTCGGCGTCGTTGCCGAACTGTAATTACCGCAAGGGGTGGAAATACCAAGTATTAAATAACTTATCAGCATTCCAGTATTTTGAAATTTGTTTATTTCTCTTCTTTTACATGAGATTCGGTGAAATCCTAAATTTTTCTTCCATTTAATGTGTCTTGTTCCGTTCGAAACCTTCCCGAGAGAACATAAAAAATAAATTATAAAGTCAATGTAGAGTTAACTTTCATTAAAATTGAGATTTTCAGAATGTGCGTTAATTTTTTTGCGCAGTGTATAAACAAGCGCGCAAACAATTCAGACTTGGTTGAGCCCTTCTCTAATTTTTTTCGGATGAAAATTATAATGAGCAATAATAATATAATGAATCAAAATAACCTCTCTTCTTCCCACCGAGTTATGACACAAGTAATATGCTTCCAGACGCGAGAATATTTCCTCCTACTTCCTCCACAAGTTAGAAATTATACGATTATTTTGATCGTATAGTTAAACGCAACGCTTGTCAACGAAATTAAGTATTACGAAATTCCTACACATTAACCCAGAAGGAATACCGGAAAATAAAGAAGATCGTAAAAATAATTTCTTGTATCCGAGCAACACATAAAACCAATGCAAATCAGGCTTAATTCGACAAATTTACAACCGATACGATTCACGTTTCATGATAAAACACCACTTTCTCTTTCACCATTATATCGCCATTAATTGATGGTTTCCGGTCGAAAATGAGATGGAGAAAGGTCGGTTAAATCGCCAAAATCGACTTCAGTATCATTACAGACTCATCATCTTCGCAGAGTTGCCAATTTCCTAGACATTAAATAATTTTTCTCGATTGGATTAATTGGCGTTTCCTGAGATATAACGACAATTTTGACAACAAAATTATATCGTCTATGGTCAATGTTTCAGCTCGATTACCAGTACATTTTGTATTCGTATTCAATCAAGTGAAACGAGGAGGCCGATGAACTTACCAAAAAGTGTTCGTCAACTCTGTACTGTAGCATAAGTCTCAATTACACTTAGCCCTTCCTACTGCCACTTCGTTGTCGGCAATAATTCCCGAAATACTTCTGCGGAAGTATCGAAAGCAGTGAGCATTCACACTCAGCTGCAACATTTCTTTCGCGATCTGGGGGGTGATTCTTGAAAAATGTCGTATTCGCGATTCGTCAATTGTCGACCAACTTCCCTGCTAAAGCTAAGTTGGTCGACATTTGTCGATTCGCGAACACGACATAATTCAAGAATCGACCCCTAGGTGTCGGCAATGACGGACAAAGAAAATCCATAGCAACCTAGTTAAATTTAATCACCTACTGCCGTTCATGCTGCCGGTCCTTTGACTTCCGTACGAAAAACCGCCAATGTAGGGAATGTAAGGCAACCCGAGCAGCAGCGACAGGGAGTTGGTAATGGTGTTGATTACATTCTCGTGCTGCCCACTTCCCTGCTCCCTACCGTAGCAGTGAGCTGAGTGTAATCGGTGTGATAGGAATGAAACCCTACACAAATCTTCAAGAGAAGAGAAGAGGCATACGGAAAGGCAGTTTGGTAGAGCCTTTCGGGCCTAAAACACCAGATGTAATGATAAAAAGAAAGCATCGAGAAGAACTTTAACTCGATGCTATGGAGAAAAGAATAATGGAAAAAGGAATACACTACCCGAAACATCAAAGTAAATAGTTACCGTCAAAAGGTATACATAAGGTATTGATTAAGAACCAAGTTTACGCTTGGTTGTTTTTCAGGCAGAATAGCAGAAATACTCGCAATCAGAATATGCATAGATAGAAACCTGGTAAAATACTATCAAGGTTGTGACATAGCGATCCATTCTGATAGTCAAGCTGTTATTGAAGCACTGAACTCCTAAGCCATCGACCCAATGCCAATATTGAAGTGCCGAAGAAATCTCAATGAAATAGGCAAGAACAACGAGGTCTCTTTAGTCTGGGTATCTGGTGACTCAAGTATCAAAGGAGTCAAAGAGGCTAACACACTAGCCAGAAAGGAAGCCAAGACGCCACTTGCTGGCCCAGAGCTCTTTTGTGGTATAGGTAAATGCACGCTTGTGTGGCGCTTGTGATCCCTTTCTGGCATCTTCGTTTCCTTTGAGAGTCACTTGACGTAGTAGTGTGCTGCGGCGCCTAGTGATGTCGCTACACAAAAGTGAACATAACTAGACTTGGCTAGAAAGAACTAGTTACTAGAGAACTACATGAAAACTTTTGAAATTGACCAACGAGTTGAGGCTTCTCAAAGATCTGCATTGTTTTCGTGAGATATGACTGCTCAGAACTTTTGAGCAAAATTGGGAGGATTCCTTCTCATATAATAGGAACCCACCATGGCTGTAGAAGCTCTTCCTGATCAAACAACCTTTCATTTGTTTTCTAAAGTAGAAGCTTGGGAAGTGCGTGAAGCCCAGTAAAATTGCTCTTGAAGCTATTAGAGTTATATAAGGTGTTAAGGAAAAAAGTACCATGCATATTGCCACGCGATAGAGGGCTATAAAATGTGAAAAAAAGGTTCCGTGAATATATGTTCCTTTAAGAAATACAGGGTGTTAAAGTTTATTTTTTATTTGTTTTTTTTAAAGAGGTACCTAACAATTTAACAAAATGTGATCTGTGAGGTTTGTATGATGCAGAATCCAAATATCCTATTAGATTTCAGATTACTAATAGAGAGCGTCACATACAGGTTGTTAGTGTAGGTAGGTTGCTTTGACGCTTCTGCACAATTTGCGTGGATCATAACATTTCGATGTGTTTTTACCGGAAACCGTCGATCCTAGCGACTTCAACAAAGTTTACTCTTTTGAAGGAAAAAGATAGAGGAATCGCTTTTACTAGTCCAGAATGACATACAGTGTAAGGCAAAAAAGTATGAGTCTATTTAAATGTGTATGTGGCACCCTCTATTAGTAACCTAAAAACTATTAGGATATTTGGATTCTGCATCATACAAAACCCCCGCATATCACATTTTGCTAAATTCTTACCCCTTTGTCCAAAGCTATGAAGACCAAATAAGAAAATAAACTTGAAAACAGTTTCGGACATATATTCATGGGAATTTTTTTTCATATATTGCCCTCTATCGCGTGGCAGTATGCATTGTACTTTTTTCCTTGACACCCTGTACAAAGCTCGCAATAGATTCAGTTTTCAAATTATTCCAAAATTGTCGTTGATGGTCATCTTTCCTGGAAAGACCCATGCCTGCCCTTGCCAGAAATACCTACTAATTGCCCTCATCCGCGCCTGCAGCAGGAAATGGTCTCGAAGTCGCGTCCGAACCGCTTTCTTACTGGGTCATCGAGAGGGAAAGTGCACGAGCACGTGACTCGGTCGTTTAAAAGGCAGATAAGTCGTACCGACAAACCTGCGCGCCGCCCCGGGCCGAAAACTCATAAACAATCGGACTGATATTCGCGTAGATGACGTCACCGATGAGGATAGAGTTGCGATTACCGAAGGCGGCACTTTCTCCGCACCGGTTGCTCGAAGGCAGGGCCGGGATCGCCCATCGAACGCGTGTAGATTGATATTTTGATCATCAACCTGTGGATGTTGATTGTTGCGTTGAGAGAAATCCTCAGGACCTTTGTTGGGAAAAAGCGTTTCCAACTAGCACCTCCTACCGAAGAACTCGTCGGTATGGCTTATCCAGTAAGGACTTACCATATACACGCCTCTCCAAGCTACTATGGGAATGCTTAAAAAACCCCAATGAAGTAAGCAAGAAAAACAAGGTCTTTTTAACCTGGGTTCCTAGCCATTAGGGAATTAGGTCGCACGAATTTCACTCATTCGCCCAGAACCCTTCTGTGGTATAGGTGAATGTACCTATAAGAAGGAGTTTCTGGAGAAGGAGAAAGCCGAGAGGAAAAACACAGGCGAAATCTGCCAGGGGTGGATTTCACTAAGTTCCTTTGGACCTTTGAAACAGCACCATCCAAAAGATATCTGTATCTTGGAAAGAAACAATTACACCTCCTTAGTGACTTTCTTACAGGACACTGTCGCCTCGGGAAGCACCGGTTGGGGATTGGATTATCGGACACTGACGATCAGCGTAGGTTCTGTGGGGAGGGGGAAGAAATATCCATTCCCCTAGCCACGGAATGCTTTGGCATGCGATCCTAAGAAAAATTTCTTGGGCGATAAACTTGTAGGACTGAGGAATTAACCTCGTTGCAGCCTTCACAGATATGGATCTCTGGAACTGAAAGGCGAGCTGTGAAGGATGTGGTCCGAACAGCTTTGTAAGGGGGCACAATAGGCCTTGAAGTCACAGTGAACTGTAACCCATTTTCAAACTATCAACTATCAAGCAAGAAAATTGAGGTCTCTTTAGTTGGGTTTCAGATCATTCAGGAATTAAAAGATATGAAGAGAGAAGCCAAAAATAGAGCACAAACGCCACGAACTGGGACAGAAGCTGAATCTCAGCAAGAATGACTTGAGCCTTATCACGGGCTTCCTAAAAGACATTGTCACTTTGGGAAGCATATGATGAGAATTAGCTCAACAGAAACTGAGCTTTGAAGCCCTCCCAGATACTTGAGTTCCTTAGGACTCAAATACAAATGAAAATATTTGACGGCCTCTTTGCAAAGTAAGAATCCATGAAAACCAAGAGTGTAGAAAGATATTGATCATCATATATGGTGAAGAGCTGGATAGCTCAAGAAGTTCCGATTCGAAATACCCCAACAAGTTATTTTTGAAAAAGAAATCAACAGAGATTTGGATGATAACTGATTAATGGTTTCTTAATTTTAGTATATAAGATACTGGAGTTCCTTAGGTCCCTGGAGGCCGAACTGTAGTGCAGTTGTAAAAACTGCAGTGATGAGAGCACAATAGATTTCAAGGGAATCGTAGCAAATGTAACCCCCAGGCGCCAGAAAATCAAAGTGTACTACAGTACAACCTGCAGCGAGTATCCAGTCTGAAGTAGACGAAACAACATCTGTTAATAGAAACGTGAAGATTCATTAAGGGGATACTCGTGTACCGCGACCTAATGGTCTTTTGTGCCCTCCATAGCTCAAGCTTTCCAGTTTAAGAGTCTAAAGACCAGTTGTCGCATGGCACAGGAACTGTTGCTGCGACAACCGGGCTTAGAATACCGTATAATTTCCTCCATTGCAAACCGATGGCCATACATTCCATTACAAGATGTTCTAAAGTTTCCTCCTTCTCTCCACAGAATAACATCCATTGTTTAGACACACCCAGTTTTCTTGGTTGTTTTCCAAGACGACAGTGACCCGTGAGAGACCTTGTGTGAAGGTGTAGCCTATTCTTGTTGAATTCTAAGAGAGTTCGGGATCTTCGCGTATTGAATGTTACGACAAATTTTTGGGGGCCCGAAAGGCTCTGCCAGAGTGTCTTTCAGTCTGTCTGTTCCGTTCCCGTGAATTCCTTTCTTTATGGGTTTCCCAATGAGACAGAAGTGTTCTGTTCCTATAAAATGGGTCGATGACCCCTTTCGGGTAAAACGCGTGGAAATTCGCCAAATAATCTTATGCTTCAATTTTCTGAAGAAATGAACATTCAAAGAAAATAATGTAATTGAAATATAATCTCACGCTTCAGCTACTGAACAGGGTTCCAAGTGTGACTTCAATTTTGATAATTGTGCCCAGACATATTGTTGAAGCTATAGCCTGTTCTCGTGAATTTGAGCTGTCGGTTGGCCATGGAAATTCGGCATATTCCACTGTGCATATTAAAATTTTAGGTTATGTTGTTTATTTTCTTGTCAGATTATACGCAATGTTGGTAATATTACATAGAGTTCTATGAGATCTCGGAAGCTCGTCGGAAAAAGCCAGGTACATTCGGCAACGTAGACCTTATTCTACATTTTGACAGTAAATACTACCAACCTGAGATAAATAAACAAAGGCCTACTTTACGCTCGATAATATGCGAACGGAGTTTATTAGAGATAGATAGAGGGTTTGCTACTTATGTTGTACCTATACAAATTGTAGGTGAAGTATTTGGAATTTTGTGAAGGTCTTAAGCTACCAGATTCATCGTAAATTGTATAAATGAATCAGATCCAGAGTTGGAGCACCAATAAAACGATACTCTTTTTCCTACAATTCGACTCTGTCGAATCAAACTTTTACTTCGGAAGTTCACTCGAGATCTTGAATCATTTACTGCAACATTCTTTACCTGTACCAATTTCACTCTTACCACAATCCAACAAGATCATCATATAAATCGAAATCATTAACACTGCTCAAACGGGTATGGCTTGACAAGAGAAAATGATTGGAATCACCACCAGTCTCTCTTTCATTCTGCGAAACTATGAACTTGAGTATCCGATATAATACAAGAGATGCATAAACCAAAAACCATAAAATGGTTAAGTATGCATTTTATGTTTTGAAGTAAAACACGGATTTATTTGATTACAAAAGAACACTGCACAAATGTTCTTCCATTAGCAAGCTGTTATACCTAACCGTAATGTGATCAATTTCGTTTCACTTGAAACTCTTGGTTAGACTCTGAACATTAGTGACATAATAGAGTAATGTGAACAGATAAAGCTGAAGGGAAATAAAGTAGGGAATCTTGAGATCACCCCGATCTCTCAATTTGACAAATACTTAAATGAAGCCCTTAAATACGCTTTTCAGTAATGACTACACTACATCGTTCAGGTACACTTATTTTTTAAATCAATTGGTTTTATTGGATCTAACTGCACAACACATACATGATAAACAGGTGTACTGAGAGCTCAGAACTGACCTTTATCATAGTATTCGTTTTGAGGAGTTTCGTGCTCCTGAGCTGTTCCAGTGCTTGTGCGCAACCAATGGTAAGCCGTATTCCGAGCTC
Organism: Propylea japonica; assembly: GCA_013421045.1. NCBI lineage: Eukaryota > Metazoa > Arthropoda > Insecta > Coleoptera > Coccinellidae > Propylea > Propylea japonica. The sequence continues at coordinate 12,728,401 of CM024247.1, forward strand.
TTGAGTTACTCAGAAGCACGAAACTCTTCAAAACGAATATATCTACAAATGAATATAATTGACGACCTCGTTGCAAAGTAAGGATCCATGAAAACCTTATATGGAGAAAAGCTGGATAGCTCAAGAAGTTCCGATTCGAAATATCTCAATCTGCTAAAATAATAATTATATGAACCTTTCAAAACATCTCCATGTAGAAATTTATGACGAATTTATCTTTGCAGGTATTTCTCAACCACGACAGTCCATCACCAACCATGCTCTTCCAAGTGTTTTAGATGTGACTCGTTCCATTCAAAACAGTCAAAAATACAGAATCACGAATCAGTTACTGCCTTACTAGGAGCTTGGGGAGAATTTTTACTTCACACACCTTGCAGGTACAGGTAATCTGAAAGTATCTGAATGTTGTGGCAAATCAGAAAGAAACACCCCAATGTTATGGAAAAATATCAGGAGAGCAATGCCGGGAATATATGAGGACCTTGCCATCGATGGAAATGGAGGAATGCAACTTTGGTGAGAGTTTATTTCAAGTATCTCTTGTTTGTTTTGGATGCAATGAAACTAAGTAGTTAGTAGTATCTTGTTGGCTCTATTTCAACAGCTTCTTTTTACAGAATACAGAAACCAGATGAACCTTGCTTCAGCCTTCTTGGACGCCTCAGCTGTATACGGCAGCACCGAAGCTCAGATTTCAAAACTAAGAACATACGATGCCGGTCTAGTCAACATCTCTTCTTGCTTTTCCTGCCAAACAAACGCTTTGTACTCTGCCATATTACGTGAACATAACAGAATTGCCATAAACTTGGCTCAACTCAACCGCCATTGGCCTGACGATGTTATATTTTATGAAGCCAGGAGGATTGTTGCAGCTGAAATACAACATATAACCTACAACGAGTTCTTACCAATCGTTCTTGGTGAGGTGAGTGCTTTGAACAGCCCCAAGGATCAGTTTGTGATCCCCTATAAATTACAGAATTTCCGAGATTCGTTGTAAATTCGATCAAAATTCATTTTATCTATATGCAGAGCTATAGTTAACTCAGACTTGGAGCTCAAGAGTCATGGAAGGTTTCTAATACTCCAGTTCTCAGAAAGCAGGTATCTACAACGCTGTTGCTCTTGGTGCTCTACCAGCGCTCATGTCTTTGATGCCTGTTAGTATAGTAAGTGAAACTAAAGCATCAACTCTATTCAATTTACTAACGGTATCATTTTTCCCAGATGACCAGACAGTGTCAAATTTTCGCAGAAATGATTGATATGCTCATCAAATCACCAGCTCAAGTTCCGAGCTTACACATGGCCATCAACTTGAGGTCAGACTGGGATACCGCTTCCTTGTTTGTTCATATGGGACGTGATCACGGTATTCCAGGTTATACGGCTTGGTTAAATTCTGCCAGAAACTCCTCTAGGAAATATAAGTTCGAAGATATGGAAAAGATGGGAATGAAAAGGGAATATGTTAAAGCACTGAAATATCTTTATATGTAAGTGAAGAGGAGAGGCAATGATTTCTCAAATATTGATTGATTTCTGCCTTTAATACAAAAATATCCATCATTTATAGAATGACTTTCGTGTATGTAATATGAGATGAATTTTCAGGGAACCTGAAGACATAGATTTCTTAGTAGGGGCAGTATTAGAAAAGCCAGTTCCTGGAGCCGTAGTTGGAAAAACACTCATGCATTTACTCAAAGACCAATTCACCCTACTGAAAATCGCAGATCGTTTTTGGTATGAAAATGACCTACCTCCAAGCTCGCTTACCACAGATCAACTGACAGAGATCAAAAAAATATCCATAGCAGGACTTTTGTGCGCAAACACGGACTATCTGGATAAAATACAGCCCAAAGCTTTCATACAAGAGGACTTGTATTTGAATGCAAGAATTTCCTGTGATCACTATTCGATGCCTCAGCTGACACCATGGCTTGAAATGGACCACATGACCGATTTGTCAGATGATTTACTAATGGAGGCATTGTCTAAAGCTGAACAAGACGTTTTGGAACGAAGGAAAATTGAGTTCCAATCTTGGAAGGAAGGTAAGTGAAAATGAAAGTCAAAATAAATGGGCCAGTCACAGTGCTAGCTTACTCCAAAGCAATAATTCTATTTAGACACGAAATCAAATGAATTTTTTTTATTTCAGGACGTAGTGCCGATCCGAAGTCCCCAGTTGGTACAGCTGCTTCCTTCAGTAAGGCCAACAAAGCAGCTCTGAAGCTTGCTAACACATCCTTACTCTTCGAATTTGCATCTAACGAGATAATAAACTCTTTGTTGTAAGTCATCACAACATTCTGTTACAATAATTTTATTTTCATATAATTTCTCTTCGTAGAAACCATCGTAGGAAACGTCAAGTCTTCGATAACAGCATATTTCTACGCGAAGAGCTTTCTAATGGTCTTCAAAGCGTAGACATCTCATCCCTGATAGCTTCATCCTTCCTAGATGATCCTACTTGCGACGACCAAGGACCATGTGATCCTAACACGCCTTTCAGAACTATGACAGGTCACTGCAACAACTTGGAGAATCCTAGCTGGGAAAAAGTTTAACAACTTTCACTAGGTTGCTCCCAAGTGTTTACGATGATGGTATTTCAAGACCCAGGGTTGTTTGAGCAACTGGACAACCTTTACCTTCACCAAGGATGGTTTCCTCAGTCATACACCCTGATATAAGCAATCTACACTCGAGATCTATCATTGATTACTATGCAGTTTGCTCAGTTCTTGGACCACGATCTTACTATGACTCCGATTCACAAGGGTAGGTTCTATTTTTAATCCAAACATGTTCAATGTATGAAATATTCTTCCTGATATTTGTAGTCATAATTAGAGCAGTACGTTCAATACATTTTCTACTGTTTATAGGTTTCCATGAATCCATACCCAACTGCAGATCATGTGATAGTCCAAGGACTGTACACCCCGAATGTAACCCATTCCCAGTACCTCCAGGAGACCATTATTATCCTGAAGTTAACATTACATCTGGACAACGACTTTGCTTCCCCTTCATGAGATCTTTACCTGGACAACAGTCACTTGGTCCCAGAGAACAAGTGAACCAGAACACAGCCTTCTTAGATGCCTCTCAGGTAGGTGAAAACGAATCGTTTTTGAATGCAGTTTCTACAATTGCAGAATTTGGGGATTTCGTACATTGGTTCTGTTTTTTAGGTATATGGGGAAAATCTTTGTGTGCTCAAGGGTCTTAAGGGAGGTAGAGGAAGAATGAACGCCACGGATCACCCAGTAGAGGCAGAGAATTCTTCTTCTCAGTCCGATTCCCATCCAGAATGTAAATCTGCTTCAGGACAATGTTTCATAGCTGGAGATGGAAGAGCTTCAGAACACCAGCTCTAACAGTAATCCATACTATTTTCCTCAGAGAACATAACAGAATTTGCGAAGCGCTTCGTCATATCAACCCCCACTGGGACGATGAAAAGGTCTTCGAACATGCAAGAAGGATTCTGATGGCAGAAAATCAACACATAACGTACAACGAATTTCTACCTCGTTTATTGAGTTGGAATGCAATGAACTTATACGGACTTAAGTTGCTGCCACAAGGTTACTACAAGGGTTATAATCCCAAATGTAACCCAAGTATATTGAACGAATTCGCTGCTGCTTCGTTCAGAATCGGTCATTCACTTCTGCGGCCCCATATTCCTAGAATGAATCACAACTATCAAGTGTTGGATCCTCCAATTCTGTTAAGAGATGGATTTTTCAAAGTCGATATGATAATGCAGGTAGGTTTCAATATCCAGCATCTCTACGCTCTACTCTATGAATCTCAAATATTTCGAGTCCTTCATGATAACTAGTTAATATAAGGAAGCATCTATTACTATTTAAAGTTGAACACGCTATTTATAGGCCCTTTCTTTTTAACGCTTCCAACTGATGCAAAATCAGTAACGCAGCGTTCCTATGGGTCGATTCGGTCGAAGTGAAGTGATTTCTTCAGTTAATCAGTCAAATAGAAAAGTCCATATCTTAAGATTTCTGTATATGCTTCAGCTTTTTAATTGGTACCTACTAAACATATTTTTCAATCAAATATATTGTTAATGTCATCATCTTGGTATATTGCGAATGGCATAACCTCTTGGAGTTAAGAATGCATTATAACCAAGTATATTATTAACCATTCAATTGAACAAAAACAAACCACTGCTGAAAAAAGATTATTATTTCCTGCTGAATTGATAAAAAGTATATAAATTTCAATTGGTAAACGACAATCAAGCCTTCAAGTAGAATAATCACCTACCCAAAATCCTATAGGTATGCACTGACTGAGATACTCATCAACTATACACATCTTATACAAATACAGTCTCTGAATGAATACGTTGTTGAAGTATTCATTTAGAGATTAGAGTTGGATTTGAACGATATGATATGTTGAGTATTATGTCCGATACTAAAGGGTTTTCCAATAAGAGGTTTTATTTTGATATTCAAAGAAGAATGCCATTTTCAAAATAAATGATCGGATGTTTATTTCATTATAAAGAAGAAGCTTTGCCGTTAATAGTGGAAAATAAAATCAGGCAAATGACCACCACGACCACGCTTACAGGACCATATCCTTTCAATGAAATTTTCCTTTACCAAATGGCAAAGTGGTTGCCCTATGTCCTCGATAGCCTCAAGCCTGGTTCTCAGAGCTTCGACGTGGAGCTCGCGACAGTTATTCCACCAATCAGAGAATATCAACAAAACTTCCCCTGACCCCCTCCTTTTGGTTTCTGGTTGTCAAAATCTGTAGCGACACGCCTCTTTCGTAGTTTAAATAAACCTTAGACTAAGGGGATATAGTCTAAGAAATAAACCAACTTCACTTGTATTTCTGCGGCAGTGAGGGAGAAAATAGGAGAAGTGGGGATTTTCGCTGGCTTCACGTCGAAGCTCTGAGAACCAGGCTTTCACGAATTCCATCTTTGAGGTCTGACGCTGGTCTATTGGCGTAGACCTTCTCTTTCACATGGCCCCAAAGGAAGAAGTCGCAAGGTGTTAAATCACAAGATCTCGGTGGCCAATTGACGTGCACGGGTTTTATTTTTCACATCACTAACTGCCAAATTTTCACCTTTTTATGTAGTGAATTTTAATAAGTTCAATGCGTTCTTGAAGCATAGGTGTGTTCTTTTATTCACCCGGATGGAACCAGATGAATGTCAGATGGCTCATCAGATGTCGAATAAAAGAACGAGTTGATAGTTATCTACTGTTTAGTTGAGTCGTGACAGATAACATTGACGTTTCTGCCATACAAATTTACCCCCTCCACTTGACTCATCAGAATTTCATCACATTCACCGCTCTGAAAGTCGATGGATCCGATGAGCCACCGATGGAAACATCGGTGAGTAAACGAACGAGTGACAGTTTCAACCGCTGAATAAACGAACGACTTGATGCAACCGTGGTGACAGCGGTGAATCCATCTGATGAATAAAAGAACACACCTCATATATCGTTCCATTTTTATTAATGGCTTAGTTTCTACTTGTCAAATGAGAAAAAATGACACCTTCAAACGTGGCATCTACCGAAATAGCGGGTCATTCGAAATAACACCTCTTATTGGAAAACCCTTTACCAACAGAAATACTTTATACTCACCTCATTTCAACCTTTTAATGATTGCCTTCTTATAATCAGCCTGGCATGGTTGACGAGATCGCAAGAGGTCTAGTCTCAACACCAATGGAGTCTTTAGATCAGTTCATCACAGGAGAAGTAACAAACCATTTGTTCGAAGATAGAAAGATACCTTTCTCTGGAATAGATTTGGTTGCTTTGAACATTCAGAGAGGTAAGTTTCATTTTTCATTTTTGAAAACGCATCCAATTCAACTACCAATCATTTGCAGCAAGAGACCATGGTATACCTTCCTACAATAACTACAGAGCTCTTTGTAACCTAAAAAGAGCCAGCACTTTCGACGATTTGAGCAGGGAAATTCCACCAGAAGTAATCGCAAGACTGAAAAGAATATACGCAACTGTAGATGACATCGATCTTTTCCCAGGTGGCATGAGCGAAAGGCCTTTACAAGGTGGGCTTGTTGGTCCAACCTTTGCTTGTATTATTGCCATACAGTTCCGACAGCTCAGGAAATGTGACAGATTCTGGTGAGTATTATTAGGCTGTTTTTCCAGTTTATTACGAGTAGAATCGCCATTGCAACTGTTTCAAGACTGCTTCTATAGCTCTTTAGTTACATGTCAGTTGCAGTGACCACAAGCTTCTCAACCTCAGAGTAATAAATATACATAGAGATGCCCCTACGCGTGAATAGTACTGCATTGTTATCAATCAAGCATTAGAGTTAAATGGAAAGAATTTATTTCAAACGTACAATTATAACGTCATTTTTCGACTGACAGGATCATCGAAAATTTCTATTTCTCCGCCAAGGAGGAAAAGTGTTGCTAAGCAACACTTTTCCGTCCGGCGGCAGGAAAAAGTGTTACTATGCAAAAGATTAATTAGAATCGGTAATAACCATGATCTAACTTTTTAAACAGATCAATAAATGCAAATTTCAACTACCTACTGTTATTCATATCGGTAAACATTCCAGTTCCTTCAATCACCACTGACAGGACATGTCAATAACAATCGTCACTTCAAAACTATTTAAACAGTTATGAAAATCGTGGAAGGATCTATATAAAGCACCAATACATATGACTTTATAATAAAATTCAATTGTAACAATAAATACATTATTTATTTTCATCAAATTCCTCTGTGATAGGTCTTCAGTTATCCACAAATCAAATGAACTTCGTTCTTTCTCGTAATTTCAATATTCCTTAAACGAATATTTTTATCAATGAACGTAATAGAACTATTCAAAAAGGATATTCGTACCTTGTTTTATTCGTATCTATTTATTTTCCTTCAAAAATGAGCATTTTCCCGATAGACTTCCTCCCCTTAAACACACATGACAGTTGTCAGAATTTTCCGATGTCATAAATAAATCAATTTTAAGAAGTGTCAAAAAATCAAAATTATAACGATCGTAAATGGATAGAATCATGTGCGTAAAGATAAATCAATCCGAAGATGGATATTCAGATTTCATGAATTTCAAAACGTTTGAAAATAAAATAACATATTTCATTCGGATGAGAAGTGACTTTCATGGCTCGTTTCAATTGCCAGCCTCACTGCGTTCGGCTGTCAAACTCAAGCTCGCCATGAAAAGTGACACTTCTCCTCCTTATAAAATAATATACTATTACTGCCAACTGAGGTGAAGTAAACAATTGGTTAGAGTTGCATTTCTTCAATTCCTGAACATAATACAACATTTTCGTAATTTGACCTAGCTATAATTAACAGAATAGCCTTCAGCAATAAACTGCCACCAAATCATTGAAACAATTCAGTTTATGAACGTAAAATCGAAATGAAATGTAAACACATCGCATCAAGAAACAAACACTACATCATATTATAGCCTATTCGTTTTGATGAGTTTCGCGCTCCTGAGTAACTCAAAAGCTCGAACTACGGCTTGCCATTAGTTGCGCACAAGCACTGGAACAGCTCAGGAGCTCGCACTATTTGTGCGTTGACGGGACTATAGTTTCGAAGTATGGGTTTGATATTGGTTGATTTTGAATCAATTAACATTAATCTCCGCTATCATTGTTTATATTATACCTGCGTTACTTTTAAACGCATGAATTTTCATTTTGTACTAATAGACAATTTTGCTAAACTGACAGAATAATCTGTAACAGATGCAAGCCGTTAGTATCAGAGAAGGACAGCGGTGAACCAATTATCCCAATACGGAATAAACATACGGCACGATTTCGCAACGCCGGAAGTTTGTTTGCGCGTATAGATTCTACTTGGTTGCATAACAAATTCGTGAAGGCAACTCTAGGTTTACTTTAAACTCTGAGTTCTCAACCAACCGAGAAACCCTTCTGATCGTTATGACAACTGTTCCAATAGTCTAATAGCCATGTTCTCTACCATGACAACCACGAAATCCTAATTGGATCTGTTTTTAGAATGAAACGATATTCTCGAGTTCTTCAGTTACATGTCAGTTTCAATGACCACAGGCTTCTTAGACCTCTTGGGAATCATCCTGGTTGTTATATGATAACCATGTCATTGGTCTGACGATTTGAATAAAACGCTAATATAAACAATGAAAGCGGAGAATAATATTAATTGATTTAAAATCAACTAATATTAAGCCCATACTTCAGAACTAATCCCATCAGCGCACAAAGAACATGCACTGTGGTAATATCAAACCCTTATTTGAAGAAATGTCATTTTGTACTATTATCACCACGTCGGTGTATGACGATCAAAGAGCGTTTCCACTTCATCGACTGAAGGTTAAATCCACATAGTTGGATTACCACCAGTTTGTATGAAAAACGGATAAACATCTCGCACTTCGTTCAAGTTTCATGCATCGGAGGTAGGTGTTCGTAAGGATTCCAGGAGATGGCGAACTAAGGGAACCTAGAATGCCTTTCAGACGGAGCTCCTCCATACTGAAGAGCCCCGAATAGGGCGAAATAGCTATCTATGGATGCTCTGTATATGATATTACCACTACACTATGAATTTTCTTTGTGCGTTGACGGGATTAGTTCCGAAGTATGGGTTTAATATTGGTTGATTTTAAATCAACGCTTTCATTGTTAATATTATACCTTCGTTACTCTTCAGCACATGAATTTTCATTTTCATTTGCTTGATTATTCCAGGTATGAAAACATCGATCCAGTAGTTCGATTCACCGAAAACCAACTGGCAGAAATTCGAAAATCTACACTTGCCAAACTTTTCTGCGATAACATGGATCATCCTGGCGATATACAGAGAGCAGCCTTCGATTTGCCATCAAACTTCTTGAATCCTAGGGTTGACTGTAGGAGTTTGCCTTCCATAGATTTGAACGCATGGAGAGAAAGTGCCAGCAATGGATGCATTATTGGTGATCGTCACGTTCAGGTTGGGGAGAGTGCGTTCCCATCACCTTGTACCAGCTGTATTTGCAACAGCGATGGGGTAAGTTCAAGAGAATTAACACAGAATTGAAATATGAGTTGACGATAGCGGTGAAATTCATGTATCTAACATGCTCAGAAATGTTGTACTTCTACGGCAAATTCATTGTCATAAGGCTTTCATTCGAGTGTTTTTCAGGAAGAAATACTTGCTATTGAAAGATGCATACAGTCCGTTCACGAAAGTTTAAGCCGTCGGTTGGCCATGACAATTTGGCATATTGTGTATATAAAAATTTTAGGTTATGTTGTCTATTTTTTGTCAGTTTGATACGCAATGTTGTCAATATTGCATAGAGTTCTCTGATAACTCGTAAGCTCGTCGGACAAGACTGGGTGCATTCGGCAACGTTGACTTTATTTTACGTTAGCAAATACTGCCAACTTCAAATAAATAAACAAACGCCTACTATGCGCACAAACTTTCGTGAACGGACTATAGATAGAAACTAGCGAGAGTGTGACAAACTGATTCATTCTGATTGTCAAGCTGCTCTTAAAGCATTGAGCTCCTATGTCATCGACTCAAAGCTGAAATGGAAGTGCCGAGAAAAAGTAAATGCAGTAGGCAAGAACAACAAGGTTTCCTTATATTAGTCTGGGTTCTTGATTACTCAGGAAATAGATTAAGTTAGGGGGCTAACACAAAACAGAAAGGGAGCACAAACGTCACTTCATGGCACAATAGATCTTGAGGTCGCAGTGAACTGTGGCTCCTTTTAATCCATAACTATATTTTGAACATAAAAATAATGAAAGCGGATAAAAATATCAATCGATTGAAATCAACCAATATTAAACTCATACTTCGGAGCTAATCTCGTCCTCGTTTAAGACAAAATGCAAGGAACTGGTATCAAACAGAGCCCCTATGGATGGTCATTTCGTCCGTATCAGGACTCAACAGCACAGGATAGCTCTGAATGATACAAGGTATTTCTTGGAATTTGAAGCTATCCTGAGCTGATGAGTTCTAATAAGGACGAAATGACTATCCATAGGTGCTCTGTTTGATACCACTTCCTTGCATTTTGTCTTGAACGAGGACGATATTAGCTCCGAAGTATGAGTTTAATATTGGTTGATTTCAATCGATTAATATCATTCTCTGCTCTCATTATTTTTATATACATGGCGATGTTACGCGTTACACCTCTTCTTAGTATTTACTACGGTGTCAACTGACGTTACCCTGAGCGCACCGCGTCGTGGACTGAAGACGTAAAATTTGCGAAGTACGCTGCGGCCAATGTGACAAATGGTAAACATCTCGCTACTTCGTTCAAGGTTCATGCTATGGAAGAAGATTTTCGTATGGAACTGGAGATGGCGCCTTCGGTATATTTATACCTAAAAGGGGGTGTCATTTCGCTTTAAGTTCCAAGAAATATCTTGTATCATTCAGAGCTATCCTATGCTGATGAGTCCTAATAAGGACGAAATGGCCATCCATAGGTGCTCTGTTTGATATCAATTCCTTGCATTTTGTCTTGAACCAGGACGAGATTAGCTCCGAAGTATGAGTTTAATATTGGTTATTTCAATCGATTTATATTATCTCTGATTTCATTATTTTTATATTCATGACGGTGTTACGCGTTAAACCTCTTCTTATATTTCGAACTATATACTGGCCCCGAACCCTTCTGTGTTATAGGCAAATGCACCTATAAGAAAGAGTGTTTGAAAATGGAACAAACTGAAAGAGAATAACTCTGCGGGAATCTTCCGGAAACGAATCAGTATTTGGATCCAGTGAAAATTTACGCCTCCTCACTGGCTTTCTAACAGGACATTCTCGGCTTAGATAGCATATAAGAAGAAATGGCTCAACAGAAACTGAGGAGATTGAATAATGTGGCGAAGAGGACTTTGGACTATACATAGCTCAAAAATAATCTGTAGATTTAAATGATAAAGCGCGATATAGGCGGCCACCTCACTACGTGAAATCACCTGCTTTTCTTCTAATAGCTCCGGACTTTGAGTTCAATATTTGTTTCAAATATTTTTCTCTACTCATTGCGTGTTATTCGATTATTTCGGCATTCGCCAAGATATTCCTATATCCCCTTTATATTTCATAAATCAATGTGTTTCAAAATGTCTAATACTTACCAAAAAGTCGTATAACTGTATGATCGTTTTAAGATTACTAAAACATTCAATAATTCTCTTTTCAGGGTCAATGCGCTTCACTCAGAGTGACAGACTGCAACCAACTCCTTCGTGAATGGTCAAGAGAAGCAGTGATGCGTGACGAAGTTGCACTGCTCAGTGCGGTTCTTCTTACACAGGGGTGGACCATCAGCCTCCCCCTCCAGCCTGAATCCGGGCCTGATACCGCCACCTGCAAGGCACCTCAGAGCGCGCCAAATAGGACGAACAAACTTCCCCAACTTCAGAAACGAATTCAGTTCATTCTCTGGGTTCAAATTTCCAGATTTAACGCCGTTCATAGTAAATTGAGTGCGGCAGTGATATACAGAGTGTCATTTTATGAAGAAGACTTTTTCGAATGCGAGAAAATTTGTAAATTATGTAGATACGAGTGGATCATTTCTTCTGATGTCTAAGATTGTTTTTGTCCAATAATATTCTGATTTATATTGGCGTGGAAATTACTGATCTCTAGTGGTGATCTGCGGAGTTGATGATGAGAAATGACCAGCATCATCGTTTTATTCGAATGATCGGAAGAATTTATTTGTGAAAAGTATTTAAATATATTATTTTATTTTCTAAATTTCATGTTTCATTCATGTTAAACCAAGACAATCCGTCATATAAATCGCCGATAAATACATTCTAACCTCAAAGGAACAATTGGGGTCAATGTAATAAAGAAAAGTATATCAGAAAAAACAGGAAATCAGGAAAGGACAAAGATGGTATTCAGAAGGTTCAGCATGAAAATATTAATAAATAAACGATTTATTGGATATTACGAAGAATTATTACATGCTACATGAAATAACAATCGTTATAGAATATTGTTCCAAATGGGAATTTCAATCATGCTATACAGTAACCAGAAAATAAACATCTCAAAAATATGGTCACATATTTGTGCTTTAAACATCATACGACATAAACATATTGCACGAAACTAAACTAAATCAAATCTGTTCAAACTAAAATAACGTACTAGTAAAACATCCGAAAAAAATAATAATGTTTTCAGTCTGATTCGTCTCACCATTTTTTCTTAAAATGGCTTGTATAATATTTGTTCCAATTTCTGAGCAAGACGAATAAATCCCTGAATATAGACCAAGTATAAAATCTATCAATCAGTTCCATGGCCAATCACTAGATGAACTTTATCGAGCTTTCGTGTTCCCCTCAATTCTAAATATAATTTCTAAGTATTTTATAAAAAAATTATTCTATTAATCCAACCTAAACAGACGGGTAATATACATAAGTTAAAAATATATTTATATATTCAATACGAAATGGCAAACGAATGATATATCTCATACCTTTCTGGAAGATTCATGTATGATTATTTCCAAGAAAGGATATGGGCAGTGCTTATCACATAAAAAGAAGTTTCAAAAGGATGGAGCTCTCGGAGCACTCAATCCAACTTATTAAAACGTACTTAATATAAATAGAGTACAGATTCGTTGAAGGTCCATCCTTCTACACTAAGACAGAATAGTATTGGGAATATATTAACAATGAATTTCAACAGCAGGATATACCGTGATGTACCTATACATGTAAAGGAGCTTATTCAGTCTAAGGTTAAAGATCCACTGTTCTAGTCGGTGTCTTAAGGTTGTTCCCTAAAAATAAAGATTCAAACGTATTTTCTAATTGCCAATTGAGTCAAACTGAGCTGGATAAAAAGGGGTTTCAACATTATTGCACAAATGACATTTCTAGTAGACTAAGAAATCAATAAAAAGATGAATATCTGAATTTCGATGACCAGCAGATATCGACCACATTTTGATTTCATTGTATTCATTAAGTCTTCCTAAACAACATAAGTGAAACCAACAGATGGCGGTCTGCCTTAATTTAGAAAATATAGGCCCAGAAAGTTCCAAGAATGTTCCATCTTCACGACGTCACTTTTTTCACTGAAAAAACAGGAATTCACTGTTCCAATTTAGTCCATAAATCCCCTACGAACATTCAAATAACTATTCGATCAGTTTCATTTCAGGTATATTCAATAATTAATGCAGAAACATCGCCCGCAGTTTTCAATTCGGCACTGCCGCAGATTCTTTCGCGCGAATGTGATAAGATGCTTTCTCGTAATTCTCACCATCATTTGATAAGTCACTCGCCGAAGGACGGAGCAGCGGTGCCAAATTCACCAAGAAGAACGGAGGGCTTTCCTTAGAATTAGTGGAAATGTGGGACCTATAAAATTTCGATGTTTCTGCATTAATTATTGAATTTGCCTGAAATGAAACTAATCGAATAGTTATTTGAATGTCCAAAGGTGATTTATAGACTGAATTGGAGCAGTGAAATTGTGATTTTATAGTGAAAAAAGTGACGTGAAGATGGAACATTTTTGGAACTTTGGGGGGCCATATTTTCTAAACTAAGACAGACCGCCACCTGTTGGTTTCACTAATGTTGTTCAGGAAGACTCAATGAATACAATGACACTAAAATCTGGTCAATATCTGCTGGTCACCGAAATTCAAATTTTTACCCAAATTATAATTTGGGTTCTTATGAAATACATCAATTCCTTTGAAAGTTAGAACTTTGCGTCGATATTTGCTTCTATAGTAACGGTATAATTAAACGGTTCATAATGGGAAAACTAATAAAACTGATAATCAATTAATTCATCTGTCATATTTTATAGCGTTATCAAATGATTCAAATTATTCTTTAACAAGCTGTATTATGGAAATGCAATATTTTATGAGATGAGAGTAACGCATGAAAGCATGGCAATAGGATCTCACTTTTAAGACCCCTTAGCCCACAAGCGTGCCTATTTATACATCACCAGTCATACTCACAACAAATGATTCTGGTTTCAAATCTATGTATTTCATTTGTAAATAGAAGTTAAATCTTGAATTGATCAACTTCTATCCTGAATTGTGTTTGAAGACGATAAAGAGGTATTATGAGAATTCATATGATTACAAATATGAAGGTGATATATAAAGAAGCCCCGCGTCGTCTTACACAAGAGCCCTTTTTATCCAGCAGTGAAAAACATAAACTTTTTCAACCATCTCACAATGAACGTATAAATAAACCAGACAAGACTAGAAGCTATAGCAGACACCTGAGCACCATAGTTTACTACCTATCGCTGTTTGAGCAAAGTCAATCGAATGTTTTGCCCAGGTCTGAAATTTTTATGAGGAAATTCACAAAATACTTAATACTATCGTCTTGATGAACTTTTACCCTGAAGTATTCAGAACTAGCGAACCTTAGAATCTCACTTAATCTTTGGGATATAGTCGATTTAAACTTTTAATTTTTGCTCTTTACGATTAAGCTCGTCTAAACTAACATACGTCTTGAGCAGTATTCGTGTTTAGCCGAAATGATGGAAGCTATCACTCCAAAACGCTGGGAGCTGATGGGGGACACCTAAAAAAAATCACAAAATTTAGAAAACAGGAAGAATATTAACGGAACTCCCAAAGCCTAAAAAGCACATACTTTCTAAGGTTGCATGATACTAATGCTTTATTAGATGATTTATGATTGAAAAAAACCTCTTGGGCCCCTAAAACTTAGTCAATGTTACATTTTGGACTCACATATAGTAAGACTATAAAACACACACGTATGAAGATGTTAGATAGTTGTTATAAAGCCAAACGTTACAACTACTACGTTTCAGTGGTGGGATTTTGTGCACTAAAGAAATAAATAGCTTGTCACATTTTGACATGATTCGTATTCAACATTTTTCAATGGTTTATGCCATAGACAAACTAAAATAATAGATGAGCCACTCGTATATGTCGCGCCATCTGTCGGAGGAGGATACTAATACACGAAAAAATTATTCTCAATTTGATAGTAAGATGTCGTTGCATTCATGGAAGTCCTATCGAGAAAATAGTATGTATGTAAAATCGTTATTATCAAAAAACCTTTGAATTGTCAACTGACACAAGGAGTGGTTTGACACGTTCTTTTTGAAACATCATGAATTCGATATGCCTGCAAGAGTGAAGATGTGTTGTGTTATTGGATGTGAAAATCGAGATGCAAAAAGGTAATTTCAAAATATATATATATATATTCTGTTACCTATAAGAATTAAGATAGTTTTCAAAAAAGTTTTTCATGTATTGAATAAGTTTAGTAGGTAAATACTCATATTTTGTATTATTGAATTCATTATTGTTAGTTTTTGAGAATGTTTTCAATGCAATTATTAGTTTATTGATTAGATATTTATGAAAAGAATCTGTATTTTCAAGTGGTGATATCTATTTCAGTTAATAAATTTTATTCTATCCAGGATTTGATTTTTGATCCTCATTCTCGATTCCAAAAGAAAATCAGATGAAAGTTCGCTGCAGGTATTATTTTCATGAAATAAATTTCCTCACTCATCGATAACTTGCACGAATCCATTTCTGATTTCCTTTTGGAAATTGAATTTCAAAAAACTTTTTGCACCTTGTATATGGGCGTACCTACCTATTCAAAAGGTGCACTACAGAATTCTTTTTGAGGCAGCTTTACGATACAGATTCCTTTTTCAATTGAGCTTTTTTCACGAATTAGTAATGTTGTACAAAAAAGATGTCGTTGAAGCTTGTTCTACTAGTGTCTCATCTATTCTCCGTTTAGTTAGTCTATGGTTTATGCCGATTGGGTTGGAAGTCGGAACAGATAATAATTAATCCCTACAAATCCGTATCACAAAACGACAGAAGCGACACTCCGCGACTTAGAAGAATGCGGATTTTTTCTTCTACGAAGAGATCAAAGTAAAAACTAATATGATTGGCTCGCCGATGCATTCATTAACACCTTTCCGTCAAATGTAGCTTCAGTGGTCATAAGTGAAGGGTTTTCCAATAAGAGGTGTTATTTTAAATAGCCCGCTATTTCGGTAGATGTCACGTTTGAAGCTGTTATATTTTTGACATTTCACAAGTAGAAACTAGGCCATTAATAAAAATGGAACGATACACGCTTTAAGAACGCCTTGAAATCATTGAAATTCACTACAAAAATGGTGGAAATTTGGCAGGGGCGGTTCGTAAAACTTGAATATTTTTAGGCCGTCATGATGAACCTTGTCGGACCGCAATAAAGAAATTGGTGGAAAAAATTAGATCTGTTGGGACAAGTTAGTGATGTGAAGAATAATATCCGTGCACGTCGCTCAAGAACAGCCGAGAATATTGCCGCTGTAGCCGAAAGTGTTGTCCATTCCTCGTCGTTTTTTTTGGAATAAGGCATTCAACAATTGTCATTACACCGTATTTTGCATAAAGATTTAGCTCTTAAGGTTTATAAAGTTCAGTTAACACAAGATCTCAAGCCGGCCGATCATCAACAACGTCGTGTCTTTGCTGATTGGTCGTTCAAATGCATGAAAATGATCCGAAATTCCACCTCGGTGGCTTTGCCAACAAGCAAACTTGTCGCATCTGGGCCCGGAAAACCTAAAAGTTATTTTTGAAAAGCCTCTCTATCCTCAACTTGTGACTATTTGGTGCGGTTTATGGTTCGGTGGAGTCATTGGTCCTTACTTTTTCGAAAATGAGGCTGGAGCAACAATTACGGTGAATGGATTGAGCTATCGAGAGATGATTAAAAAATTTTATGGCCGAAATTGGATAGTATTGATCTGGCCAGCGTTTACTTACAACAAGACGGCGCAACGAAACCATTGATCTTTTGCTGGAAAAGTTTCCGGACCGTGTTATCTCTCGAATAGTTGATCACAATTGACCACCGAGATCTTGTGATTCAACACCTTCCGACTTCTCCCTTTGGGACCACGTGAAATAGAAGGCTACGCCAATAGCCCAGCGTCGATTCAAGACCTCAAAGATGGAATTCGTGAGGCTATCGAGGACATAGGGCAGCCACTTTGCGATTTAGTTATGGAAAATTTCATTTAAAAGATGTCCTCTAAGCGTGGTCGTGGTGGTCATTTGCCTGATGTTATTTCCCAATATTAACTGCATAGCTTCTCCTTTATAATGAAATAAATACCTGATCATTTATATTGAAAAATGGCATTTTCCTTTGAATATCAAAGTAACACCTCTTATTGGAAAACCCTTTAGCTCGAGTGTCGCTTCGATATTAATGTCTGTAAATATTTTGGTAGAATCATGATGTGCAATCTACCATGGATCTCTAAAGTACACAGTATCCCACTACAGGGCTCCACGTGGCTCACGAAGATAATAGATGAAACCTAACCTAGGAGGATTAATCACTAGTTTGAGATAACTGTGGAAAAAAAACAGAAAAACCCAGGAAAACGTTAGGTTGCTAATTCCGAAATCAGTAAAATACGCAAAAATAAAAAAAAACTTTTTATGGGATATACTCACGTGGTAGTACCAGGGTAATAATAGGGGGGTGGTCTTTCGTACTCCGTTGGGGCCCTTTGATATTGTGGGGGTCCTCCCGCAGGGAACTCTTCCCAGTTCCTATATTAACAACACGAAATCATATTTGAGAATGTGCGACCTACCCTATTACTTAAGAAGATCATGAAATTATTTAGCTAACCATGAAGTCGCGAATTTGCATCCTTCAATGGTAACCATTGAAAATTCATACCCATCAAGCTGTCAGACTAAGATAAACAAAATATACAGGTAATTTCGCTGATCCATTTTTGTTCTATACTTTATGGTCGGAAATCTCGATAGGGCACTTTCTTTCAGCAAAAAAACTATACCGATATTATTAACTGAAATATGTGCCTATTAAATGATCATTCAATTTGTTTTTTTTTATTTAAATACATACTACAAAATTTGAAATCTAGCAAAAATATTAAACCAATAAAACTGTTTACGAAAATATTCTCAATAATGAACCTATCTTCCGTTCACGAAAGTTTTAGCGCAAAGTAGGCGTTTGTTAATTTATCTGAAGTTGGCAGTATTTGCTGTCATAATGTAAAATGAAGTCAACGTTGCCGAATGTACCCGGCCTCGTCCGACAAGCTTACGAGTTATCAGATAACTCTATGCAATAATAACAACATTGCGTATCAATCTGACAAGAAAATAAACAACATAACCTAAAATTTCAATATACACAGTGGAATATGCCAAATTTCCATGGTCAACAGACGGCTCAAACTTTCGTGAATGGACTATAGTTTATCAGTAACATCCCAATTGACTTACAATTGAACTGTCAGATGTAACACAGCTTAAGAGAGTCATCCAAGATGAGTACGTCGAAGCACTCGCGGTTTAAGTCAACTTTTGTCAAATTGCAATGAATGAATTTTCTTTCTTGTATCAGTTAAAATAACCTACAGACCACCATTGTGTTATGAAATATTTCTCAAAATTAGCAACCATTAGAAAAAAAACATAAGGATAATATAATAATAATAATAAGGTATGAATTATTTCGCTTTGGAAAGCAATTGTTTGGCTCTGTTAGCGATTTACGAATTTGAATGAAGTTTTTTTAAAACAATTTCAGGAGAAAACAACGGACAAAACACACCGCAGATGTTGCCAGTCACCAAAGATGTCTGAAGCACATTAAAGCAATCAGAAATGATTAAAACTTGAGCTGACTGAAAAGGCTTTGTTATATTATTTCCGAAAATAACAAAATAAAATACCTGCTGTCTCCTGCAGCCCCTGCTGCAACTTCTCTTGGCACTAGCTCAGCGTTTCCAGTTCTTTGTGTTAGCTGAGTTCGATCTTCTCTCCTTTTTGTCTTCTTTTTTCGTTTATCCTTGCCACCACGACCACTATAAAGAATTTTATATGTGTACCAGTCGTATCAATTAAAAAAAACATATCAAAATCAACAACAAACGAATAAAAATCGCTGAAAATAGCAGCTAACCAAATACAAAACATGTATTTGGGAAAAATTAGAGCTATTAGTTGAGCACTTGTGCAGCATGCCTACTCCTCGTGAGTTGAAAAGCTTAATCTAAAGGTTGATCCATTCATTTCAGTGACGGGACGTACCGTAGAGTGACATTCGGTGATAAAATATATCGGAAAATACAAGTGTCTATTGGAAGCAAAGGGAAAAGACGATGCGTATTCAAACCATCGACCTATAATACTAACTGGACGTCGAACTTCCTAACTGTCACGTAGAAAAAAGTGAGGCAAATCGCCGCCATTTGCAGTTTGGAGTGAACGACAAATATTTTGATGTTTTATGCCATATGTGCTCGAATTTTGGTTGAAACATAGACGTTCCTTTGAAAGAAATGATGAAAAACGAACTCTGTATATTAGTGTTCTGTGAACACTGACATTTCGGTCTATATCAAATAGTAATTTTTTTCGATTCGTGTGATTAGTTATTAAAATAAGGTACCATTATGATGATTATACACAATAGATTCCTCAAAAACGGTATAACCTCGCTAATTCTAATATTTCAGTTCGTTGAAAAATTGACAACTCTCAAATTAGTCAATTTCACTCCAAACTGCAAATGGCCGTCGTTTGCCTCAAAATTTTTGACATGTTCGCTATCTAGTTAGTATTATAAATCTATGATTCAAACATGTCCATGCCGGGGCGCGGCTGTCATGAGAACATTTCAATTTTGACAAATGCCATATGGGATGTACCTACTCTTCTTTTATATTCTTGTTCCTCGTCCAAAAGCAAGATCTTCAGAGCAGCAATTCATTTCGCAAGACAATAAAATTCACTTCAGATACCAGATCCAAACTGAAAAAGCCCTTAGAGCGGACCCAGCAATTCCGGAAAAACACAGACACGGACGAAACCGTACGTTGCTGTGTGGATGGTGAAAAATTCATAACGGATTACACTGAAAGGAGTGCAGCACTGACACCTACGTTGCCGTCCCGTCACGGAAATGTGTGCATCGACCTCAAGTCAGTCATAATTCATAAAAATGATAATATTGTGATGTCAAAGGTATAACTCCTTGATTATGGACAAATTTTCAAGGAAAGAGAAGAACAATAAACAAATAGGACAAATATTATTGAATAAGAGTGAACCAAGAAAACAAATATTTCATTGAAAAACTATTGATTCATTAAAAAATTCAGGTGAAAAAATTACTATTAAAATCTTAGGGGATCAGAAAAGTTCACCGAAACTATTACAAAGGGAAATAAAAATGTTCAATCTTCAGAATAATAATTGGATGATTATTCAATAATCACAAATATGTACAAATATTCTGAAGTGGTTTTCATGGTATGCAAGATCGATTATACCGAATACTACTATTCGAAAATAAAAAGAATTAAATAAATAAATATTTTGAAACATGCAAGAATAAAACAAGCAAGCTGAAAAAATATAATCAGCAACATCTTGCTTTCAACACACCAATAAAAATAATTCCAACAAAAAACAAAGAACAATTACTTCAACTTAGTTTCGTTCACATTCAATAAGTAAATATACAGGTTGCCCGGAAAATGTGGTAAATCTCTAGGATTCAGATAGAACATAAAAAATGAAGATGACAAGTTCCTATAATTTTTTTCCTAGCGGCCCTCCCTACGAAAATACGACCTACTAAATGACGCCACTGGAAATCCATTTTAGTGGAATAAGTTTCAAACTACTCGATATAATTTGATGAAAATTTGATATCATTAATAGTAGTGAGGACCTCTGAAATCACCACTTGTTCAGTTTACCGAGGGCGGACTGGGTTGTACATTTTAATGCTTACATTTTTAACACCCTGCATGATAAGGTGCTAAAAAACAAATGTGGATACCTTGAACATTAAGCTAAAGAAAAGGTACTCTTGTTCAGTGTCGATAAAACGAACCGTTGAAAAAAATACTGAAAGAAGTAAGTAATTGAAATTTATTCCACTAAAATTAATTTCCAGTGGCGTGATTTAGGAGGTACTATCTTCGTAGGAAGGGCCGCTAAGAAAAAAAATTATGGGAACTTGTCATCTTCATTTTTTATGTTCTATCTGAATCTGAGAGATTTCCCACATTTTCCGGGACACCCTGTACAAAAGAAGGCTGGCCGTGAAACTGAATCTTGAAATACTTCAAGTTCTACTAGCACCATTACTGGATTTTCCTAATGCGAAGTTCAATATTCAAAACTATTGGTGGGTCACAACAGAGATAAAATGAAAACTCATTTTCAAAAATGTTGAAGCATGCAAACCTAACGCAACACACTTACCTATTCAAGGGTATGTTATCATTTGCGGCATACAAATACTCGCTGCAAAATAATAGAAAAAGGTACTGTAACCGACGACACAAATAATTCAATTCAGCATGCTTCTTACACATTCTCAATGACAGACCAAAATGTCGACAAGACCACGTTGATATTGAAGAAGAAAATATAAGGAATACTTACGTTTCAACATATAATCGCTGAAAGGTACTTGCTTCTGGTAGAGGATGGCCAGTTTTACCGATATCACAATAGTTGGCAGGAAGACCAGCATAGAACACAGCAGGGTGAACCAGAAGCCGTTCTGACAGAAAATTGACATTAGACTCAAAGTTGGAGTTAATTTTGGTGCAAATATCGAATTTCGATGACCACCAAATATCGTCTAGATTTTACTATCATTGTATTCATTGAGTCTTCCTGAGCAACATTAGTGAAACCAACAAGTGGCGGCCTGTCTTAGTTTAGAAAATATGATCCCTCAATGTTCCAAAAATGTTCCATCTTCACGTCGCTTTTTTCCCTATAAAACCACAAATTTACTGCTCCAATTAAGTCTATTAATCACCTTTGAACATTCAAATAACTATTCGAATAGTTTCATTTCAGGTATATTCAATATTAAATGCAGAAACATCGAAATTCTAGGGGTAGGTATCACACTTCCACAAATTCTATGGAAAGCCCGCCGTTCTTCATGGTATGTTTGGCACCACTGCTCCGTCCTTCGGCGAGTGACATATCAAATGATGGCGGGAATTACGGAAAGGAATCGTATCATATTCGCGCGAATGAATCTGCGGCAGTGCCAAATCTACCAAAAAAACGGCGGGCTTTCCTTAGAATTTGTGGATATGTGGTGCCTCTAGAATTTCGATGTTTCTGCATTAATTATTGAATATACCTGAAATGAAACTAATCGAATAGTTATTTGAATGTTCTAAGGTGATTTATGGACTAAATTGGAGCAGTGAATTTGAGTTCTTATAGTGAAAAAAGCGACGCGAAGATGGAACAATTTTGGAACTTTGGGGGTCCATATTTTCTAAACTGAGACAGACCGCCACCTGTTGGTTTTACTAATGTTGTTCAGGAAGACTCAATTAATACAATGACACCACAATCTGGTCGATATCTGCTGGTCACCGAAATTCGATATTTACCAATTTTGGTACCATTTTCATTATGCCGTTGAGGTTAGGGGAGTTCATTTTCCTAAAAATCTTTTTTCTCCAGAAAAAGTAGATGCTGGTCTTTTGGAGAAACGAATTTCCAAAAAATTATAATGTCAACATGAGAAAATACACCAATAACTTTGATTCAATTATTGTATGAAATATTCACCATTTGTAAGGCAATCCTGTCGCATACTGATATCAATGTGGCATTGTAGACATTGCTGAGGGGCGCGCACTTGCCCACTTCGTTTTCCGTTTTGTCTATTACTCGATCCATGTACTTCTCAACCTTTTTGATGATGTTATCGGCGAAATCAGCTGCAGCCTGAAAGTAAATATTTCAATCATTTTCCTTGTTCTTCTTCAATCATTCAAAAATCAATTGGTTCAGCTCTTGGTTATTCCCATTTGTCCTAGAACGACTAACCGGCCCTAGGCTCTTGTCGCTTTTTAATGCGTTTCTGGTTATTTGTCATCAATTGTCAATATAAGTTTTATTTATATTTTTTGTTTTATGCAATAAATACAAAATTCGATTTGCAAATGTAAATTATTATGCTGCAAGTTCAACTCCATGCATCCCAAAATATTAATGTTTGAAACGTGGATTCAATGTAACGATGAACCTAATTATGTTTTTCAGAATGTTACCCTTGACAAATAAAAAGTTTTTTGTTCTGACAGAAATGATTCGAAGAGAAAATTTTACCGAAAAATATATAGGACACCATCCAATAGATTTAAATTCAGATGCGATGATATCGCTGTGGTATTTTGCTACATCTCACACGTCACAGTAAAGTTTACTATCAATAAAACTTTTTTTAGGAACTTAACACAAATTCATAATTTTTCTGACAGTCTAGAGCTATTACTTGTAACACAAAGTCTTTCCCATTATCCAAGTAAAGAAAGAATGTTTTGTTATACTCACAACAATATCAGAGCTTCGGTCAATTCTATTTTGAATAATATTAACAAGTCAGAAGCTTTTGGATGCGTTAATTTCCGAACCCAACTTAGAAATTTCAATAGATAAGTTTAATTCCCAAATGAATGAAACTAAGCCGATAATTGAAATTATGGAAATAGTTTTCTCAATATAAATCATAACGTGGCTAAGCACAGGAAGACATATCTTCTTCAAGTATGCTTCGTCAGTCAGCAACTTTTGGAATTTGCCGCCTACATCCCTAGTTTTCTAATAACCAGAAGTTAATATAAGTATCTTTCAACTAACCTGTCTGATCATTTTGGGACCCTCATTTTTCAGAGAACTCTGAGCCTGCTGTACTTTAATTATGAGATCTGTCATGCCTTCTTTGAAACTGTTGTGACCTAAGCGAAGTTTGGTGTCCAAACTACTAGCTGTCACCTGTTGATGATAAAATCAGTTTTTAAAAACGTGATACAACCGTAGGGACCAAAGTTACTTACTCTTACTCTCTTGGCAGTAGCTTGCATAGGTTCAACAAACTTTTTTTCGTAGAAATTGAGCTGTACCATAACACTCTCTAAACCCATCTCTAAGTTAAGAGCCTTAGGATCTGTTTGAGCGATGTCATGCACTCTTCTTTTAGCTGCTTCCAACTCATCTGATATAATTCTCAAGTCGACACTTGTGAAGTTAGCACTGAGCTGTAGAGAAAAGATGAAGTTTCACAAAATGAAAATATCGGATGTGAGATTAGTTGAATTTCATTTAGATTTTAATGAATCTTATTCGCTCACTGAGAGACATCTTACAAAACACAGCATTGCAGCATGTTTGTTAGAGTTAAGATGATGCCATTCGAAAGTTAACTCACGACGGTCTCGGTTATTCGTAAGAACCTTCAGAGATGGCGTTGTTGCGGTATAATACCCAGAACAATATACCAGATCAGGAAGTAAAAGGTCCTAGAGTGACTCATATCGTGCAGAGCTATTCTCCATACTGATGAGACCCAATAAGGCCAAACGGCAGTCTGTGGATGCTCTAACGGTACAGAACAGTAGGGGCCGTTCGGTAATTACCTCGAATTGGTCGGATCGATCTGAAGCGTTCGTTTATTACATCCGGATTTAAGGGAGTATACATCTGGACCGTTCGGCAAAAAAATCTGAGCAATAGGATGACGATCTTTTCGCTCGGTGTATTGCGACGGATTAGAGCGATTTTATCCATAGATTTTACGTCTATTTATATATTTTTTTGTATTTTATGTTGAGATTCCTGATCCGGTAATCAATAGATTGAAAAATTCTAATACTTATCAACACTTTTATTCTTCTGTTTTCATTCATCCACTGATAACCTGATTAATTCATCAAGATGTTTCGATATAGCTATCGTAGGTGTGAACGGGCAGGAGATATTGCTTATACGTTTCTTTTGCATGTAATTAATTAATTAATTAGGACCTTTCAGTAGAACAATCGCCGTGGTGTACGACCAGAAGGGGATGATATTGCATTCCTTATTTCCTTTGCGTTCAGCGCCTTTGCACCTAATTAATTAAGAATTTTCGGTGTAGCTACGAAAAGGGTGAATGTATCGTTAAAAGATGAGCATATTTCCCAAAATAGCGTAATTTAAAATCTAATAATCTATGCAAGTAGAACAGAGCAGTATGTTCTGTGGCAGATGCTCTGTACCGTTCGTTTATTCAGATATTAAAGATGAATCTGTACGATCTGTGGTCACGTGACTAAAAAATTCATCTGCCCGCCGAAGTCATTGCCGAACGGGCTTAGTGTTATTCCTGTCGAATGAGTGGAAAGATAGATTTGTCAACTTCCTACTAAATTTTTTAGAAAACTAGAACATTGCTCGTACATTTTATATATTTCCAAGTTCTTCAAGTGGCTTTAGAGAACCTATACCATTATTGACTCGTGGCCACGATACACTCACACCGGTATGCCAGATTCGGAGTCTAAACTCGCCCGGCGCGCTCATCTACGTCATTGAGGAGCAGAGATAAAAGTGGAGTTATATTATTATTGTTATAATACCTGCATTCATGACTAATTGCGCAGTTTTTGGCTGTAAGAATTACAGAAGAGTTAAAAGGGAACCGAAATAAGGTACTTTTGCTTTCCGAAGTCGGAATAATCCAGTCAGTACTTCATTATCTGAGGAAAAAATATTTTCAAAAACTGAAAAATGACATACAGATTCCATTCGATGTTATTCTATGCTTGAGCACAATCCATACCAACGTGAGACAGGAATCTTAATAGAAGATCAGTTTTCAGAATATGAAGAAAAAAAAGTGGACAAAAACTTTTCAAATTCACGAATTATAAGTGAAATTCATTGAAATTTCCCTAAAAATGATGAAATTATTTTCATTTATTCGAAGTTTTTTAATGGACCTTCACTAATTTATTCTGTATTAACAAATAAATACTTTTCACTTACATCCATATTTATACAATTTCATTGATATATTTTAGAATCAACAAACAAAGACATCGGAGAAATTTCATTTGAAATTGTTAGTTAAATTGCATTTTCAATGAATTTTGCGATTAATTGCATTATTCCAATTATTCTCTGGAGTTCCAACACTTCCATCCCGCAAATGCATTGGAAATGCTCCGCAGTGACGTCACATCTCGATGCGCGTCGGCATACCGGTGTAAGTGTTTCGTACTCGTGGCATAATCTACTATCACAGCATTCGAATGAAAATCGTGCGCGATGTCTCTCAGCGAGTATTCACCACCAGATGGCGACAACATCTCACCTCATCCAAAAATTTGGCGAAATCGACGTTTGCGAAATCCGATTCCGAAATATCCCTCAGAGTCTCCAGTTGTTTTGGTTTCAGCAAGACGACATCGTGAAAATCGATGTCGGACGTGGTTTTGTTCAAGGCGTTCAGAGCGCGCTCGATGTCAAAGTCGTTGATGTAGTTCTTGATTTGTTTCAACGTCGAAAGTCTGCTTCAGATTGAAGGCTCTGTACACCGTCTGGTTCTGATGGCATCGCTCGATGATGTGACTCAGTTTTCCGTTCAAGCCCTGTGCCTTCAAGTCGACCTGGTCGATGAGCCTGAAGATCTCGCTCGACTTGGGGTTCCTGAAGGATTTGCAGCGGCTTCTTGTGTCACTGTACCTACTAGCAGGTAGGCCAAGGTGGCCACTGCGATAATGGAGGTGAAGAAGAACATGAACATGACGCCACTGAAAAAGGAGAATCTTTTGCATTATTATAGACACTAATGTATCTAATGATATTAACTTGATGTTTTATTGGGTTGATCTGAGGAGTGTATCATTTAGATAGTAAAGTAACGGCCTTCTTAACTGAAGTCACGGCCTTCTTAACTCCCGGGCCGGTCCTAGCTAAGAGCGACAACACTGTAGAGAGGCATACCCTGCCGAATATTACAAGCACAGGGTTCTCAAGTAGTTTCTATGGACAGCTATGCTACCGGCGCAAGCGTTATCACTAGTAAACATCTAGTGGTAAATAATTAAGGTTTTAGTGTTGATTGTGGTCGAAAATGTGAAAATTGAGTGAATTTATAGTTACCTTTTGTGATTGTTCGAGTATTGTAAACAGTGAAAGTGTTTGTGATATTAGTGTTAGTGAATTTTTCCTAGGATAACTACTTTCGTCTTTTTGTAAGTGTCTCTAACCAATAAATTAAACTCATCTGCTTCGAAAAATGGTGAAAAAGTTTCGTATTACATCGTGAGGAGTATTGTCTTGAAGAACGCGTTGTTTAGTTATAACAAGTTGTTTACTTTGCCGTCAGTTCAAATATGTCAAGTGAAGATCAGTTTTGTTTTGTTTGAAATGAATGAATGTGTTTTAAGTAAAGAAATAATTACTTCTTAGCCCTGATTTTTATGGTGGTATTCTGCTTTCATTTGTAAGCTAATCTATAACTTTTCATAAGCTTACAGGAAATTGCAATTCTGTACCTTACATAAATCGTTAAATATTACGAGTACACGACGGGTGATCAAAAGCATTATCGAATGACATATTGTGAGGTTACGTTGAATGGTTTGATTATGTTTGGATGAACACCAACGTTTGAATATAAGAAATTCATGATGGATATTAATAGATAGTAAGGCTTTGTTTTTTGGGTTGTTATTGGAAGGAAATCATAACAGGTATAGTCCGTTCACGAAAGTTTGAGCGCATAGTAGCGTTTGTTTATTTATCTGAAGATGGCAGTATTTGCTGTCATAACGTGAAATAAAGTCAACGTTGCGAATGTACCCCTCCTCGTCCGACGAGCTTGCGCGTTATCAGAGAACTCTATGCAATATTGACAACATTGCGTGTCAGTCATAACCTAAAATTTTAATATACACAGTGGAATATGCCAAATTGTCATGGCCAGCAGACGGCTCAAACTTCGAGAACAGACTATAAGTAACATTGATCAATAATGTACATGACCTAAAAATCATTCTTCTTTATAATAGGAATTTCATGAGAAATGGGAGGAAAAATTTGCGTGATCAAATGAGATCATTTGAAATTCCGGATGCCTAGTTTGTGAGAATGTTCAGATTGAAGAAGCAGTGTACTATGAACTGAATAAATGCTCTACTCCTATTTTAACCAAGAATTTTTTCTTTTCCTGTGTTTCAATTTACTCGATGAAATGAACAAACGCAAACTACATAAAAATAAATGTTTTTCAAATTTAAATCAAAAACATTTACTGATAAGACATAAGTTCCATGATCAAAACTTACAATTAAAGGTTATGTTCATCGATGAGTAGTATAAAAGTGACACTGTAAATAAGACAGTTACAGGAACAATTCCAGAATTGCATTATTTACGAATCTTTAAAATCGGCCAGTTACAGACCAATCGTACGCTACAGTATCGTAACTTACAGATGAAAAGCAGAATACCACCATTAATCAGTGATTCAGAACTATAGTCCGTTCAAATATAAGAAGGAGCTTCGTAAACAAACAGAATCGTCTGGTTTGCGCACAATAAAGCTCGTATTGGTCAAACTGTCATAAAAACGCTCCCTTCGACCGCCCTAAGAGACTGCCAGGATCGTACTCGGAACGGACTGTGGATGGTACTGGATAGATAGAGAAATTTTTTGACAAAGTGTATACAGTATGAAACCTCCAAATGGAATAAATTCGATAAGGAATTAATGAAAGCGTGTATATATTTCTCTTAGATGTGCTGTAAGAATTGGATTCGTATAATAATATTCAGTTAAAGCTGAACGATTGTATGAAATCTCCTCTATTTGACTCTGGACGGAAAGTACCTATCCGAAGGCCCTCCTACCGCTGCGCCAATTTTGTTGTTATTGCTCCTTCTTACATTCGAACAGACTATAGTAGTTTGATTCATGGCCGGTTTCTGAGGTCGTTTTAACCGCAGTTTATCTATCTGTCAAATTTGACGGATGGATAAGCGTAGATTTCGGTTTCTGAGTTACCGCTTAGAAAGATAACCAGTCGATAAAGTCAGGTTATTTTAACCGACCGAAAATGGCCGGTTATCAGTAGATTTAGTGAATGGCGCATGGGCATTGGCGTTTGTTTTGTCAACTCCAACCTCACTTTTTTCATTTTGATTTTACGGAGTACCGGATTTGGATTCATATCAACATTCTCAACATATATTAAACGAGTTGTGTAATAATAGAATATAATACAAGAAGATCATCCTCCAGCTCTTCATCAGATGAAGAGGCAATGAAATTCATTGGCAATATTTCTGTATCCAGATTTATACGGGTTCGTAGATCACCTCTCGAAATGTATACAGATGATTAATTCAAAATGAGGTACAGATTCAACAGCAAACAGTTTTACACTTATGTAATGAATTGAATTCTGTATTAGCTCCAATATCTGAAAGGAATTGCACTTTAACCGTCCTTCAACAAGTGCTTATATCTTTACGGTTCTATGCGACAGGAACTTTTCAAATCATCATTGGTAATGATCTAAATATACATAAGACATAAATCTACAAGAAAATTAAATCGATTTGATATTTCGTATGGAAAATCTCATAATTTTGAGTTTCAGGCATGAAGTTTCAATTAAAATTTGCAAAACTCATAATCAAAACGTCAATTTGTATGTCGCGACATCTGTTGATCTAGGAAGGAACTTGCGAGACTACCGTTAATCAGCTGTTATCGAATAGATAGTTAACTGACAACCGAAAAAGACGTCAGAAACTCAGCTACCTTTATCGAGAGGTTATCGATTGGTTATATTTATCGAACCGTTTACTATTGGACGGTTAAAGTAAAACCTCAGAAACCAGCCATTAGTCGAACATTTCAGACATTTGGGAAATAATAATCTACACTATCCATCTAAAATAAATACTCTTCTGAAACTCACCACAATAAGAATTGACTGCCACTTCCTTTGTTGCAGCAATCATCGCCGTATCCTCCAGGCCTTTTTCCGCATATGCCACAAATCAACCCCAAAGACACGAAAATGGTGATGGACAGCAGAATGCAACAAATGCGAGGCCCAGGTACTGTCTGTAAGGGTCAAACTGCTCGATAACTCTGCGCTGTGTCCAGCACGGAGTCGTGGCCGTTTTACGGCGATCGAACTCTTGCAGCATCCCCGAATCTTGTTGACGTTTGAGGTTAGTTGGTCCGCATTCTTCGCTAACGTCCTGCCTGTAAACAGACGACAAGATCGGATTGCAACATGATTAACAAACTATCGATTCGATCTCAATTTTATAATTCAGTTGGGTGAAATTTAAGCGGAATCTTATAAAGGATTTTCAATAAGAGGTGTTATTTTGAATAGCCCGCCATTACGGTAGATGTCACGTTTGAAGCTGTCTTTTTTTTGACATTTGACAAGTGGAAACTACGCCATCCATAATAAGAACGTAGACGGACAGACGCTTCAAGAACGCATTGAAATTATAAAATTCACTAAAAAAATGGTGAAAATTTGGCAGAGACGGTTCGTAAAACTCGAACATTTTTAGGTCGTCGTGAAGCACCTTCGGTCGGACCGCAATAAAGAAATTGGTGGAAAAATTCGAGCTGTTGGGACAGGTTAGTGATGTGAAGAATAAAACCGTGCACGTCGCTCAAAAATAGCCGAGAATATGCAGCCGTAGCTGAAAGTTTGTTGAAGAAGAACCCCAGGTTTGTCCATTACTCGCCGTTCTTTGGAATTAGGCTTTCCACAATCGTCATTACACCGTATTTTGCATAAATATTGTGGGTCTTAAGGTTTTTGAAGTTCAGTTAACACAAGAACTCAAGCTGGCCGATCATCAACAACGTCGTGTTTTTGCTGATCGTGTTATCTCTCGAAGAGGTGATCACAATTGGCCACAAAGATCTTGTAATTTTTAACACCTTGAGACGTCTTCTTTTGGGCCACGTGAAGAGAAAGGTCTACGCCAATAGCACAGCGTCGATGCAAGACCTAAAAAATGGAATTCGTGAGGCTATCGAGGACATAGGACAGCCACTTGCGATTTGGTTATGGAAAATTTCATCGAAAGGATTTGGTCTGTAAGCGTTGTCGTGATGGTCATTTGCCTGATTTATTTTCCACTATTAACGGCATAGCTTCTTTCTTAATAATGAAATAAACATCCGATCATTTATATTGAAAAATGGTATTTTTCTTTGAATATCAAAATAAACACCTCTTATAGAAAAACCCTTTAGATATTTCTCGATATTCTTTTTGATTTTATACGTGTTTTTTAACATAGTGTCAGTTCGGCTTATTATTTGTATCTTAAACTATTATATGCTCACCAGATTCAACAATTTCAGTCAGAATGGCCAACCTTAATTATTCAAGAAAGAATATTGAATATTGTGTAAATTGCGAACAGTGAGAACCCACTGCGTTACGTTGCGTTGAGTTACCACAACGGATCAACGCATTGTAGGTGTCCCTCACGTTGCGTTAGCGCACGCCATCGCCTCCTCCCTTCACTCTACCACTCTTGATGCATTGCGGCTACGTAATGGATCAATGTCATATGTAAAACGACGCATCGTTGACGCTCTGACGACGCAACGCAACGTAACATAACGTTCTCTACTTGTAGTGAAGGTCTATTAAAATACTACAAGTCCGTTCAAAACCTGCTACATGGATTCTTTTTAAGTTTTTTTTAAGTTTTAAATAGGAATTCGGTATGAGTTTAAGGATATATTTTCCTAGTTTTGGGCGATTTCCATTCGAAATATATTAGTAAGTAACTTTCACAATGAAATATAAAAGTTGGCAATACCGATTCAAAGCGTCAGATCTGACAGGTGAATGGTTCAGCTGGAGCATAAAATATTAGATTATAGCTCCATTGAAGTATTAAATATGTGTCCATGATTCAACATTTTGAATCATCGGCAAATGAATAGAATAAACCATATGATGAAAATTCACACACCTGCTTCTTCAATCTTCTGATAAGCTATGTCTGTGTCTACGACAGCGTTCTTGATGTCTCTCTGTATTTGGTTGAGCTTTTCTTTACCCCTAGATATTTCATCCCAGTTCGTTTTGTCAACTATTTCATCCCGTTCTCTGATTTGGGCGTTGATATCTGGAAGCTGAGAAACCAAACGTTTCAAATTGAACGGTTGTCAATAATAAAATTAAATATAAACAGAAATGAGAGACATTTTTTCCGACTTACCCTTGGGAAATATCTGTCTACGTACTGCATGGAAAAACAACATCATTTAGCGAATTAATTTACAGTAAAAATTAGTTGTTAACGTGAAATTCTTGATGATTGAAATTATGTTGTTATCTGTACTGTTGCATTATTTATAATTTTTTGAATCTTCAGTTCATGCGATGAAATTGGTTTACAGATTTTCTTGTTTAAAACAAAAATTCTATTCGAACTTTTTCGTTAAGCACAGTGGAACTTCTGTATAACGAATTTCTCTGTTTAACGAATTTCGTACAAGACATTGCCCCTTGAATCCAAATTCCCTGTTAAAAACACGCTATAAAACGAAGTAAATTCTCTCAATAACGCAATATTCAAAGAACATCACTCTTCGAATGGGGTTGGTAAGAAGGTAAGTATAAGGGTAGGTTTTTCCGAATTTTTTCCGGACGTACGTAATTAATTTTAGATATTTTTTTTTTTTCACGTCCTTATAAAAATTGTAAAATGGAAGTTAACAGGGACTAGGACAAACCAATTGAAACAACACTCTCAATCAACCGACGTTTCGCATATTATATTATGCTTCTTCAAGGCTGGAAAATACAAAATAATTTGGTGACGATAAATCATTACATCGGGAAACTTACCGCTAATTGACTTGTTGTTGGTTTTAGATCATTTAGCGGAAGGTGGTATAGAAAGTACAGTTTTAGATTACATATAAAACAAAATTACGAAAAGGAAAGACAAATAACAGTCATACACTATCAATCGTTAAAACGTAAACAAACACAAACAATGAATGCGCACCGCGATGAACATCACATCGATGTAAGATGTCAATGCAGAGCTCACAGAAGTTAATGAAATATGTTCTTGTTTCATCTTCGATCTCCATAATTCAGGTGTAGATTAAACAGATTCGAATACTGGGGACTGAGAGATGCAGTGTCCGTCCTAAAATTAACAGTTTTATTTAAGTTGATGTGAACAACTTCGCTTATGCTCCTCATGCGGTAATTGCTTCTTTATCCAAAAATTTCAAATGCGAGAAATCAAAAGCATGACCATGTTCAAAATGATGGCTTGCTAAAGCTGTTTTTTCCCCTTCTCGGCATTTATGTTACGACAGTCATATTCAGTTGCTTAAAACGCGACTGGATGTATTGTTTAGTCTGGCCGATTGTAGCATTTATCACAATCATTGCAGTTTATTTTGTAAACTACACAAGAGTGTTCTTGTTTTTTGGTGTTATCTTTTAATTAGTATAGATTGAGTTCACAGTTTTAAGCTGTAACATGCGAGTTTCACTGAAAATTCGATTGGAAAATTCTGCTCATTTTTTCCGATAAATCGGGTAAATATGGAAAACCGAAGAACTTCATCTCGGCCTGCCTATCAATGTTTTCCGCGGGTGTTTCTGTAGTCGTGTAAGTATCCTATTTATCAGTCCTCTCGGGTAGGTGTTGGTAGCTAGTATGCTCTTAATTGTCTTTGATTCGATTCATGGAAGTCATTATGGCTCAGATGTTCGCTCTGAAAATTAGATTTTTCGCAGCTAGCTGCAATTTTTGTGAGAACCGGTGGTTGGAGAGGTAATTCAGCATGCGATCAGAACTAGTGGGTTTTTTATACCAGCAGGTTTAAGGTTCCGTCATCTTGACGGTGCACCATGACATCTAGGAATGGGATCTGTTTATTATTTTCTTTCTCGATCGTGAACTTTAGTCTAGGATGGTAACTATTAAAGACTGTGAAGAGTTCATCTACTCCATTCTTCGGTACGGCCATCAGGGTATCATCCACATATAGTTTTAGAAACGGTATATGGAAGGAGAGTTTGG
>CM024247.1:12762620-12813767 GCA_013421045.1 Propylea japonica
GGTGGCATTACATCCGACGGTCTTTCCAAGAGGTCTGAATCTATTTGCGTCAATATCGGCAATATCCCCATGTCCAACCCATGCTTTCCATGTGGGAGCGTCTCGTTAGAAGATGTTCTTATTGCTTCCAGCAGGTTACATGTCCTCACATGAACACCTCTTGGGGCGATGCCGCAGTTTTGCGATATTTCAAATAGTACCCGAAAAAATCTTAAGATGTTAAATCACAGGATCTTGGTGGCCAATTGGACCACTTCGATAACATATACGACCTGGAAACTCTTCTTTCAAAAGTGCGACACACAGAAAGTCCGTTCGGCAATGACCTCCGCGAGCAGATGGATTTTTTAGTCACGTGATCACAGATCGTACAGATTCATTTGTAATATCTGTGAATGAACGAACGGTACAGAGCATCTGCCACAGAACGTATTTCTCTGGTTCCACTTGCATGGATTATTAGATTTCAAAGATCACTATTTTGGGAGATATGTTCATCTTTTAAAGACACTTCCACCCTTTCGTAGCTCTACCGAAAAAATCTTAATTAATTGAATGCAAAGGAAATGAGGAATGCAATATCCTCTATTCTGGTCGTTCACTCGGCGATAGTTGTACCGAAAGATCCTAATTAATTAATTAATTACATGCAAAAGAAACGACTAAGCAATATCCCTACCTGCCCTGTCACAACGATGATAGCTATATCGAATAATCGAATGAATTAACAAGGTGATTAATGGATAAATGAAAACAGAAGAATACAAGTTTTGATGAGTATTAGAATTTTTCGGCGGTTGTCGGATCCAGGAATCTCAACATAAAATACAAAAATATATGAAAATCATAAAAAGACATAACTCTATGGATATAAAATCGCTTGATCCGCGAAATACACCGAGCTCAGATTTATTTGCCGAACGGTAGTCAAATGTGTACTTCCCTCAATCTGGATGTGATAAAAGAAAGGTTCTGAACTATCCGACCAGTCCGATGTAATTGCCCAACTCCCCTATTTTCCAATCCAAATTCGCATATCAAGACGTGACACCAAAATAACGCAAAAGAAAATAAGCAAGAAATGTACTTTGTGTACTTGTCGATAACCACTATATTCATAATCCTATTCTCTTTCAGTCTTTTGCTCACATGTCTAGTCCTTTTTCTTGCCGTTGGCGTTTCGTCAAGCGACCTGGCGATCACTTCATCAGGAAACTGAACAAAATAGGCGAAAGCCTAGATAAGGCGCTCAGTACGGCGATGGATATGAAAGAAACGAATTACACAAGTATACACAAACAAACGTCACCTACAAGAGCGTCTCAAAGTACAACCCCAGGGCTTGGGGGAACTCTACAACATCACCAAGATCTTCATGGGTACGATTTTGAAGGAGGCACTTCCCAAAAGTGAGTAAAAAATATAATAATACATCTAAATACACATAAGGTCAATCCACACATTTCAGTGACTTGACGTACCGTAGAGAGGGACATTCAGTGAAAAAATATATCGGAAAATATAGTGTCAAAAATGTCCGATGCAGTGATATTCACGGTGCGCGGGCTGTCATGAGAATATTTCAATTTTGACAAATGTCCTATGGGGATGTACCCATTGTCTTCTTTTCTTTTCTCCTAGTCGTCCAAAAGCAAGATTTCAGAGCAGCAATTAATTTCGCAAAGACAATAACATTCACTTCAGATACCAGATCAAACTGAAAAAAAGCCCATAGGGCAGACCCAGCAATTTCAGAAAAAAACACTGACGGACGACACCGTACGTTGCTGTGTGGATGGTGAAAAATTCATTACGGATTTCACTGAAGGGAGTGCAGCACTTTGCAACTTTCCACTTTGCATTCTGACAAATTTCAAAAGTGAAAATTGATTATGTTGCACAACATTTCTCCCAACGTTTACTTCTGCGAAGTGCTTTTCACTTTGTACCTGACTTTAAACATTGTACTTTTCAATTATGAATGCGTTTCATGCAACGTTATTCATTTGAAAAGTGAAAATGCAAACTGAAATGTTGCAAAGTATTTGGTGCAATAGGCCCTTGGTAAATTTTTTTCAGTTCAACAAAATTATTTAAGTAATATTCTTGTTCTCTTCACACCAATGAGATGTTTTACTTCTGATAATTAAATATTTCTTTTTCCCCAGATGTGTTCAGTATTCACAACAACAGACTCGATGCCAACATTGACGACAGGATATTCGACCTGATCCTTCAGTATTCCATAGTGATTTTAATATGCCTGGTAGTGGTAATTCTTGGTGCCATAATGCCCATCTGTGGTCTATTCTTTTGCTGTTGTCGGTGCTGCGGAAAGTGCGGTGCAAGATCCAGGCCCTACGACAAGAAACACGATCTGTGTAGAAGAATCTATCTGGCAACACTGCTCATAGTATGCGGAACGTTATTAGTGTAAGTAGATTTATAGGGGTGAACAGTTATAGTTCGAGGTGCCCTAAAGTAAAGTGTATATTCAGTGCATCGTTCAAAAACAGTAAACTTTACATATAGTCCGTTCACGAAAATTTGGGTGCATAGTAAGCTTTTGTTTATTTATCTGAAGTTAGCAGTATTTACTGTCATAACATAAAATAAAGTCAACGTTGCCGAATGTACCCCGCCTCGTCCGACGAGCTTGCGAGTTATCAGAGAACTCTATGCAATATGGACAACATTGCGTATCAATCTGACAAGAAAATAAACAACATAACCTAAAATTTTAATATACACAATGTAATATGCCAAATTGTCATGGCCAACCGACGGCTCAAACTTTCGTGAGCGGACTATAGAAAAAATTTCATTAATTATTGAAATTTATTATGATTATTATTATCATATTTTCAATCCCTTTAGGTTTGGAGTTGTATGTGCTTTGTTACAAACGCACGGCTGCAAGATGGTATTGAAAACCTTCCACAAAATCTGAGGACGTCTGTTCAGGACCAGACAAGTTCTTGAACAATACTAATACGCAAATGATATTTTATTGAAAGTCAACTTCCAGGAGTTCAAGAAGACCATCAAAGAGAGCTTAGATGGTGAGTTCACTTGATGTTTAGAATTATACATTTTTCTGCTAAATTCGACCACTTTACTCCTATATGTGTATTAGGTGTGATGATGAAATGTGAATTTTTCATTTTCAGAATGTTCTGAAATAGTATTCACCGAACTTGAACAAATCTCCAACGCTACCTCCATGGACGACATAAAAAACATTGCAGATCAGTTCCTTCGATCAGACAAGATTATGAGCTAATAAAGAATTCGACAGGAGAACTCAGGATATACGCTTCCCAATTGGACGATGGTAAGTTCTAAAACATTTTTGATGAGAGCAACAATCTCAAATCGGTTCTTCGAATTTCAGGTCTCAGAAGGATAAAAGAAGGACTTGCTTCAACTGCTGAAAGACTGCGTGGGAAAGTTGGAACAGTGCAACACAGTGAACAACGACATAGCAAGTTGCAGACCAATGTTGACTTCGATAAGGTGAGTCCATGTATACATTCAACAGTATTCTAAGAAGTGAATTGATTTGAAAAATATCTTAACATATGCTGAAAAATGGGATTAACAGTGATGCAGTCAGAAGCTATCAATAGTAATGATCTCTCTCTATTACAACATTCTTTTTTTTCGGTAGTTAAAGCATTCAATATACTTAACGGAAAAGTCCAAATACACTGCGCAAAAAAATTAACGCACGTTATGGATCTCAAATTTATTCTACAACTGAAGGTGTTCCCTATGATAATTATTTTTATCAGAATTATGCATATGTTATCCACTTTCAACGTTTTTCTTCAATACAGATGTTTTTCTCAGCATCAGGAATAAAAAAGATGAGATTATCAGATTTTAAATGTATTGGCTCCATTCTGAAATCAGTTGTTCTCGATCAATTCTAATGATCAATGTTTTTCTTTCGTTTGAACGCAACGCGAAACCACAATTTGACAAAGAGGAATCTGTCCAAGGGTAGTTAGTTTGCTAGAAGAAGGGTGGACATACACAAGAATGCAGAAAGGTTTGGAGTTTCCCATACAAGTGTGTCCAGAATGTTGCTGCGATTCAGGGAGACAGGTATGAATGTCCGAACACCAGGACAGGGTAGACCACGGAACAACAACTGCCATTCAAGAACGTTACTGAGAGTTTCTTCGGTGAGACAAAGGTTTGCAACCGCTCGCCTCCTTCAAAATCAGCTTGAGCAAACTCATGGGGTGCAAATTAGCACTCAGACAATAATAAACCGCCTCGTGTCGCGACAAGAGGCCCAGCTCTTACCCCAGCCCATCGAAGGTCGCGTTGGATTTTGCGAGAGAGCATATCCATTGGGAAGAGGCTGATTGGAAAGAGTTCTCTTCACAGATGAGTCTAGATTCTGCCTCTACCATTGTTATCGACGTTCTCTTGTATAAAGAGGTCCCGGTGAAAGATTTGCTCAGTGCAGTTTCCTGAATACTACTGGTTCTCTGGAAGATCGATTACGGTATGGGGTGGAATATCTTGACTGCTCGCACAGACCTAGGGTCGTTGATAATGGATCTATGAATGCTGATAAGTATATAAGGAACACTCTTGAAGAGCATGTAGTGCCATTTGCCCCATACATTGGTGAAAATTTCATTTTTATGGACGATAATGCCAGACCTCATCGTGCGCGCATCGTTCAGGAGTACCTTGAAGAGTGAAGTCTCTCCAAGGGAATGGCCAGCAAGAAGTCCAGATCTCAATCCGATTGAGCAGGTTTGAGACAACCTCAATAGAAGGTAAGAAGTTCAGAAAACCATCCAGCTACTCTTAATGACTTAGGAATCCAACTCAGAGAATCTGGGAAGGATTATATCAGAACGTTTTGGTATGAGCCGTCGTTGTCGAGCTGTAATTAACGCAAGGGAGGAAATACAAGTATTAATGCTCAGTTGCAGGAACGTCCGTTAAATTTAAAGGTCCATTAAACCTTTAATCCTCCATTAGTTCCTTGTAATAATGGAGGATTAAGAGTTTAATGGAGCTTTAAATTTTACGGACGTTCTGCAACTGACACTAAATCACTTATCAGTATTCCAGTATTTGAAAATTGTTATTTCTCTTCTTTCACCTAAGATTCGGTGAATTCCTGAATTCTTCCATTTAATGTGTCTTATTTCGTTCAAAACCCTCCGAGAGAGAACATAAAAAATAGGTTATAAAATCAATGTAGAGTTAACTCTAACTTATAATATTGAGATTTTTAGAATGTGCGTTAATTTTTGGCGCAGTATACTTAACGGAAAAAGTTCAAATAGAATCTTTGTTTCAAACACGAAAATCTGTAAAACAATTCCATCGCAAGAACTGAAGATTCAAAAATTTGATAAATAATGCAACAGTACAGATAATAACATAATGAATTTCAATCATCAAGAATTTCACGTTTACAACGAATTTTCATTGTAAATTCATTCGCTAAATTTTGTTGTTTTTCCATGCAGTACGTAGACAGATATTTCCCAAGGTAAGTCGGAAAAATGTCTCTCATTTCTGTTATATTTAATTTTATTATTGACAACCGTTCAATTTGAAACGTTTGGTTCTCAGCTTCCAGATATCAACGCCCAAATCAGAGAACTGGATGAAATAGTTGACAAAACGAACTGGGATGAAATATCTAGGGGTAAAGAAAAGCTAAACCAAATACAGAGAGACATCAAGAACGCCGTCGTAGATAACACAGACATAGCTTATCAGAAGATTGAAGAAGCAGGTGTGTGAATTTTCATTATATGTGGTTTATTCTATTCATTTGCCGATGATTCAAAATGTTGAATCATGGACACATATTTAATACTTCAATGGAGCTATAATCTAATATTTTATGCTCCAGCTGAACCATTCACCTGTCAGATTTGACGCTTTGAATCGGTATTGCCAACTTTTATATTTCATTGTGAAAGTTACTTACTAATATATTTCGAATGGAAATCGCCCAAAACTAGGAAAATATATCCTTAAACTCATACCGAATTCCTATTAAAACTTAAAAAGAATCCATGTAGCAGGTTTTGAACGGACTTGTAGTATTTTAATAGACCTTCACTACAAGACTTGTGAACGTAACATAACGTTATCTACTTAGTAAAGAACGTTATGTTACGTTGCGTTGCGTCTTCAGAGCGTCAACGATGCGTCGTTTTACATATGACATTACGTAGCCGCAATGCATCAAGAGTGGTAGAGTGAAGGGAGGAGGCGATGGCATGCGCTAACGCAACGTGAGGGACACCTACAATGCGTTGATCCGTTGCGGTAACTCAACGCAACGTAACGCAGTGGGTTCTCACTGTTCGCAATTTACACAATATTCAATATTCTTTCTTGAATAATTTAGGTTGGCCATTCTGACTGAAAATGTTGAATCTGGTGAGCATATAATAGTTTAAGATACAAATAATAAGCCGAACTGGCACTATGTTAAAAAACACGTATAAAATCAAAAAGAATATCGAGAAATAGTTAAAGGGTTTTTCAATAAGAGGTGTTATTTTAATATTCAAAGAAAATGTCATTTTTCAATATAAATGATCGGATGTTTATTTCATTATTAAGAAGAAGCTATGCCGTTAATAGTGGAAAATAACATCAGGCAAATGACCACCACGACAACGCTTACAGGGCCAAATCCTTCCAATGAAATTTTCCATAACCAAATCGCAAAGTGGCTGCCCTATGTCCTCGATAACCTCACGAATTCCATTTTTGAGGTCTTGCATCGACGCTGGGCTATTGGCGTAGACCTTCTCTTTCACGTGGCCCCAAAGGAAGAAGTCGCAAGGTGTTAAATCACAAGATCTCGGTGGCCAATTTTGATCACCTCTTCGAGAAAAAACACTTTATAAGCCTTAAGACCCAAATCTTTATGCAGAATACGGTGTAATGACGTTTGTGGAATGTCTAATTCCAAAGAACGACGAGGAATGGACAAACCTTGGGTTTTCTTCATACTTTCGGCTATAGCAGCAATATTCTCGGCTGTTCTCGAGCGACGTGCATGGGTTTTATTCTTCACATCACTAAGTTGTCTCAACAGCTTTTTCCACCAATTTCTTTAATGCGGTCCGACAAGATGCTTCACGACGACCCAAAAGTGTTCGAGTTTTACAAACCGTCTCTGCCAAATTTTCCCCGTTTTTATAGTGAATTTTAATAATATCAATGCGTTCTTGAAGCGTCTACCGTTCTTATTATTGATGGCGTAGTTTCCACTTGTCAAATGTCAAAAAAAGACAGCTTCAAACGTGACATCTACCGTAATGGCGGGGCTATTCAAAATAACACCTCTTATTGAAAAATCCTTTATTTTTAAGATTCCGCTTAATTTTCACCCAAAATCTGAACTATAAAATTCAGATCGAATCGATAGTTTGTTAATCATGTTGCAATCCGATCTTGTCGTCTGTTTACAGGCAGGACGCTAGCGAAGAATGCGGACCAACTAACCTCAAACGTCAACAAGATTCGGGGGATGCTGCAAGAGTTCGATCGCCGTAAAAACGGCCACGACTCCGTGCTGGACACAGCGCAGAGTTACATCGAGCAGTTTGACCCTTACAGGCAGTATCTGGGTCTCGCAATTTGTTGCATTCTGCTGTCCATCACCATTTTCGTGTCCTTGGGGTTGATTTGTGGCATCTGCGGAAAAAGGCCTGGAGGATACGGCGATGATTGCTGCAACAAAGGAAGTGGCAGTCAATTCTTATTGTGGTGAGTTTCAGAAGAGTATTTATTTTAGATGGATAGTGTAGATTATTATTTCCCAAATGTCTGAAATATTCGACTAATGGCCGGTTTCTGAGGTTTTACTTTAACCGTCCAATAGCAAACGGTTCGATAAATATAACCAATCGATAACCTGACGATAAAGGTAGCTGAGTTTCTGACGTCTTTTTCGGTTGTCAGTTAA
Source organism: Propylea japonica (assembly GCA_013421045.1). Lineage (NCBI taxonomy): Eukaryota > Metazoa > Arthropoda > Insecta > Coleoptera > Coccinellidae > Propylea > Propylea japonica. The sequence goes on from CM024247.1 coordinate 12,770,593, forward strand.
CTATCTATTCGATAACAGCTGATTAACGGTAGTCTCGCAAGTTCCTTCCTAGATCAACAGATGTCGCGACATACAAATTGACGTTTTGATTATGAGTTTTGCAAATTTTAATTGAAACTTCACGCCTGAAACTCAAAATAATGATATTTTCCTTACGAAATATCAAATCGATTTCATTTTCATGTATATTTATGTCTTATGTATATTTAGATCATTACCAATGATGATTTGAAAAGTTCCTGTCGCATAGAACCGTAAAGATATAAGCACTTGTTGAAGGACGGTTAAAGTGCAATTCCTTTCAGATATTGGAGCTAATACAGAATTCAATTCATTACATAAGTGTAAAACTGTTTGCTTGTTGAATCTGTACCTCATTTTGAATTAATCATCTGTATACATTTCGAGAGGTGATCTACGAACCCGTATAAATCTGGATACAGAAATATTGCCAATGAATTTCATTGCCTCTTCATCTGATGAACAGCTGGAGGATAATCTTCTTGTATTATATTCTATTATTACACAACTCGTTTAATATAATATGTTGAGAATGTTGATATGAATCCAAATCCGGTACTCCGTAAAATCAAAATGAAAAAAGTGAGGTTGGAGTTGACAAAACAAACGCCAATGCCCATGCGCCATTCACTAAATCTACAGATAACCGGCCATTTTCGGTCGGTTAAAATAACCTGACTTTATCGACTGGTTATCTTTCTAAGCGGTACTCAGAAACCGAAATCTACGCTTATCCATCCGTCAAATTTGACAGATAGATAAACTGCGGTTAAAACGACCTCAGAAACCGGCCATGAATCAAACTACTATAGTCTGTTAGAATGTAAGAAGGAGCAATAACAACAAAATTGGCGCAGCGGTAGGAGGGCCTTCGGATAGGTACTTTCCGTCCAGAGTCGAATAGAGGAGATTTCATACAATCATTCAGCTTTAACTGAATATTATTATAAGAATGCAATTCTTACAGCACATCTAAGTGAAATATATACACGCTTTCATTAATTCCTTATCGAATTTATTCCATTTGGAGGTTCCATACTGTATACACTTTGTCAAAAATTTTCTCTATCCAGTACCATCCACAGTCCGTTCCGAGTACGATCCTGGCAGTCTCTTAGGGCGATCGAAGGGAGCGTTTTTATGACAATTTGACCAATACAAACTTTATTGTGCGCAAACCAGACGATTCTGTTTTTTTACAAAGCTTCTTATATTTGAATGGAATATAGTTCTGAACCACTGATTAATGGTGGTATTCTACTTTTCATCTGTAAGTTACAATAATGTAGCGTACGATTTGTCTGTAACTGGCCGACTTTCAGATTCGTAAATAATGCAATTCTGGAATTGTCCCTGTAACTGTATTATTTACAGTGTCACTTTTGAACTACTCATCGATGAACATAACCTTGAATCGTAAGTTTTGATCATGGAACCTATGTCTTATCAGTAAATTTTGATTTAAATTTGAAAATACATTTATTTTTATGTAGTTTGCGTTTGTTCATTTCATCGAGTAAATTGAAAACAGGAAAGAAAAAAATTCTTGGTTAAAATAGGAGTAGAGCATTTATTCAGTTCATAGTACACTGCTTCTTCAATCTGAACATTCTCACAAACTAGGCATCCGGAATTTCAAATGATCTCATTTGATCACGCAAATTTTTCTCATGAAATTTCTATTATAAAGAAGAATGATTTTTAGGTCATGTACATTATTGATCAATGTTACTTATAGTCTGTTCTCGAAAGTTGTAGCCGTCTGTTGGCCATGACAATTTGGCATATTCCACTGTGTATATTAAAATTTTAGGTTATGACTGACACGCAATGTTGTCAATACTGCATAGAGTTCTCTGATAACGCGCAAGCTCGTCGGACGAGGAGGGGTACATTCGGCAACGTTGACTTTATTTCACGTTATGACAGCAAATACTGCCATCTTCAGATAAATAAACAAACGCCTACTATGCGCTCAAACTTTCGTGAACGGACTATACCTGTTATGATTTCCTTCCAATAACAACCCAAAAAACAAAGCCTTACTATCTATTAATATCCATCATGAATTTCTTATATTCAAACGTTGGTGTTCATCCAAACATAATCAAACCATTCAACGTAACCTCACAATATGTCATTCGATAATGCTTTTGATCACCCGTCGTGTACTCGTAAATATTTAACGATTTCTGTAAGATACAGATGCCTTATGCCCGATTGCACCGTTCGTCTAAGCAACGTTTAAAGGGCCCCACTCACTTCATTCTTCTCCGCCGTTTTACCCGACGGTTAAAAACGTCAAGAGAACGGACGAAAATCAGGCCTCGTCTGAAATTTGCAACGACGGGTAAGTGCGCCGTTTTTAGCCCATACACTTCGTTTTTGCGGCAGTTTTACCCGACCGTTTTTAAACCGTCGGGTAAAAACGGCGGAGAAGAACGAAGTGAGTGGGGCCCATAAGCCCTGGAATGACGTTTCATCAATGGAATAAACGTCACTTAAGGGCTTAAACGTTGCTTAGACGAACGGTGCAATCGGGCATTAAAGTGGTCCAGAATTGCAATTTTCCTGTAAGCTTATGAAAAGTTATAGATTGGCTTACAATGAAAGCAGAATACCACCATAAAAATCAGGGCTTAGAAGTAATTATTTCTTTACTTAAAACACATTCTTTTCAAACAAAACAAACTGATCTTTACTTGACATATTTGAACTGACGGCAAAGTAAACAACTTAATATAACTAAACAACGCGTTCTTCAAGACAATACTCCTCACGATGTAATACAAAACGTTTTCACCATTTTTCGAAGCAGACGAGTTTAATTTATTGGTTAGAGACACTTACAAAAAGACGAAAGTAGTTATCCTAGGAAAAATTCACTAACACTAATATCACAAACACTTTCACTGTTTACAATACTCGAACAATCACAAAAGATAACCATAAATTCACTCAATTTTCACATTTTCGACCACAATCAACACTAAAACCTTAATTATTTACCACTAGATAGCATAGCTGTCCATAGAAATTAATTGAGAAATGAGAAGCCTGTGCTTGTAATATTCGGCAGGGTATACCTCTCTACAGTGTTGTCGCTCTTAGCTAGGACCGGCCCGGGAGTTAAGAAGGCCGTGATTTTAGTTAAGAAGGCCGTGACTTTACTATCTAAATGATACACTCCTCAGATCAACCCAATAAAACATCAAGTTAATATCATTAGATACATTAGTGTCTATAATAATGCAAAAGATTCTCCTTTTTCAGTGGCGTCATGTTCATGTTCTTCTTCACCTCCATTATCGCAGTGGCCACCTTGGCCTACCTGCTAGTAGGTACAGTGACACAAGAAGCCGCCTGCAAATCCTTCAGGAACCCCAAGTCGAGCGAGATCTTCAGGCTCATCGACCAGGTCGACTTGAAGGCACAGGGCTTGAACGGAAAACTGAGTCACATCATCGAGCGATGCCATCAGAACCAGACGGTGTACAGAGCCTTCAATCTGAAGCAGACTTTCGACGTTGAACAAATCAAGAACTACATCAACGACTTTGACATCGAGCGCGCTCTGAACGCCTTGAACAAAACCACGTCCGACATCGATTTTCACGATGTCGTCTTGCTGAAACCAAAACAACTGGAGACGCTGAGGGACATTTCGGAGTCGGATTTCGCCAACGTCGATTTCGCCAAATTTTTGGATGAGGTAAGATGTTGTCGCCATCTGGTGGCGAATACTCGCTGAGAGACATCGCGCACGATTCTCATTCATATGCTATTATAAAGGGTTTCCCAATAGGAGGTGTTATTATGAATAGCCCGCTATTTCGGTAAATGTCACGTTTGAAGCTGTCATTTTTTGACATTTGACAAGTAGAATCTACTCCATTAATGAAAATGGAACGATACACGCTTCAAGAACGCATTGAAATTATTAAAATTCACTATAAAAATGGTAAAAATTTGGCAGAGACAGTTCGTAAAACTAGAACATTTTTGGGTCGTCGTGAAGCATCTTCTCGGAACGCTATAAAGAAATTGATGGAAAAATTCGAGCTGTTGGGACAAGTTAGTGATGTGAAGAATTAAACCCGTGCACGCCGCTCAAGAACAGCCGAGAATATTGTAGCCGAAAGTGTTAAAGAAAACCCAGGTTTGTCCATTCCTCGCTGTTCTTTAGAATTAGGCATTCCACAAACGTCATACACCGTATTTTGCATAAAGATTTGGGTCTTAAAGCTTATAAAGTTCAGTTAACACAAGAACTCAAACTGGCCGATCATCAACAACGTCATGTCTTTGCTGCGGTGGCTTCGTCAACAAGCAAAATTGTCGCATCTGGGGCACGGAAAACCTAAGAGTTATGGTTGAAAAGCCTCTCTATCCTCAACGTGTGACTGTTTGGTGCGGTTTATGGTCCGGCGGAGTCATTGGACCTTACTTTTTCTAAACTAAGGCTAGAGCAACAGTTACGGTGAATGGATTGCGCTATCGAGAGATGATTAATGAGTTTTTATGGCCGAAATTGGATAGTATTGATCTGGACAACGTTTACTTTCAACAATCTACTATAAATTCATTCAACAGAGTTGTGATCACCTTATCGTTTCGAGTTGCAACGCACAATTCAAAGCTATCTGTGGCATGTCAGTATTTTAACTCTTTAATGTACGTACAAGAGCAAATCTCAACGAATATGAATAAATAATAATTGTCGGTAGACCGTCGTGAATAACTTTCAAATTGCATCATCTCCATTCAAACAAACATGCTGCAATGCTGTGTTTTGTAAGATGTCTCTCAGTGAGCGAATAAGATTCATTAAAATCTAAATGAAATTCAACTAATCTCACATCCGATATTTTTCATTTTGTGAAACTTCATCTTTTCTCTACAGCTCAGTGCTAACTTCACAAGTGTCGACTTGAGAATTATATCAGATGAGTTGGAAGCAGCTAAAAGAAGAGTGCATGACATCGCTCAAACAGATCCTAAGGCTCTTAACTTAGAGATGGGTTTAGAGAGTGTTATGGTACAGCTCAATTTCTACGAAAAAAAAGTTGTTGAACCTATGCAAGCTACTGCCAAGAGAGTAAGAGTAAGTAACTTTGGTCCTTACGGTTGTATCACGTTTTAAAATCTGATTTTATCAACAGGTGACAGCTAGTAGTTTGGACACCAAACTTCGCTTAGGTCACAACAGTTTCAAAGAAGGCATGACAGATCTCATAATCAAAGTACAGCAGGCTCAGAGTTCTCTGAAAAATGAGGGTCCCAAAATGATCAGACAGGTTAGTTGAAAGATGCTTATATTAACTTCTGGTTATTAGAAAACTAGGGATGTAGGCGGCAAATTCCAAAGGTTGCTGACTGACGAAGCATATTTGAAGAAGATATATCTTCCTGTGGTTAGCCACGTTACGATTTATATTGAGAAAACTATTTCAACAATTTCAATTATCGGCTTAGTTTCATTCATTAAGGGAATTAAACTTATCTATTGAAATTTCTAAGTTGGGTTCGGAAATTAACGCATCCAAAAGCTTCTGACTTGTTAATATTATTCAAAATAGAATTGACCGAAGCTCTGATATTGTTGTGAGTATAACAAAACATTCTTTCTTTACTTGGATAATGGGAAAGACTTTGTGTTACAAGTAATAGCTCTAGACTGTCAGAAAAAATTATGAATTTGTGTTTAAGTTCCTAAAAAAAGTTTTATTGATAATAAACTTTACTGTGACGTGTGAGATGTAGCAAAATACCACAGCGATATCATCGCATCTGAATTTAAATCTATTGGATGGTGTCCTATATATTTTTCGGTAAAATTTTCTCTTCGAATCATTTCTGTCAGAACAAAAAACTTTCTATTTGTCAAGGGGAACATTCTGAAAAACATAATTATGTTCATCGTTACATTGAATCCACGTTTCAAACATTAATATTTTGGGATGCATGGAGTTGAACTTGAAGCATAATAATTTACATTTGCATATCGAATTTTGTCTTTATTGCATAAAACAAAAAATATAAATAAAACTTATATTGACAATTGATGACAAATAACCAGAAACGCATTAAAGCGACGAGAGCCTAGGGCCGGTTAGTCGTTCTAGGACAAATGGGGAATAACCAAGAGCTGAACCAATTGATTTTTGAATGATTGAAGAAGAACAAAGAAAATGATTGAAATATTTACTTTCAGGCTGCAGCTGATTTCGCCGATAACATCATCAAAAAGGTTGAGAAGTACATGGATCGAGTAATAGACAAAACGGAAAACGAAGTGGGCAAGTGCGCACCCCTGAGCAATGTCTACAATGCCACATTGATATCAGTATGTGACAAGATTGCCTTACAAATGGTGAATATTTCATTTATTTAATTGAATCGAAGTTATTGGTGTATTTTCTCATGTTGACATTATAATTTTTTGGAAATTCGTTTCTCCAAAAGACCAGCATCTACTATTTCTCGAGAAAAAAGATTTTTAGAGAAATTAACTCCCCTAACCTCAACGGCATACATTCGAGACATGATGAAAATGGTACCAAAATTGGTAAATATCGAATTTCGGTGACCAGCAGATATCGACCAGATTGTGGTGTCATTGTATTCATTGAGTCTTCCTGAACAACATTAGTAAAACCAACAGGTGGCGGTCTATCTTCCATCTTCACGTCGCTTTTTTCACGATAAGAACCCAAATTCGCTGCTCAGATTTAGTCCATAAATCACCTTAGAACATTCAAATAACTATTCCATTAGTTTCATTTCAGGTATATTCAAAAATTAATGCAGAAACATCGAAATTCTAGAGGCACCACATAATACATATCCACAAATTCTAAGGAAAGCCCGCCGTTTTTTTGGTAGATTTGGCACTGCCGCAGATTCATTCGCGAGAATATGATACGATTCCTTTGCGTAATTCCCGCCATCATTTGATATGTCACTCGCCGAAGGACGGAGCAGTGGTGCCAAACATACCATGAAGAACGGCGGGCTTTCCATAGAATTTGTGGAAGTGTGATACCTACCCCTAGAATTTCGATGTTTCTGCATTAATTATTGAATATATGTACCTGAAATGAAACTATTCGAATAGTTATTTGAATGTTCAAAGGTGATTTATAGACTTAATTGGAGCAGTAAATTTGTGGTTTTATAGGGAAAAAAGGGACGTGAAGATGGAACATTTTTGGAACTTTGAGGGATCATATTTTCTAAACTAAGACAGGCCGCCACCTGTTGGTTTCACTAATGTTGCTCAGGAAGACTCAATGAATACAATAATAGTAAAATCTAGTCGATATTTGGTGGTCATCGAAAATCGATATTTGCCCCAAAATCAACTCCAACTTTGAGTCTTACGTCAATTTTCTCTCAGAACGGCTTCTGGTTCACCCTGCTGTGTTCTATGCTGGTCTTCCTGCCAACTATTGTGATATCGGTAAAACTGGCCATCCTCTACCAGAAGCAAGTACCTTTCAGCGATTATTATGTTGAAACGTAAGTATTCCTTATATTTTCTTCTTCAATATCAACGTGGTCTTGTCGACATTTTGGTCTGTCATTGAGAATGTGTAAGAAGCATGCTGAATTGAATTATTTGTGTCGTCGGTTACAGTACCTTTTTTCTATTATTTTGCAGCGAGTATTTGTATGCCGCAAATGATAACATACCCTTGAATAGGTAAGTGTGTTGCGTTAGGTTTGCATGCTTCAACATTTTTGAAAATGAGTTTTCATTTTGTCTCTGTTGTGACCCACCAATAGTTTTGAATATTGAAATTCTCATTAGGAAAATCCAGTAATGGTGCTAGTAGAACTTGAAGTATCTCAAGATTCAGTTTCACGGCCAGCCTTCTTTTATACAGAGTGTCCCGGAAAATGTAGGAAATCTCTCGCTTTCCGATACAACATAAAAAATAAGATGACAAGTTCCCATAATTTTTTTTCCTAGCGGCCCTCCCTACGAAGATACGACCTCCTAAAGGACGCCACTGGAAATTCATTTTGGTGGAATAACTTTCAATTACTTATTTCTTTCATTATTTTTTTTTCGAAAACTGTTCATTTTATCGACACTGAACAAGAGTACCTTTTCTTTAGCTCAATGTTCTTGGTATCCAAATTTGTTTTTAGCATCTTATCATACAGGGTGTTAAAAATGTAAGCATTAGAATGTACAACCCAGTCCATCCCGAGTAAACTGAACAAGCTAATTGAAATTTGAGTGCGGTGATTTAAGAGGTCCTATTAATCATATCAAATTTTCATCAAATTATATCGAGTAGTTCGAAACTTATTCCACTAAAATAGATTTCCAGTGGCTTCATTTAGGAGGTCGTATCTTCGTAGGGAGGGCCGCTAGGAAAAAAAATCTGGGAACTTGTCATCTTCATTTTTATGTTCTATCTGAATCCTAGAGATTTCCCACATTTTCCAGAACACCCTGTATATTTATTTATTAAATGTAAACCAAACTGAGTTGAAGTAATTGTTATTTGTTTTTTGTTGTAATTATTTTTATTGGTGTGTTGAAAGCAAGATGTTGCTGGCTGTATTTTTTCAGCTTGCTTGTTGTTTTATTCTTGCATGTTTCAAAATATTTACTTATTTAATTCTTTTTTATTTTCGAATAGTACTTAGTATTCGGTATAATCGATCTTGCATACCATGAAAACCACTTCAGAATATTTGTACATATTTGTGATTATTGAATAATCATCCAATTATTATTCTGAAGATTGAACATTTTCATTTCCCTTTGTAATAGTTTCGGTGAAATTTTCTGATCCCCTGAGATTTTAATAGTAATTTTTTCACCTGAATTTTTTTTAATGAATCAATAGTTTTTCAATGAAATATTTGTTTTCTTGGTTCACTCTTATTCAATAATATTTGTCCTATTTGTTTATTGTTCTTCTCTTTCCTTGAAAATTTGTCCATAATCAAGGAGTTATACCTTTGACATCACAATATTATCATTTTTATGAATTATGACTGACTTGAGGTCGATGCACACATTTCCGAGACGGGACGGCAACGGTGGTGTCAGTGCTGCACTCCTTTCAGTGTAATCCGTTATGAATTTTTCACCATTCACACAGCAACGTACGGTGTCGCCCGTGTCAGTCTTTTTCCGGAATTGCTGGGTCCGCTCGAAGCAGTGGCGGCTTGTGACAGAATAAAGTGATGAGGCACATAAAAAAAAATATTAATCTTATAAACTCTTTTTTGTCAGCTGCATACTTATCATTATGAAAAAATCCTTCGGTATTAATGCTCCAATGATTCTATAGCGTTTTATTGGGTGGTAATTGCCCTGAGATAAGTTTTTCAACTCGCTTCAACCAGTTTTTCACTAAACTCTATCGGAATATGTATTATTAACACTGCCAAAAAATAATTTGATTAGAGTTACACTACACTGCCAGTAGGCCAGTAGTACTCTCATTTGAAACCTCCGATTCGATTTTCCTACCGCACCGATAGTCAAGATTTGGAATAGGTTGTATAACTTCTTCAATTGTACATATTTTATACTCATAGGAATGACTCAAAAACTGTTTCTGTTTTATTGAAAACTCTGCAATATCACGAGTACTGGCACAAACCCAATAAACCCAAACCAGAGTGAAATTTCACTATCTTCCGCTTCACGATTAACCCGAATATGTGCAGTTTGCCGATGAAACGAAACGAAACGAATACGGATCAAGGGTAGATAGTCCGGTCAATCCAGACCAAAAAATTAGGGTGAAGTTACATAAAATCCCAACAAGCTGAAAATCGGTAAAATTGTTCAAAACATAATAATAAATAATGTATAAAAGTTCCCAATCATTCCCGTGGATGGACAAAAATTTATTCAAGTTCAAAGGTCGAAAAATGAGTTTTTCGCGATTTTCAGCAAAACGGTGAGTTTCATCAAAAAAGTAATTCAGACAAAAATGTAGATGTTCAAATTATCTTCAAAAATGTATCAATACTTTTTTTTCTACGAGGCACCGTTTCTGAGATAAAACGCTTCAAATGTTCTAAAAGTTGTTACTGAGGCTAGCCTCAAGTTCACCTTAGAAGCCGCAATAGATAAACAACGAAGGGGAGGTTCATGATCTCGTAACGTCGATGTGAATAACGCGCTAGACAAGGAAGCGCGTGAGGCAAGATTCACCTCACCGTTTACGCCTTGAAGAGGAAGTGTGATGAATGTACAAAAATCGGACCTTAACGCCTGTAACATGTAACGTTACGGTCCGATTTTTGTGCATTCATCGTAACGTCAGTAACGTGTAATGTTACAGACGTCTTGTAGCTGTACCCGGCTTGAGATTGAGCTCGGATATTATGGAAAACGAGTGCAGTATCGTACAAAAAATTGAGACTGAAGAACATAATGGGATGATGAAATTGATTAATAAAATATTGGATTAATTCGCTTGATATTATTTGTGATTTCCGTAATTTATTTGGTGAGGCACTGCCTCACCTGCCTCATAGGACAAGCCGCCACTGGCTCTAAGGGCTTTTCAGTTAGGATCTGGTATCTGATGTGAATGTTATTGTCTTGCGAAAAGAATTGCTGCTCTGAAGATCTAGCTTTTGGACGAGGAACAAGAATATAAAAAAGACTGGGTACATCCCATATGACATTTGTCAAAATTGAAATATTCTCATGACAGCCGTGTCCCGTAATCGCCGGAATATCAATGCATCGGACATGTTTGAATCATAGATTTATAATACTAACTAGATGGCGAACCTGTCAGAAATTTTGAGGCAAACGGCGGTCATTTGCAGTTTGGGTTGAATTTAAGAGGTGTCAATTTTTGAACGAATTAAATATTAGAATTACTGATATTACCGTGTTTGAGGGAACTATAGTTTATAATCATCATAATGGACATCATTTTAATAACTAATCACACGAATCTGAATATATAGTATAGTCCGTTCACGAAAGGTTGAGCACATAGTAGGCGTTTCTTTATTTACCTGAAGTTGGCAGTATTTACTATCATAAAGTAAAATGAAGTCAACGTTGCCGAATGTACTCGGCCTCGTCCGACGATCTTGCGAGTTATCAGAGAACTCTATGCAATATTGACAACATTGCGTATCAATCTGACAAGTAAATAAAGAACATAACCTAAAATTTTAATATACACAGTGGAATATGCCAAACTTCCATGGCCAACCGACGGCTCAACCTTTCGTGAACGGAGTATATTTGATATCGACCGAAATGTCAGAGTTCACAGAACACTAATAAACAGAGTTCGTTTTTCATCATTTCTTTCAAAGGAACGTCTATGTTTCAATCAAAATTCGAGCAAATGTGGCATAGAACATCAAAATATTCGAGTTTCATCCCAAACTGCAAATGGCGGCCCTTGCCTCACTTTTTCGACGTCCAGTTAGTATTATAGGTCCATGGTTTGAATACGCATCGTCTTTTCCTTTGCTTCCAATAGACACTTGTATTTTTCGATATATTTTATTACTGAATGTCAGTCCTACGGTACGTCCCGTCTCTGAAATGTGTGGATCGACCTTAAGGTTAAGCTTTTCAACTCACGAGGAGACGGCATGCTGCACAAGTGCTCAACTAATAGCCCTAATTTTTCCAAATACATTCTTGTTTTGTATTTGGTTAGCTGCTATTTTCAGCGATTTTTATTTGTTGTTGTTGATTTTGATATGTTCTTTTCAAATTGATTCGACTGGTACACATATAAAATTCTTTATAGTGGTCGTGGTGGCAAGGATAAACGAAAAAAGAAGACAAAAAGGAGAGAAGATCGAACTCAGCTAACACAAAGAACTGGAAACGCTGAGCTAGTGCCAAGAGAAGTTGCAGCAGGGGCTGCAGGAGACAGCAGGTATTTTATTTTGTTATTTTCGGAAATAATATAACAAAGCCTTTTCAGTCAGCTCAATTTTTAATCATTTCTGATTGCTTTAATGTGCTTCAGACATCTTTGGTGACTGGCAACATCTGCGGTGACTCTGTGTTTTGTCCGTTGTTTTCTCTTGAAATTGTTTCAAAAAAACTTCATACGCATTCGTAAATCGCTAATAGAACCAAACGATAGCATTCCATAACGAAATAATTCATACCTTATTATTATTATATTATTCTTATGTTTTGTTTCTAATGGTTGCTAATTTTAAGAAATATTCCATAACACAATGGTGGTCTGTAGGTTATTTGAACAGTTACAAACAAAGAAAATTCATTCATTGCAATTTGACAAAAGTTGACTTGAACCGCGAGTGCTTCGACCTACTCATTTTGGACGATTCTCTTGAGCTGTGTTACATCTGACAGTTCAATTGTAAGTCAATTGGGATGTTACTGATAAACTATAGTCCGTTCACGAAAGTTTGAGCCGTCGGTTGGCCATGGACATTTGGCATATTCCAATGTGCATATTGAAATTTTAGGTTATGTTGTTTATTTTCTTGTCAGATTGATACGCAATGTTGTTATTATAGCATAGAGTTATCTGATAACTCGCAAGCTTGTCGGACGAGGCCGGGTACATTCGGCAACGTTGACTTTATTTTCCATTATGACAGCAAATACTGCCAACTTCAGATAAATTAACAAACGCCTACTATGCGCTAAAACTTTCGTGAGCGGAATATAGGTTCATTATTGAGAATGTTTTCGAAAACAGTTTTATTGGTTTAATATTTTTGTTAGATTTCAAATTTTGTATTATGTATTTAAATAAGAAAAAAAATTGAATGATCATTTAATAGGCACATATTTCAGTTAATAATATCGGTATAGTTTTTTTGCTGAAAGAAAGTGCCCTATCGAGATTTCCGACCATAAAGTATAGAACAAAAATGGATCAGCGAAATTACCTGTATATTTTGTTTATCTTAGTCTGACAGCTTGATGGGTATGAATTTTCAATGGTTACCATTGAAGGATGCAAATTCGCGACTTCATGGTTAGCTAAATAATTTCATGATCTTCTTAAGTAATAGGGTAGGTCGCACATTCTCAATTCTGATTTCGTGTTGTTAATATAGGAACTGGGAAGAGTTCCCTGCGGGAGGACCCCCACAATATCAAAGGGCCCCAACGGAGTACGAAAGACCACCCCCCTATTATTACCCTGGTACTACCACGTGAGTATATCCCATAAAAGGTTTTTTTATTTTTGCGTATTTTACTGATTTCGGAATTAGCAACCTAACGTTTTCCTGGGTTTTCTGTTTTTTTTTTTCCACTGTTATCTCAAACTAGTGATTAATCCTCCTAGGTTAGGTTTCATCTATTATCTTCGTGAGCCACGTGGAGCCCTGTAGTGGGATACTGTGTACTTTAGAGATCCATGGTAGATTGCACATCATGATTCTACCAAAATATTTACAGACATTAATATCGAAGCGACACTCGAGCTAAAGGGTTTTCCAATAAGAGGTGTTACTTTGATATTCAAAGGAAAATGCCATTTTTAATATAAATGATCAGGTATTTATTTCATTATAAAGGAGAAGCTATGCAGTTAATATTGGGAAATAACATCAGGAAAATGACCACCACGACCACGCTTAGAGGACATCTTTTAAATGAAATTTTCCATAACTAAATCGCAAAGTGTCTGCCCTATGTCCTCGATAGCCTCACGAATTCCATCTTTGAGGTCTTGAATCGACGCTGGGCTATTGGCGTAGCCTTCTATTTCACGTGGCCCCAAAGGGAGAAGTCGGAAGGTGTTGAATCACAATATCTCGGTGGTCAATGGTGATCACCTATTCGAGAGATAACACGGTCCGGAAACTTTTCCAGCAAAAGATCAATGGTTTCGTTGCGCCGTCTTGTTGTAAGTAAACGCTGGCCAGATCAATACTATCCAATTTCGACCATAAATTTTTTTAATTATCTCTCGATAGCTCAATCCATTCACCGTTATTGTTGCTCCAGCCTCATTTCGAAAAAGTAAGGACCAATGACTCCGCCGAACCATAAACCGCACCAAATAGTCACAAGTTGAGGATAGAGAGGCTTTTCAAAAAAAACTTTTAGGTTTTCCGGGCCCCAGATGCGACTATTTTGCTTGTTGGCAAAGCCACCGAGGTGGAATTCCGGATCATTTTCATGCATTTGAACGACCCAATCAGCAAAGACACGACGTTGTTGATGATCGGCCGGCTTGAGATCTTGTGTTAACTGAACTTTATAAACCTAAAGAGCTGAATCTTTATGCAAAATACGGTGTAATGACATTTGTGGAATGCCTAATTCCAACAAACGACGAGGAATGGACAACACTTTCGGCTACAGCGGCAATATTCTCGGCTGTTCTTGAGCGACGTGCACGGGTATTATTCTTCACATCACTAACTTGTCCCAACAGATCTAATTTTTTCACCAATTTCTTTATTGCGGTCCGACAAGGTGCATCATGACGGCTTTAAAATATTCAAGTTTCACGAACCGTCCCTGCCAAATTTCCACCATTTTTGTAGTGAATTTCAATGATTTCAAGGCGTTCTTGAAGCGTGTATCGTTCCTTTTTTATTAATGGCCTAGTTTCTACTTGTCAAATGTCAAAATATAACAGCTTCAAACGTGACATCTACCGAACTAGCGGGCTATTTAAAATAACACCTCTTATTGGAAAACCCTCCACTTATGACCACTGAAGCTACATTTGACGGTAAGGTGTTCATGAATGCATCGGCGGGCCAATCATATTAGTTTTTACTTTCATCTCTCCGTAAAAGAAAAATCCGCATTCTTCAAAGTCGCGGAGTGTCGCTTCTGTCGTTTTGTGATACGGATTTTGTAGGGATTAATTATTTTATTTTTCACTTGTACATTATATGTTTATTTTACCTTAGAAACGGTTGCTATAAATACACTCATTATGCCCGTGGGCATTTTAGCGGGCATTATGGATCATAACGCCCGCTCACAACGAAAACAGTAATGACATTCACTTAATAAAATGATGACAGCAATAACGAACTTCAAAATATTAACAAATGCCATGGTTACTACTGAAGCTAATGGAAAAAAAATCATAGGAGCAATCGAATTTTATTGTAATTAAATGATATATTCGTGAAAAATAAAATCTTGTATGTACCACGAGCGTTATTGATCCTAACGCCCATCGGGCAACATTCATCCCTCGGGCCAAAGGCCCTCGGGCCGAATGTTTCCCTCCGGGCGTTAGGATCCATATAACGCACTTGGTACATAAATAACTAATCTGTTCCGACTTCCAACCCAATCGGCATAAACCATTGAAAAATATTGAATACGAATCATGTCAAAATGTGACAAGCTATTTATTTCTTTAGTGCACAAAATCCCACTGCTGAAACGTAGTAGTTGTAACGTTTGGCTTTATAACAACTATCTAACATCTTCATACGTGTGTGTTTTATAGTCTTACTATATGTGAGTCCAAAATGTAACATTGACTAAGTTTTAGGGGCCCAAGAGGTTTTTTTCAATCATAAATCATCTAATACAGCATTAGTATCATGCAACCTTAGAAAGTATGTGCTTTTTAGGCTTTGGGAGTTCCGTTAATATTCTTCCTGTTTTCTAAATTTTGTGATTTTTCTTTAGGTGTCCCCCATCAGCTCCCAGCGTTTTGGAGTGATAGCTTCCATCATTTCGGCTAAACACGAATACTGCTCAAGACGTATGTTAGTTTAGACGAGCTTAATCGTAAAGAGCAAAAATTAAAAATTTAAATCGACTATATCCCAAAGATTAAGTGAGATTCTAAGGTTCGCTAGTTCTGAATACTTCAGGGTAAAAGTTCATCGAGACGATAGTATTAAGTATTTTGTGAATTTCCTCATAAAAATTTCAGACCTGGGCAAAACATTCGATTGACTTAGCTCAAACAACGATAGGTAGTAAACTATGGTGCTCAGGTGTCTGCTATAGCTTCTAGTCTTGTCTGGTTTATTTTTACGTTCATTGTGAGATGGTTGAAAAAGTTTATGTTTTTCACTGCTGGATAAAAAGGGCTCTTGTATAAGACGACGCGGGGCTTCTTTATATATCACCTTCATACTTGTAATCATATGAATTCTCATAATACCTCTTTATCGTCTTTAAACACAATATTTGTTGAAAATTCAGGATAGAAGTTGATGAATTCAAGATTTAACTTCTATTTACTAATGAAATACATAGATTTGAAACCAGAATCATTTGTTGTGAGTATGACTGGTGATGTATAAATAGGCACGCTTGTGGGCTAAGGGGTCTTAAAAGTGAGATCCTATTGCCATGCTTTCATGCGTTACTCTCATCTCATAAAATATTGCATTTCAATAATACAGCTTGTTAAAGAATAATTTGAATCATTTGATAACGCTATAAAATATGACAGATGAATTAATTGATTATCAGTTTTATTAGTTTTCCCATTATGAACCGTTTAATTATACCGTTACTGTAGAAGCAAATATCGACGCAAAGTTCTAACTTTCAAAGGAATTGATGTATTTCATAAGAACCCAAATTATAATTTGGGTAAAAATTTGAATTTCGGTGACCAGCAGATATTGACCAGATTTTAGTGTCATTGAATTCATTGAGTCTTCCTGAACAACATTAGTGAAACCAACAGGTGGCGGTCTGTCTTAGTTTAGAAAATATGGCCCCCCAAAGTTTCAAAAATGCTCCATCTTCACGTCACTTTTTTCACTATAAAATCACAATTTCACTGCTCCAATTTGGACTATAAATCACCTTTGAACATTGAAATAACTATTCGATTAGTTTCATTTTAGGCAAATTCAATAATTAATGCAGAAACATCGAAATTTTAGAGGTCCCACATTTCCACAAATTCCAAGGAAAGCCCTCCGTTCTTCTTGGTGAATTTGGCATCACTGCTCCGTCCTTCGGCGAGTGACACATCAAATGATGGTGAGAGTTATGAGAAAGCATCTTATCACATTCACGCGAAGAATTTGCGGCAGTGCCAAATCTACCATTGAAAACTGCGGGCTTTCTTCAGAATTTGTGTATAAGTGGTGCCTCTAGAATTTCGATGTTTCTGCATTAATTATTGAATATACCTGAAATGAAACTGATCGAATAGTTATTTGAATGTTTGTAGGGGTTTTATGGACTAAATTGGAACAGTGAATTCCTGTTTTTTCAGTGAAAAAAGTGACGTGAAGAAGGAACATTCTTGGAACTTTCTGGGCCTATATTTTCTAAATTAAGGCAGACCGCCATCTGTTGGTTTCACTTATGTTGTTTAGGAAGACTTAATGAATACAATGAAATCAAAATGTGGTCGATATCCGCTGGTCATCGAAATTCAGATATTCACCTTTTTATTGATTTCTTAGTCTACTAGAAATGTCATTTGTGCAATAATGTTGAAACCCCTTTTTATCCAGCTCAGTTTGACTCAATTGGCAATTAGAAAATACGTTTGAATCTTTATTTTTTAGGGAACAACCTTAAGACACCGACTAGAACAGTGGATCTTTAACCTTAGACTGAATAAGCTCCTTTACATGTATAGGTACATCACGGTATATCCTGCTGTTGAAATTCATTGTTAATATATTCCCAATACTATTCTGTCTTAGTGTAGAAGGATGGACCTTTCAACGAATCTGTACTCTATTTATATTAAGTACGTTTTAATAAGTTGGATTGAGTGCTCCGAGAGCTCCATCCTTTTGAAACTTCTTTTTATGTGATAAGCACTGCCCATATCCTTTCTTGGAAATAATCATACATGAATCTTCCAGAAAGGTATGAGATATATCATTCGTTTGCCATTTCGTATTGAATATATAAATATATTTTTAACTTATGTATATTACCCGTCTGTTTAGGTTGGATTAATAGAATAATTTTTTATAAAATACTTAGAAAATTATATTTTAGAATTGAGGGGAACACGAAAGCTCGATAAAGTTCATCTAGTGATTGGCCATGGAACTGATTGATAGATTTTTATACTTGGTCTATATTCAGGGATTTATTCGTCTTGCTCAGAAATTGGAACAAATATTATACAAGCCATTTTAAGAAAAAATGGTGAGACGAATCAGACTGAAAACATTATTATTTTTTTCGGATGTTTTACTAGTACGTTATTTTAGTTTGAACAGATTTGATTTAGTTTAGTTTCGTGCAATATGTTTATGTCGTATGATGTTTAAAGCACAAATATGTGACCATATTTTTGAGATGTTTATTTTTCTGGTTACTGTATAGCATGATTGAAATTCCCATTTGGAACAATATTGTATAACGATTGTTTTATTTCATGTAGCATGTAATAATTCTTCGTAATATCCAATAAATCGTTTATTTATTAATATTTTCATGCTGAACCTTCTGAATACCATCTTTGTCCTTTCCTGATTTCCTGTTTTTCTGATATTATACTTTTCTCTATTACATTGACCCCAATTGTTCCTTTTGAGGTTAGAATGTATTTATCGGCAATTTATATGACGGATTGTCTTGGTTTAACATGAATGAAACTCTATTTAGAAAATAAAATAATATATTTAAATACTTTTCACAAATAAATTCTTCCGATCATTCGAATAAACGATGATGCTGGTCATTTCTCATCATCAACTCCGCAGATCACCACTAGAGATCAGTAATTTCCACGCCAATATAAATCAGAATATTATTGGACAAAAACAATCTTAGACATCAGAAGAAATGATCCACTCGTATCTACATAATTTACAAATTTTCTCGCATTCGAAAAAGTCTTCTTCATAAAATGACACTCTGTATATCACTGCCGCACTCAATTTACTATGAACGGCGTTAAATCTGGAAATTTGAATCCAGAGAATGAACTGAATTCGTTTCTGAAGTTGGGGAAGTTTGTTCGTCCTATTTGGCGCGCTCTGAGGTGCCTTGCAGGTGGCGGTATCAGGCCCGGATTCAGGCTGGAGGGAGAGGCTGATGGTCCACCCCTGTGTAGGAAGAAACCGCACTGAGCAGTGCACACTTCGTCACGCATCACTGCTTCTCTTGACCATTCACGAAGGAGTTGGTTGCAGTCTGTCACTCTGAGTGAAGCGCATTGACCCTGAAAAGAGAATTATTGAATGTTTTTATGTTTTGGTAATCTTAAAACGATCATACAATTTACGACCTTTTGGTAAGTACATGTTTAAGATATGTTGTAACACATTGATATCGGGGCGAATGCCGAAATAATTGAATAACACGCAATGATTAGAAAAAATATAATTATTACAGATTTATTTTTGAGCTACGTATAGTACGAAGTCTTCTTTGTCACATAATTTAATCTCCTCAGTTTCTGTTAAGCCAATTCTTGTTATATGCTATCTAAGCCGAGAATGTCCTGTTAGAAAGCCAGTGAGGAGGTAAGTAAATTTTTCACTGGATCCAATACTGATTCATTCCCGTAAGGTTTCCCAGGCCATGTATTCTGGACAAGTGATCTTTCAATGCGAATACGAACTTCATTGCGCGAATCCCTCTTTTACCTGCAGAAATGCACACTGCTCAATGAAGTTCGTATACGTATTGAAAGATCACTTGTCGAGAATACGGGGCAAGAGTTATTCTCTTTCAGTTTATTCCATCTCCAAACAATCTTTCTTATACGTGCATTTGCCTATAACACAGATGGGTTCGGGGCCAGTATATAGCTTAAAATATGGTTATAGTTTAAAATGGGCTACAGTTCACTGCGACCTCAAGGTCTATTGTGCCATTAAGTGGCATTTGTGCTCCCTTTCTGTTTTTTGTTAGCCTCCTAATTTAATATAAACAATGAAAGCGGAGAATAACATTAATTGATTTAAAATCAACCTATGGGACTTTTCTATTTGACTGATTAACTGAAGAAATCACTTCAATTCGACCGAATCGACCTATAGAAATGCTGCGTTACTGATTTTGCATCAGTTTGGAAGTGATGCAGCGTTAAATAGAAAAGTCGGAATATTAAACCCATACTTCGGAACTAATCCCGTCAACACACAAAGAACATGCATAGTGGTAATATCAAACAGAGCATCATAGATAGCTATTTCGCCCTATTTGGAGCTCTTCAATATGGGGAAGCTCCGTCTGAAATGCATTCTAGGTTCCCTTATTTGAAGAAAAACAACTCGCACTTCGTTCAAGGCTCATGCATCGGAGGTAGGTGTTCGTAAGGATCCCAAGAGACGGCGTTTTGGTTCTGGTATTCTCAGAGCTAGGCGACATCTCTTCAAACAAGAGAACCTAGAATGCCTTTCAGACGGAGCTCCTCCATACTGAAGAGCCCAAATAGGGCGAAATAGCTATCTATGGATGCTCTGTTTGATATTACCTCTATGCATGATCTTTGTGCGTTGACGGGATTAGTTCCGAAGAATGGGTTTAATATTGGTTAATTTTAAATCAATTAATATTATTCTCCGCCTTCATTGTTTATATTATAACTGCGTTACTCTTGAACGCATGAATTTTGATTTTGTTCTAATCACGATACCCACACACCGGTATGCCGACGCGCATCGAGAGTGACGTCACTGCGGAGCATTTCCATTGCATTTGCGGGATAGAAGTGTTAGAACTCGAGAGAATGATTGGAATTTGTTTCTTATATTTCCGCAATGATGTAGATGCTCGCGCCGGACGAGTATAGACCCCGAATCATTGTTCATGCATTGACTTTTTCTCGGTACTTCCATTTCAGCTTTGTTTCGATGACATAGGAGCTCAATGCTTCAATAGCAGGTTAACAATCAGAATGGATCAGTTTGTCACACCCTTGCTAGTTTCTGTCCAGGTTTCTATCTATGCATCTTTCAATAAAATTGCAAGTTGAAACTTGTAAGAGTGAGGAAGTAGCCTTTACAGAAATTGGATTTCATCAGATCTCTGGAACTGGAAGGTGTGATCTGAACAGCTCTGTAGGGGGCACAATAGACCTTGAGGTCGCAGTGAATTGTAACCCCTCTTTAAACTAAACTAAAAAAACTGTGTATTTCTTCCTGAAAAATACTCGAGTGAAAGCCTTATGATAAGGTACGCCTATTTCTTGGTCTGTGTCTCTAGTGCCGGCACCTACCGAGGTGTGAGAACCGTCTGTATACAATTTGACGATATTTACTTTGAAATTTTAGGTAGTGTATCCCTTCTCCGTTTCTTCCTTTTATAAATAATCGTTTACAATGAATTTGCCGGAGAAGTACGACATTTTTGAGCATGTTAGATACATGAATTTCACCGCTATCGTTAACTTATATTTCAATTATGTGTTAATTATCTTGAACTTACCCCATCGCTATTGCAAATACAGCTGGTACAAGGTGATGGGAACGAACTCTCCCCAACCTGAACGTGACGATCACCAATAATGCATCCATTGCTGGCACTTTCCCTCCATGCGTTCAAATCTATGGAAGGCAAACTCCTACAGTCAACCCTAGGATTCAAGAAGTTTGATGGCAAATCGAAGGCTGCTCTCTGTATATCGCCAGGATGATCCATGTTATCGCAGAAAAGTTTGGCAAGTGTAGATTTTCGAATTTCTGCCAGTTGGTTTTCGGTGAATCGGACTACTGGATCGATGTTCTCATACCTGGAATAATCAAACATTAGCGTTTTTTTTTAATCGTCTTGGCTGTTATGCCAGCAAGTGGTTATCAGACCAATGACATGGTTCAGGCCAAGTATCAAGTGTGCACTGTCGCTGTAGGCTCCTGTATGAGTGTCTTTCAAGCGGAAATCTTAGCTATTGAAAGATGTATAGATATAAATCTAGAAAGAAACTATCAGAAGTGCGATATAGCCATACACTTAGATAGTCAATCTGCTATTAATGCACTGACATCCTACGTCATCCACTCTAAAATGATCTGGGAGTGCCGGAACAAACTCAATGAGGTAGGCAAGAAAAATAACTTTTTTTTAATCTGGGTTCCCGGCCACTCATGAATCAAAGGAAATGAAGAGGCCAATACACTTGCCAAAAAGGGCGCACGAATGTCACTCATTGGCCCAGAACCCTTCTGTGGTATATGTAAATGTACCTATAAGAAGGAGTTTCTGGAGAAGGACAAAGCCAAGAGGGTAAAACTCTGGCGAAATCTTTCAGTGAGTTCCTTCGGAACTTTGGGACAGCGGGATCCAAAAGATATCTGGATCTTGGTAAGAATCAATTACACCTCCTCCCTAACTTTGTCACTCATTGGCCCAGAACCCTTTTGTGGTATATGTAAATGTACCTATAAGAAGGAGTTTCTGGAGAAGGAAGGGCCGAGAGGAAAAAACTCTGGCGGAATCTTTCAGTGAGTTTCTTCGGTACTTTGGGACAGCGGGATCCAAAAGATATCTGGATCTTGGTAAGAAGCAATTACACCTCCTCCCTAACTTTGTCACTCATTGGCCCAGAACCCTTCTGTGGTATATGTAAATGTACCTATAAGAAGGAGTTTCTGGAGAAGGAAGGGCCGAGAGGGAAAAACTCTGGCGGAATCTTTCAGTGAGTTCCTTCGGTACTTTGGGACAGCGGGATCCAAAAGATATCTGGGTCTTGGTAAGAAGCAATACACCTCCTCCCTAACTTTCTTACAGGACACTGTCGCCTCAGGAAGCACCTGAACACTGACGAGTGTAGGTTCTGTGGGGAGGAAGAAACCCCCATTCACCTAGGAAGACGAGCTGTGAAGAGTTTGGCCAGAATAGCTCTGTAAGGGGCACACTAGACCTTAAGGTTGCAGTGAACTGTAACCCCTTTTTTAATTAAAATTAACTAAAATGGCATGTTTATCATAACAACCAGGATGATTCTCAAGAAGACTAAGATGCCTGTGGTCATTGAAACTGACATGTAGGTAACTGAAGAATTAGAAAATATCGTTTCATTCTAAAAACAGATCCAATTTGGATTTCGTGGTTACTGTGGTAGTGAACATGGTTATTAGACCATTGGAATGGTTGTCATAACGATCAGAATGGTTTCTCGGTTGGTTGAGAACTCAGAGTAAAAAGTAAACCTAGAGTTGCCTTCACGCATTTGTTATGCAGCCAAGTAGAATCTATTTATATGCGTGAACAAACTGCCGGCGTTGCGAAATCGTGATGTGTGTTTATTCCGTATTGGTATAATTGGTTTACCGTTCCCCTACTCTGATACTAACGGCTCGCGTCTGTTACAGATAATTCTTTCAGTTTTGCAGCATTGTCTGTAAGTGTTAAGTTTCTCTATGCTATGTGTTTTCATTTCGATTTGACGTTCATAAATTGAATTATTTCAATGATTTGGTGGCAGTTTATTGTTGCTTAATGCTATTCCATTAGCTATAGCTAGGGCAAAATTACGAAAATGTTGTACAGAGTGGGGCAGAAAAACCTATCCGATTTCAAATCCCTTTTTCTCAGAAGAGAGAGCAGGTAGAGTAGTGGGGTAAAAACCGTTAGAAAGCTGGTTTTATGCCATTTGTCAGTAGTCAACATGCCTTGGTCTGGTGAACATCGTGCTTTTGTTATTGAGCGGTTTATCGAATGCGGCGGTTCGATAATTGCTACACAACGTGCTTTTCGAATTCATTTCGGACTCGGGCGTCATGATCCTGTTCCACATCACGCTACGATTAAAGTGTGGGTGTCAAATTTTAGACAGACGAGTTCAGCATTGAAAAAGAAGTCGCCTGGACGTCCCAGGACAGCAACAGGACCTGAAAACGTGGCCAATGTGAGAGCCGCGATTGAACGTTCCCCGCGTCGTTCGGCGCGAAAACATTCGCTCGCTTTGGCGATTTCCAACCGCAGTATTCGGCGAATTTTGCACCGGGACCTCAAAATGCATCCCTACAAAATGGTTGTTGTACAGAAATTAAGTAAAATGGATTTTGAAACCCGTACGAACCTGTGTCGCGATCTCCGAGAACTGCCAAACGACGATGTTGTGCTCTTCACGGACGAAGCCCATTTTCACCTTTCGATATTGGAGTGACGAAAATCCTCGGGAAATCCATCAGGAACCCCTCCATAGCCCAAAAGTGACTGTGTGGTGTGCTCTTTCCCGCCTAGGCGTCTGGGGGCCCTACTTTTTTGAAGAAAATGGGCAAACCGTAACGGTCAACAGCGAGCGCTATTGTTTCATGCTGGAAAATTTTCTTAGACCCAAAATGGAAGAAATGGGGTGGAAAATGTGTGGTTTCAACAGGATGGTGCAACCGCCCACACATCGCGACGATCAATGGACATTCTCAGGGAACTGTTTCCCGGTCGCCTCATTTCTCTGAGAGGTGATGTTGGCTGGCCGCCGCGCTCACCGGATCTCATTCCATGTGACTTCTTCCTTTGGGTTACCTCAAATCGAAGGTTTACCAGCATCGACCAGCTTTACGAAGGGAAATTGCTCGGGCAATTGAAGAAATTCCTGTGGAAATGACGGTGAAAGTCATGGAAAGCTACCGCGAGCGCCTAAATAAGTGTATCCGCTCCCAAGGACGACGAGTGATGTGCTTTTCAAAACTTAAATTTAAAAATGGCATAAAATTTGCGATATGTTAATAAAAAATTTTTTTGACAAGCTGAGTGGTTATATTTAGGAATTGGAGAAATGCAACTCTAACCAATTGTTTACTTCACCCCAGTGTGGCATCTCACTGTAATGCTTAGTTGTTTACAATGCAGTACTATTTACGCGTAGGGGCATCTCTATGTATATTTATTACTCTGAGGTTGAGAAGCTTGTGGTCACTGCAACTGACATGTAACTAAAGAGCTATAGAAGCAGTCTTGAAACAGTTGCAATGGCGATTCTACTCGTAGTAAACTGAAAAAACCAGCCTAATCATACTCACCAAAATCTGTCACATTTCCTGAGCTGTCGGAACTGTATGGCAATAATACAAGCAAAGGTTGGACCAACAAGCCCACCTTGTAAAGGTCTTTCGCTCATGCCACCTGGGAAAAGATCGATGTCATCAACAGTTGCGTATATCCTTTTCAGTCTTGCGATTACTTCTGGTGGAATTTCCCTGCTCAAATCGTCGAAAGTGCTGGCTCTTTTCAGGTTACATAGGGCTCTGTAGTTATTGTAGGAAGGTATACCATGGTCTCTTGCTGCAATTGATGGGTAGTTGAATTGGATGCGTTTTCAAAAATGAAAAATGAAACTTACCTCTCTGAATGTTCAAAGCAACCAAGTCTATTCCAGAGAAAGGTATCTTCCTATCTTCGAACAAATGGTTTGTTACTTCTCCTGTGATGAACTGATCTAAAGATTCCATTGGTGTTGAGACTAGACCTCTTGCGATCTCGTCAACCATGCCAGGCTGATAATAAGAAGGAAATTATTAAAAGGTTGAAATGACTTGAGTATTAAGTATTACTGTTGGTAGTATCGGACATTATACTCAACATATCATATCATTCAAACTAAACTCTAATCTCTAAATGATGACGGCTACTATATACGTATTCATTCAGAGACTGTATTTGTATAGCATGTTTTTAGCTGATGAGTCTCTGAGTATCTCTGCATACCTATAGGATTTTTAGTAAGTAATTTTTTCTACTTGGAGGCTTGATTGACGTTAACCCAGTGGCGGCTGCTCAGAAAAAGCCGGGCCTCCTCTAATTTCACCGCATGTTATTCAATTAAAAAAAAAATAATCACATTTCTATATCTGTATTATTTCCATCATTCTATCTACTATCCAAATCTCAAAGTAATAAACATATGTTTATTACTCAGCAATCTAAAACATTCATACATTATCCGCAACACACAATACAGCGTAACGGATAGCAGGCAAACCGCTTAGCGAAGGAGGCTCGCCTCCACGAGTAGAGATTTGTTAGAATGTAATAATAATAACATCTCAAACTTCTTCAATGAACGATACGGAAACCACTCAAAATTCAAGCTGTAAATCACGTGTCGAAGGCCTGGCTCCGCCGCATTATTTTCGCTTCTAGGCGAACGAGCTTTGCCGAAACTGAACTTCCGATCGGCCTGAATCAACCGACGATCGTGAATGGAGATCAGCTGTTGTTTTGATTCCCTCCCTTTTCATTAACGAACTATTAATCCTCTCAGAGTGCGGTTTGTGGTTTTGTGACATTTATCGGAAAAGTTTGTAGGTAAGAATTGGATATTTCAGCAAGAAGAATGGAAACGCAAACAAGAAGTGAGAATTATAATGCAGTAGTGAACTTAAAGAAACGCAAGATCCTGTAGAGTTTATTTGAATAAAAAATTCAGTAAAATGCCTTACGATGATAAAGTAATGAAGACACCTCGATCAGCAATGCCAAATTTAATTATTAATTCTGCTCATAATCGTTCGTTCTGCGTAGAATGTTATAATAAATGACAGTGGCTGACAGGAAGCCCAGTTCGAAATAATTATTTTGTTGGTTTCGTGGTCTCGGGCCTCCTTTGATTGAAATGTCACGAGCCGCCACTGCGTTTACTACTTGCAATTTACATACTTTTTATCAATTCAGCAGGAAATTGCGACAAATCGACCATGGGCCAAATATTAATGATAATAGTTTTTTTAATATACTTGGTTACAAAGCATTCTTAACTCCAAGAGCTCATGCCATTCGCAATATACCAAGATGATGACATGAACAATATATTTGATTGAAAAATATGTTTATTACCAATGAAAAAGCTGACGCGAATAGTAATAATAATAATAAGATGCGTTCTTATATTAAGTAGTAATCATGTGAGGCCCGAAATATTTGAGATTCATAGAGTAGAGAGAGTTTAGAGATGCTGAAGAGTGAAACCCACCTGCATTATCATATCGACTTTGAAAAATCCATCTCTCAACAAAATTGGAGGATCCAAGACTTGATAGTTGTGATTCATTCTAGGAATATGGGGCCGCAGAAGTGAATGACCGATTCTGAACGAAGCAGCAGCGAATTCGTTCAATATACTTGGGTTACATTTGGGATTATAACCCTTGTAGTAACCTTGTGGCAGCAATTTGAGTCCGTATAAGTTCATAGCGTTCCAACTCAATAAACGAGGTAGAAATTCGTTGTAGGTTATGTGTTGATTCTCTGCCATCAGAATCCTTCTTGCATGTTCGAAGACCTTTTCGTCGTCCCAGTGGGGTTGATATGACGAAGCGCTTCGCAAATTCTGTTATGTTCTCTGAGGAAAATAGTATGGATCACTGTTAGAGCTGGTTGTTCTGATGCTCTTCCATCTCCAGCTATGAAACATTGTCCTGAAGCAGATTTACATTCTGGATGGGAATCGGACTGAGGAAGAAGTTCTCTGCCTCTTACTGGGTGATCCGTTGCGTTCATTCTTCCTCTACCTCCCTTAAGACCCTTGAGCACACAAAGATTTTCCCCATATACCTAAAAACAGAACCAATGTACGAAATACCCAATTTCTGCAATTGTAGGAACTTTATCAACACGATTCGTTTTCACCTACCTGAGAGGCATCTAAGAAGGCTGTGTTCTGATTCACTTGTTCTCTGGGACAAGTGACTGTTGTCCAGGTAAAGATCTCATGAAGGGGAAGCAAAGTCGTTGTCCAGATGTAATGTTAACTTCAGGATAATAATGGTCTCCTGGAGGTACTGGAAAAGGGTTACATTCGGGATGTACAGTCCTTGGACTATCACAAGATCTGCAGTTGGGTATGGATTCATGGAAACCTATAGCAGTGGAAAATGTATTGAACGTACTACTCTAATTATGACTACAAATAATAGGACGAATATTTCATACATTGAAGACGTTTGGATTACAAATAGAACCTACCCTTGTGAATCGGAGTCATAGTAAGATCGTGGTCCAAGAACTGAGCAAACTGCATAGTAATCAATGTATATCTCGAGTGTAGATTGCTTATATCAGGGTGTATGACTGAGGAAACAATCCTTGGTGAAGGTAAAGGTTGTCCAGTTGCTCAACAACTCTGGGTCTTGAAATACCATCATCGTAAACACTTGGAAGCAACCTAGTGAAAGTTGTTAAACTTTTTCCCCAGCTAGGATTCTCCAAGTTGTTGCAGTGACCTGTCATAGTTCTGAAAGGTGTGTTAGGATCACATGGTCCTTGGTCGTCGCAAGTAGGATCATCTAGGAAGGATGAAGCTATCAGTGATGAGATGTCTACGCTTTGAAGACCATTAGAAAGCTCTTCGCGTAGAAATATGCTGTTGTCGAAGACTTGACGTTTCCTTCGGTGGTTTCTATGAAAACAAAAACATGATTAGTGAACTATCGTAAAAGAACGTTGTGACGACTTACAGCAAAGAGTTTATGATTTCGTTAGATGCAAATTCGAAGAGTAAGGATGTGTTAGCAAGCTTCAGAGCTGCTTTGTTGGCCTTACTGAAGGAAGCAGCTGTACCAACTGGAGACTTCGGATCGGCACTACGTCCTGAAAACAACAAACACGTATTTGATTATATGTCTTGTTGCTACTGAGTACATTGGAGAAAGCTAGCACTTTTACGGATTGATTTATTATCACTTACCTTCTTTCCAAGATTGGAACTCAATTTTCCTTCGTTCCAAAACGTCTTGTTCAGCTTTAGACAATGCCTCCATTAGTAAATCATCTGACAAATCGGTCATGTGGTCCATTTCAAGCCACGGTGTCAGCTGTGGCATCGAATAGTGATCACAGGAAATTCTTGCGTTCAAATACAAGTCCTCCTGTATGAAAGCTTTGGGCTGTATTTTATCCAGATAGTCAGTGTTCGCGCACAAAAGACCTGCTATGGATATTTCTTGATCTCTGTCAGTTGATCTGTGGTAAGCGAACTTGGAGGTAGGTCATTTTCATACCAAAAACGATCTGCGATTTTCAGTAGGGTGAATTGGTCTTTGAGTAAATGCATGAGTGTTTTTCCAACTACGGCTCCAGGAACTGGCTTTTCTAATACTGCTCCTACTAAGAAGTCTATGTCTTCAGGTTCCCTGAAAATTCATCTATATTACATACACGATAGTCATTCTACAATAGATGGATATTTTTGTATTGAAAGAAGAAATCAATCAATATTTGAGAAATCTTTTCCTCTCTTTACTTACATATAAAGATACTTCAGTGCTTTAACATATTCCCTCTTCATTCCCATCTTTTCCATATCTTCGAACTTATATTTCCTAGAAGAGTTTCTTGCAGAATTCAACCAAGCCGTATAACCTGGAATACCGTGATCACGTCCCATGTGGACAAACAAGGAAGCAGTGTCCCAGTCTGACCTCAAGTTTATGGCCATGTGTAAGCTCGGGACTTGAGCTGGTGATTTGATGAGCATATCAATCATTTCTGCGAAATTTGACACTGTCTGGTTCATCTAGGAAAAAATGATAGCGTTAGTAGATTGAATAGAGTTGATGCTTCAGTTTCACTTACTATACTAACAGGCATCAAAGACATGAGCGCTGGCAGAGCACCAAGAGCAACAGCGTTGTAGATACCTGCTTTCTGAGAACTGGAGTATTTAGGAAAACCTTCCATGACTCTTGAGCTCCAAGTCTGAGTTAACTATAGCCTCCTGCAATGGATAAAATAAATTTTGATCGAATTTACAACGAATTTCGGGAATTTATAATTTATAAGGGACCACAAACTGATCCTTGAGGCTGTTCAAAGCACTCACCTCACCAAGAACGATGGGTAAGAACTCGTTGTAGGTTATATGTTGTATTTCAGCTGCAACAATCCTCCTGGCTTCATAAAATATAACATCGTCAGGCCAATGGCGGTTGAGTTGAGCCAAATTTATGGCAATTCTGTTATGTTCACGTAATATGGCAGAGTACAAAGCGTTTGTTTGGCAGGAAAACAAGAAGAAATGTTGACTAAACCGGCATCGTATGTTCTCAGTTTCGAGATCTGAGCTTCGGTGCTGCCGTATACAGCTGAGGCGTCCAAGAAAGCGGAAGCTAGGTTCATCTGGTTTCTGTATTCTGTAAAGAGAAGCTGTTGAAAGAGAGCCAACAAGATGCTACTAACTACGTAGTTTCATTGCATCCAAAACAAACAAGATATACTTGAAATAAATTCTCACCAAAGTTGCATTCCTCCATTTCCATTGATGGCAAGGTCCTCATGTATTCCCGGCATTGCTCTCCTGATATTTTGCCATAACATTCGGGGTGTTTCTCTTCTGATTTGCCACAACATTCAGATACTTTCAGATTACCTGTACCTGCAAGGTCGTGAAGTAAAAATTCTCCCCAAGCTCCTAGTAAGGCAGTAACTGATTCGTGATTCTGTATTTGACTGTTTTGAATGGAACGAGTCACATCTAAAACACTTGAAGAGCATGGTTGGTGATGGACTGTCGTGGTTGAGAAATTCCTGCAAAGATATAACTGGTCATGGATTTGTACTTAGGGATGTTTTGAAAAAATGATATAGTTATGATTTTAGCAGACTCAATGAATAGTAATCTCAAATTTATTCTACATCTGATGGTGTTCTCAATGATGATTATTTTTATCAGAATTATGCATGCATATGTTATCCACTTTCAACGTTTTTCTTCAATATAGATGTTTTTCCCAGCAGGAATAAAAAAAGATGAGAGTATCATATTTGAATGTATTGGCTCCATTCTGAAATCAGTTGTTCTCGATTAATTCTAGTGATCAATAGTTTTTCTTTCGTTTGATTTTCTATACTCGATCGCTATGCAACGCAAAACACGCAATTTGACCCAAGAGGAATGTGCCCAAGCGGTAGTTTTGCGTGAAGAAGGGTGGACATACACAAGAATTGCAGAAAGGTTTGGAGTTTCCCATACGAGTGTGTCCAGAATGTTGCAGCGATTCAGGGAGACAGGTATGAATGTCCGAAGACCAGGACAGGGTAGACCACGGGTAACAACTGGCATTCAAGAACGTTATTGAGAGTTTCTTCGTTGAGAAAACGGTTTGCAACCGCTCGCCTCCTTCAAAATCAGCTTGAGCAAACTCATGGGGTGTAAATTAGCACTCAGACAATAAGAAATCGCCTCAGAGTAAATGATTTGAGGCCTCATGTCGCGGCAAGAGGTCCATTGGGAAGAGGATTGGGAAAGAGTTTTCTTCACAGATGAGTCTAGACTCTGCCTCTACCATTGTGATCGACGTTTCCTTGTATACATACGTCCACATGAAAGATATGCTCAGTGCAATTTCCTCAATACTACTGGTTTCGGGGAGGATCGATTATGGTATGGGGTGGAATATTTTTGAATGCTCGCACAGTCCTTGTGGTCGTTGATTATGGAGCTATGAATGCTGATAGGTATATAGGAAACATTCTTGAAGATCATGTAGTGCATTTGCCCCATACATTGGTGAAAATTTTATTTTTATGGACAATAATGCCAGACCCCATCGTGCGCGTACCTTGAAGAGGTTGAAGTCTCTCGAATGGAATGGCCAGCAAGAAGTCCAGATCTCAATCCGGTTGAGCAGGTTTGGGGCAACCTCAATAGAGGGTGAGAAGTTCAGAAAATCATCCAGCTACTCTCAATGACTTAGGAATCCAACTCAGAGAAATCTGGGAAGGACTAGATCAGAACACTCATTTGAGTATGAACCGTCGTTGCCGAGCTGTAATTAACGCATTTTCATTTGTAAAAATAAAGGTCAGTTCTGAGCTCTGAGTACACCTCTTTTCTCATCATGTATGTGTTGTGCAGTTAGATCCAATAAAACCAATTTATAAAAGTTATAAAAAATAAGTGTACCTGACCGATAGTCAGATCCATGGGTAGAAGCCATTACTGAAAAGCGTATTTCAGGACTTTATGAAGTATTTATCAAAGCGAGAGATCAGGGTGATCTCAAGATTCCCTACTTTATTTCCCTTTCAGCCTTATCTTTTTATATCTCTATTATATCACTAATGTTTAGAGTCTAACCAAAAGTTTTAAGTGAAACGAAATTGATCATATTATGATTAGGTATAACAGCTTGCTAATGGAAGAACATTTGTGCAGTGTTTTCCATTGTAATCAAATAAATCCGTGTTTACTTCAAAACATAAAATGCATACTTAACCATTTTATGGTTTTTGGTTTATTCATCTCTTATATTATATCGGATACTCAAGTTCATAGTTTCGCAGAATGAAGAGAGGGACTGGTGGTGATTCCAATCATTTTCTCTTGTCAAGCCATACCCGTTTGAGCAGTGTTAATGATTTCGATTTATATGATGATCTTGTTGGATTGTGGTAAGAGTGAAATTGCTACAGGTAAAGAATGTTGCAGTAAATGATTCAAGATCTCGAGTTGAACTTCCGAAGTAAAAGTTGATTCGACAGAGTCGAATTGTAGGAAAAAGAAGTATCGTTTTATTGGTGCTCCAACTCTGGATCTGATTCATTTATATAACTTACAATGAATCTGGTAGCTTAAAACCTTCAAAAATTCCAAATACTTCACCTTGAAGCGTCAGTTGAATTTGTATAGGTGCAACCTAAGTAGCAAACTCTCTATCCATCTGTCTCTAATCAATTCGACAGATGCATACTCCGTTCGCATATTATCGAGCGCAAAGTAGGCCTTTGTTTATTTATCTGAAGTTGGCAGTATTTGCTGTCATAACGTAAAATAAAGTCAACGTTGCCGAATGTAGCCGGCCTCGTCCGACGAGCTCGCAAGTTATCAGAGAACTATGCAATATTGACAACAGTGCGTATCAATCTGACATGAAATAAACAACATGACCTAAAATTTTAATATACACAGTCGAATATGCCGAACTTCTATGACCAACTGGCAGCTCAAAATTACGAGAACTGGCTACAGCTTCAACAATATGTCTGGTCCAATTATCAATATTGAAGTCACACTTGGAACCCTGGTAAGGGAATAGGCAGACAGAAAGGCACTCTGGCAGAGCCCTTTCGGACCCCCAAAACTTTGTCGGAACATTCAATACGCGAAGATCTTGAACTCTCTGGAATTCAATAAAGGCCACCTTACACGGTCAATATTATTGAAGCAATATCGTTATTGATCAATATATTGAACGTATAAGGAGTGCATTGAAACAATAATATTGATGGAAATAATATTGAGAAGAATTAAATCGATTTGATATTTATTGCAGTTCCGCCAATATATTGAGGCGCCGTCAATATTATTGACACCGTGTGAGGGGTAAAACAGAATATTGTGCAATAAAATTTCAGTAATTCTGAAGACGCCGTAGAGGGTGTTTGCTAAAATTGTGTTTTCCCCCCTTCCGAGATAGAAACTGATAGTGAAAAGAAAAACCCAGTGCATCACAGGTCTCTTCAACTATCTCGCTTATGGTTGTTGCAGCAATGCGAGACGAAAATTTCAAATCTTCAAAGCTGTTTCCAGTTGCTAGAAATCTTAATGTGACTGCAAGTCGATCCGCCGGTGAAATAGCCTTCCTCATAATCGTATCTTGTTTTATATAAATGGTGAAACGAGTGCAACAGTTGTTGAAAAGTTGTTCATCCATTCTTAAAAAGTCAGTTTGTGGTCATCTGGCTCACCGTTGAGTTCTCGAAGCAATTCCCCATGTCCATGACTCGATCGTTTTTTTAACCATTTTTTCAACCACATTTTTCTCTGCCTCCTTTTTTCCTCTTATTCAGAACCAAAGCAGATTCTATTAAAAACGATAGATCCATCCTCCCTGACTTCACAATTGAAACTGACACTTTATTGGACAATATTATTGAATCGTGTCACACACGAAGGCTAAGGCCTAAGTACTAGTGTACCGTGGGTATCGGAGGAGGAGGGACAGATTCAGTCTGTTAACACGTGATTTAAAAGACTGGAGGTTCACATTCTGGGGAAAGGCGTGGGCAGGAAGTTGGTTCCACACTCTAGAGACCCTTGGGATGAAAGTACGGGAGAAGGTCGATGTTCTATGCGTGGAGAGTTGGACGGTAAAGGGATGCATGTGCGATGTTCTTCTTGTGGTTCTGTTGGGATTATCCGAGGGAGGGACAATCGATGCCAATTCCTCGGAACACAGGCCGTGATAGTATCGGAAAAATAGCGAAAGGTCACCCACGGCACGTCGATGGGCTAAGGAGGGGAGATGCCTTGTTAGATTGGGATCATTAATGAGTCTGATTGCCTTCCTCTGGATGGAGTCGAGGATTTTAAGCGTTGATTTGACTGCCGCTCCCCATATGTGGGAGCAGTACTCCATGCACGGTCTAATCTGAGAGACATACAGATTATAAAGGTTAGAGGGGGGAGAAGTATTTTCGTGCTCGAAACAGGAATCCTAACTTTTAGCAGCCGATGAGGCCACAGAAGAAACCTGCCTGCTTGTGGATTCCTCTCAACGCAACAATCAACATCCACAGGTTGATAATCAAAATATCAACCTAAACGCGATCGATGGGCGATCCCGGCCTGCCTCCGAGCAACCGGTGCGGAGAGAAAGTGCCGCCTTCGGTAATCGCAACTCTATCCTCATCGGTGACGTCATCTACGCGAATATCAGTCCGATTGTTTATGAGTTTCGGCCCGGGGCGGCGCGCAGGTTTGTCGGTACGACTTATCTGCCTTTTAAACGACCGAGTCTCGTGCTCGTGCACTTTCCCTCTCGATGACCCAGTAAGAAAGCGGTTCGGACGCGACTTCGAGACCATTTCCTGCTGCAGGCGCGGATGGGGGCAATTATTAGGTATTTCTGCAAGGGCAGGCATGGGTCTTTCCAGGAAAGATGACCAGAAACGACAATTTTGGAATAAGTTGGGCAAATACCGAATTTCGGAGACCAGCAGATATCGATAAGATTTTGGTGTCATTGTATTCATGAACAACATTAGTGAAACCAACAGGTGGGTCTTAGTTTAGAAAAGATGGACCCCCAAAGTTCCAAAAATGTTCCAGCTTCACGTCGTGTCCATATCGTGTTTTTAGAACCATATGTTTACCTTTTGACGGTATTATTTGATGTTTGGGTAGTGTATTCCTTTTTCCATTCTTCTTTTCCCCATAGCATCAAGTTGAAGTTCTTCTTGATGCTCACTTTTTTCATAACAGCAAGTGTTTTAGGCCGGAAGGCTCTACCAACTGCCTTTTTGTATGCATCTTCTCTTCACTTGAAGATTTTTGTAGGGTTTAAGTTCAAGTGTCCTGTAAGAAAGACAGTGAGGAGGTGTAATAGTTTCTTACCAAGATCCAGAAATCTTTTGGATCTTGCTGTTTCAAAGTTCCAAAGGAACTTAGTGGAATGAACCATCCCCGGCAGATTCCACCAGAGTTTTTACCTCTAGGCTTTGTCCTTCTCCGGAAACGCCTTATGGGTACATTACTTATACCACAGAAGGGTTCTGGGCCAATGAGTGACATTCGTGCGCCCTCTTTGGCCAGTGTATTGGCCTTTTCAATTCCTTGATTCCCGAGTGGCCGGGAATCCAGGTTAAAAAGACATTATTTTTCTTGCCTACCTCATTGAGTTTGTTCCGGCACTCCCAGATCATCTTTGAGTCGATGACGTATGAGCTCAGTACTTTAATAGCAGCTTGACTATCTGAGTGTATGGCTATAACGCATTTCTTATGTTGTCTATGCTTCTGATAGTTTCTTTCTAGATTTATATCTAGACATCTTTCAATAGCTAAGATTTCCGCTTGGAAGACGCTCATCTTCTTCTTCTTCTCTGTGCGGTGCCTTACCGGCCGAACTGAGGCCTAGTGGCCATTGTTTAGACAGAAATGTCGCGAGCCTGCCAGGAGTGGTCCCTCTCACCATAGGAATAGAAGGTGTTGGATTTCCTAGGTGTGTTGACCTTAACTCAGTAAGGTTTCCACAGTTGAACAAAATATGCTCAACCGTTTCATCAGTACTCCTGCACCACCGGCATAGGGAGCAGCTCGTCAATCCCATTCTCTTCAAATGCTCGTTAAACAGGGACCAGTCAATGCGCCAGTCACCAGACCGAGTTGTTTCCTCTCCAGCAGCAGAAGCCTATTGACCCCAGATCGCGAGGACGGTCTCTCAATGAGAATCCTCGACCACCTCAGGCCCACCCCTGCGCTCCATTCCGAGGAAAATTCCTGTTGAGCCAGTTCCTGAAGAAACTTCTGAAGATGTGCGACAGATTGGCAGCGAAGGCTCCGGACCAACAAATGCTAATCCGGCTCCCCGCCTAGCCAGTTCATCTGCCTTGACGTTACCAGGTATATCCGCATGAGCCGGACACCAGATTACTTTCAAGAAGTTATCAGAGCCCAGCCTACGCAGAGCTTTCCTGCATTCTTCTACCAAAAGAGAGTCAACTCTAACATCAGATAGAGATTTCAGAGTTCCCTTACTGTCGCAACATATGTAAATGTGCTAGCCAGAGTATCCTCTGCGAATATTGCTCATACTGTCTAGCGACAGTGCACACTTGGTACTTGACCCCTATATCCCAGCAACAGCTCCTGTAGAGGTTTTGGAACCATCTGTATCCCATTTTACTATATTTTCTTTGAAGTTATAGTCGGTGTATTTCCGTTCCCATTCCTCTCTACATTTCTATGCTACAGAACAGAGTTGACGAACCCTTCTTGGCAAGGTCATAGGCCTCCTCGTTTCACTTGATTACATACGATTACAAAATGTACAATTAACTAAAGATATCACTAATAAAAACTGTTAATCAAGCTGAAACATTGACCATAGACGATATAATTTTGTTGTCAAAATTGTCGTTATATCTCAGGAAACGCCAATTAAGCCAATCGAGAAAAATTATTTAATGTCTAGGAAATTGGCAACTCTGCGAAGATGATGAGTCTGTAATGATAACTGAAGTCGATTTTGGCGATTTAACCGACCTTTCTCCATCTCATTTTCGACCGGAAACCATCAATTAATGGCGATATAATGGTGAAAGAGAAAGTGTTGTTTATCATGAAACGTGAATCGTATCGTATCGGTTGTAAATTTGTCGAATTAAGCCTGATTTGCATTGGTTTTATGTGTTGTTCGGATACAAGAAATTATTTTAACGATCTTCTTTATTTTCCGGTATTCCTTCTGGGTTAATGTGTAGGAATTTCGTAATACTTTATTTCGTTCACAAGCGTTGCGTTTAACTATACGATCAAAATAATCGTATAATTTCTAACTTGTGGAGGAAGTAGGAGGAAATATTCTCGCGTCTGGAAGCATATTACTTGTGTCATAACTCTGTGGGAAGAAGAGAGGTTATTTTGATTCATTATATTATTATTGCTCATTATAATTTTCATCCGAAAAAAATTAGAGAAGCGCTCAACCAAGTCTGAAGTGTTTGCGCGCTTGTTTATACTCTGCGCAAAAAAATTAACGCACATTCTGAAATCTCAATTTTAATGAAAGTTAACTCTACATTAACTTTATAATTTATTTTTATGTTCTCTCGGGAAGGTTTCGAACGGAACAAGACACATTAAATAGATTTCACCGAATCTCATGTAAAAGAAGAGAAACAAACAAATTTCAAAATACTGGAATTGCTGATAAGTGATTTAATACTTGGTATTTCCACCCCTTGCGGTAATTACAGTTCGGCAACGACGGTTCATACTCAAAATGGGATTTCTCTGAGTTGGATTCCTAAGTCATTAGAATAGCTGGATGATTTTCTGAACTTCTCAGCCTTCTATTGAGGTTGTCCCAAACCTGCTCAATCGGATTGAGATATGGACTTCTTGTTGGCTATTCCATTCGATGACTTCACCTCTTCAAGGTACTCCTGAACGATGCGCGCACGATGGGGTCTGGTATTATCGTCCATAAAAATGAAATTTTCGCTAATGTATGGGGCAAATGGCACTACATGCCCTTCAAGAATGTTCCTTATATACCTATCAACATTCAAAGCTCCATTATCAACGATAACTAGGTCTGTGCGAGCAGTTAAAGATATTCCACCCCATACCACAATCGATCCTTCCCCGGAACCAGTAGTATTCAGGAAATTACACTGAGCACTCAGAGTAAGAAATAAAATTATTTCTTACTCTGAGACTGAGCATATCTTCCATGTGGACGTATGTATACAAGGAACGTCAATCACAATGGTAGAGGCAGAATCTAGACTCATCTGTGAAGAGAACTCTTTCCCAATCAGCCTCTTTCCAATGGATATGCTCTCTCGCAAAATCCAAACACGCCCTTCGATGAGCTGGGGGTAAGAGCGGGGCCTCTTGCCGCGACACGAGGCCTTAAATCATATTCTCTGAGGCGATTTCTTATTGTCTGAGTGTAAATTTGCACCGCATCCTATAGAGTTACAAATATAACCAGAATAAGATATTCGCTTTGTGACTCCCCGGCGAGATCACCGAGAGGTTACAATCAGATTTCTATGCGAACTTCTACTGCGACATCAAATATGTCACAAATACAACCAAAATAGGTGTTTCAATTCGAGAGCCTGTGTTTAAGTACTCAATTGTATTATGATTCTTTTCGATATTCTCTATTCAATTTATATATTTTGCAGCACATTCACTTCCGATTTAAAAGATTTTGTTCAAAAATGGGAGGTCCCTGAGATATTCTCAAGAAGATCGCTATGCGGGGGTCTCTGGGATATTCCGAATAACCCACAATGTGGTGGTTGTTGGGAAGTTCTCATACCTGTCACAATGGGAGGTTTATGCGAATATCTCATTGACCTCCACAATGTGATTAGTTTGAGAATTTCCACAAGGGATATCTTTGAAAGCTCTCTGGGAATATACCTAAGGAGGAAATTTGGAGGAGATACAGAGCTCCAAGCTCAGGAACAACACAAAAGTACTCTCAATATCCTGAAAAGATATCATTTGGCGACGTCTTTGTGTTAACTGGGACGTGTTATGTACCAATGAATTTGTCACTTGAATGGAATGTCATAGCAGCAGTGACCATTCAAATTATCTTTTAATAGCTGACCCAGCAAACCTAGTTTTGCCACTCGATGTAACTTCGCTTTTTGTCCAAATGTCAAAATCATTATAACCTATAAGTTCTCTATAACTGCTTGATTGGTCATAAGGAGAAGGAGAGCCTCATATTTATTTCTAAACAATTTTTCTGTTGTATAAACCTTGTCCTGGTAATTATGAAAACAACAAAAAAATAATTATCCAATTTGGTGCAGCCGTTTGAAAGATATTGCATTTTGACGGTAACCATAGATCCTGTTTTACTAATACAGATTTTATGAATGGACTTGCATCAAGCAACTGTGATAACTATTCAATTAGGTACTTAACTTTTTCACTGATCAAATATTTATTCCTTTCTTTGGTGTTGCTCTTTTCGCCATATATTCAATGAAGAATCTTCAGATTTATCTGGGTACATCAAAAAATCATCTGCGAATTATTATTCTGCAGTTTTCGCTCCATAAATCATTCAAATGATCACGATTACTCGCCAGCTTCTCAAACGGGACGTGCTTAAGCATGAAGATAGCGTTTGGCATTCTCAAGCGAATATATTGTTTGTATATCTACTTTCGCCTGACTCCACTATGAACCAGGCTTGCCAATACAACGGGCACCATTTGCATAAACTCAATTTTTATCTTGATTTCACCGAAACGATGATCTGACGCACGTGGCAGGGTGCGGCGGTATAATAACTTCATTTTATGTGTACTGGTTTCTTCGTTTCATATCCAGTTTTTCGGTACTTATCGGTGAAGTTGTGATTGTACGGAGAAATTAGAAATTGCACTTGTATATTGCTCATCAGTGGGGAAAGTTTTTAGCGTGCTATTAGAGCTAAGGGAGTGTTGGCCGTTTTATTGTTGACACATTTTTCTAGTGGAGTAGGTGGGGTAAGGCATGTCCTCACCCTTGGGGGCTCATATATAAGTGGATTTATTTATAGGACAAGTCTTAATTCGTTGTGATCCGCCCAGACAATAGAGCGTTTTCCATTAAGAGGTGTTATTTTGATATTCAAAGAAAAATGCCATTTTTTAATATAAATGATCGGATGTTTATTTCATTTAAAGAAGAAGCTATGCCGTTAATAGTGGAAAATAACATCAGGCAAATACCACCACGATCACACTTAGAGGACCATATCCTTCTAATGAAATTTGCTATAACCAAATCGCAAAGTGGCTGCCTTACTGTCCTCGATAGCTTCACGAATTCCATCTTCGAGGTGTTTGAATCGACGCTGGGCTATTGGCGTAGACCTTCTCTTTCACGTGGCCTCAAAGGAAGAAGTCGCAAGGTGTTAAATCAAAGATCTCAGTGGCCAATTGTGATCACCTCTTTGAGAGATAACACGGTCTGGAAACTTTTCCCCAAAATATCAATGGTTTGGTTGCGTGTGTGACGTGTAGCGCCGTCTTGTTGAAAGTAAACTTTGTCCAGATCAATATTATCCAATTTTCGGCCATAAAATCATTAATCATCTCTCTATAGAGCAATCCATTCACTGTAACTGTTGCTACATCATTTTCGAAAAAGTAAGGTCCAATGACTCCGCCATACCATAAACCGCACCAAACACTCACATGTTGTGGATAGAGAGGCTTTTCAACAATAACTCTGGGGTTTTCCGAGCCCCAGATGCGACAATTTTGCTTTTTGACGAAGCCACCGAGGTGGAAATGGGCCCATCACTCAAGATGATTTTTCGAAGGAATTCCGGATCATTTTGATGCATTCAACGACTCAATCAGCAAAGACACGATGATCGGCCGGCTTGAGTTTCTTGTGTTGTCTGAATTTCATAAGGCCCAAATCTTATGCAAAATACGGTGTAATGACGTTTGCGGAATGCCTAATTCCAAAGAACGACGAGGAATGGACATGACTGGGTTTTCTTCAACATTTTCGGCCACAGTAGCAATATTCTCAGCTGTTCTGGAGCGACGTACACGGGTTTCATGTTCACATCACTACCTTGTCCCAACAGCTCGAATTTTTTCACCAATTTCTTTATTGTGGTCGACAAGGTGCTTCACGACGAGCCAAAATATTTTTACCATTTTTATAGTGAATTTTTAATGATTTCAATGCTGTCTTGAAGCAAATATCGCTCTATTTTATTTATGGTGCAGTTTCTACTTGTCAAATGACAAAAATGACAACTTCAAACGTGACATCTACCGAAATAGCGAGCTATTCAAATAACATCTCTAATTGAAAAACCATTTACTATTTTTTAAGAATGGCATACAGACTCAGGAAAACTAACGAAGAATCACGAGCTGAAAGAAAATACATCTCGAATGATTGGGTTCTACTCTGTGTCACATCTTAGCAGGAATAAACCATAAGCCCTCTTATAGCATAACCACATTTAATTGTTGTCTTACGAGCCCAGGGGAATAACTATCAAAACTGAATGGAAATGCTCCCAGTCAAAACGACTAAAACTGTACTGACCTTCCCTATTTGCTACTGGTTCCTGCTTGACTTTGAGTATATCAACTCAATTAGACTAATAAAACCAACATAGATACTACTACCACATCAGTCATCCACTTCGATGCCTCCTACGAACTATCCTTTGAGCTAATTCCTAACATTACTTTTTTTCAACGCCCACTCTGGCTATATATGCCAAGACACAATAAAACTGCATATGATCATATCATTAAATTTTCTTTAGTCCGTTCCACTACACTGGGTCAATGCTATTCCACTTTTCTCGCAGTTTACCTTGGTATCAGCATCTTTTCATCCTCAATTGTCCATGTATTATTAGACGAATCTTTCAACTGTAATCTTGCGTAAGACAGAAGAGATATTTTTCATGGTAATGCTTTTCACGGTAGCTGCACTACGGTTCTGTTCTGTTTTTCATTCTGCATTTATAGTGCAGAATGTTAGATAACTGGTTGATCTAGATCGATTTGAAACAAAGATTAGGATGAAAGGTTGTGCTTGTTTCGAAATCGATGATTCAACTCGTCTCTCACGATCTGTGGTTCGTTGAAGTTTAGAAGTAATCGCGAACATAGAACAACTGTTTTGATTCATCGTGATGAGGTGCGTTCCGATATGCTTGAGTGGGAATTAAGTTCTAAAAATTCTACTTACCATCGGCATATGTTGGTGCTAGTATCTCAAGAACGGTTGTTCCTCTGCTACCCCATCTAGGGTGTCTTATATTGTTGCATTCTCCGTTAGGTCTTCTGTATTTACCCGAGGACATGGGATGGGCTCTTGGGGTGCACTGTATTCTTTTGTTTTCCATTCAGTCTAACCTCTTCTTCAATCTTCAGTGCAGTTTGTACGCCTAGTTTGAGCTCTTCTGGATATCTTTAGTATACTGGCTAATGTTCATGGATGTGTCAGCCGATGACCATCTCACAGTCAGGGCCAATAGGAAAGAAATTAATGTCAAATGTCTCGTAAAAAAATAAATGTATTAAGATCTTATTTCTTTCTTAAAGCATCATGTAAGATTTCAGTTCCAAAAGAATATCGTCGAATTCATTCACATTCAAAGTGATACTTGAGTAGAACCCTTATAGTTCCATAATATTCAATCATTCGGCTGTAGAATAATCTTATTTTGATCAATAAGAATGAAGAATATTTGCCAATTTGCTGCCACTATGCTCATATGAAAACTAACATCAATAGGGTTCTATCGTGCGTTCAAAAAAATTCGTGGTCAAGTAAGCTGTGGATTCTATTTCCTAAGAGTCTATGAGGGGAAAAATAGAATCCAAGCTTACTTGACCACGAATTTTTTGAACACACGTTATTTTCTAGATGAAGATTTTTTTCATCAGATAAAATTAGGAAAATCATAAGTTACTACTCTCACGAAGGGTGTATAATGGGAGAGTCGAAGAAAACTCAATTTAGTACGCGAGGCAACAAGGTCTCTTCAGTTCAGATTTCCTGGTCACTCAGGAGTTAAAGGAAATGAAGATGCTAACACAGAAAGAGTGTCTTGTACAGGATAATTATAGGAGAAAACGTGGATCTAGCCTCCCATACTCTCCAGTATTATTGAAGCTCTAGAACCCTAAGGTCGGTATGGAATGTAACCCCCTAATAATCTACAATCAACCACAAGGAAAAATTCGAAGACATTGATTTTTATGATGGGAACTTGGATAAAGTATGAGGAAAAGGCTCGACAAAGTAGAGAGGCTTGCCTGTGTGTGGCATCACTGGAGCTATGAGAACGTGCCGAACTAGGGCACTTAAGGTCATTACAGATCTC
>CM024247.1:12813867-12863917 GCA_013421045.1 Propylea japonica
TTCCTCAACAGCCTTTTAACCTAATTCATCTTCAACTATGGTGAAATAAATTGAAAAAAAATTATGACACCCACCGTCTTCACAGGAAATAAAAATATAATATGCACAGTAATACATCGTTCACTATAAAAATCCAAATTTAATGAAGCAGATATACACATAAAAAATACCACCAGTCCTTCCTTGTCAAATATTAATAGTTCTACGAAAAATACAGACGTTTGGCAGAATGACAGCCCTCTGTTCATCTAGAAATAAGTGCGCAAAATTAGAGAGAGCTAAGATTGCCAACTCCGAACCTGGAACAATAAAATTCCCTAACCAATTGCGGTTTGTTTCAAATAATGATGGGGCCCATGCAGGCGATTGTCAATTCCCATCCAAAGATTTACGGCAATAACGAGAACGACCTATTAAGGATTGCATATCAATGGGGCTATAATAATAAAA
This sequence comes from Propylea japonica, assembly GCA_013421045.1. NCBI lineage: Eukaryota > Metazoa > Arthropoda > Insecta > Coleoptera > Coccinellidae > Propylea > Propylea japonica. Next base: position 12,814,318 of record CM024247.1, read on the forward strand.
ACCAATTAAAAATTATCAGTTTTAAACAACAATTACTGTAATCATTTGTTGTGATAATATTACCTGATTTTAGTACATAAATTTTAATATGGTCGGTATAAAATTGCTGCAATTTTCAATCTTAGAACACTTAAGAATATCGTTTCATTCTGCTTTTTCATCAGAACTGGATTTCCGGTAATGTTATATTCGTTCCATAGGAAATATTTTTTTGCCAAGACTGATTCTATTTCGAAGGATGTTATTTTGAGAAATAGTATCTATATTCCAGAGATACAATATTCTCCTTCTAAGAATGAAGTAGCAAAAAAAAAATATTTCAGAAAACAATCGTCGAGACTTTCATCTATTTTGATTGAATCCGTTGTCAGACAATTTATTTGATCTCTCTTTGAGCGCTCGTTCTACCTGAACAAGTGCAATTTTATCTTACAAAATGTCTGTAATTTTAGAGTTTTGAGCCGCAAATGATTCTTAAACGTTGATGTTTGTCTCCCTGATGACAAATTCGAGGTCAAAATCAAATCTCTCTATGAACACAACAACTCTCGAAAGGATTGTTCCAGAAATGTCTTGAAATTTGCAGAGTAAATTCAGTTCTTTACTGCCACAGTGAAATCGTAAGTAGAGGAGTTTCCATAAAATATGGCCATTCAAAATACTTGTTCCTAAATGTATCAGAGAAAACGACACAAATCGTAATAATTTTTTGTGGCCACATGCAAGATGCTCATAATAAGCTTCATGCGAAATTTTGTGACCATAGTGTTAACAGAACCAGAGAAAATTCGATTGGAATATTGAAAAGAAGAATCGTTATATTTCCATAACAAGATATCCGAATCGAGTAGAAATTATTTTTTCAATGTAACATGATATACTGAATGTCCATGAAAAGTTTCAAGAAGATCGCATCATCTGAACCATAGAATTTAATTTTTTTATTATTGATTTCACATATTTCATTTTTTGAATAATTCCCAGCTCGTGCTGAGATTCTGCATTCATATAGAGGGTTTTCCAATAAGAGGTGTTATTGTGATATTCAAAGAAAAATGCCATTTTTCAATATAAATGATCATATGTTTATATCATTATAAAGAAGAAGCCATGCTGTTAAAAGCGGAAAATAACATCAGGGCAAATGACCACCACGACCACGCTTACAGGACCATATCCTTTCAATGAAATTTTCCATAACCAATTTGAAAGTGGCTGCCCTATGTCCTCGATAGCCTCACGAATTCCATCTTTGAGGTCTTGAATCGACACTGGGCTATTTCACGTGGTTCCAAAGGAGAAGTCGCAAGGTGTTATAATATCACAAGATCTCGGTGTCCAATTGTGATCACCTCTTCGAGAGATAACACGGCCCGGAAACTTTTCCCGCAAAAGATCAATGGTTTCGGTGTTTGTGTGGCACGTAGCACCTTAAGACCCAAATCTTAATGCAACATACGGTGAAATCACGTTTGTGGAATGCCTAATTCCAAAGAGCGACGAGGAATGGACAAACCTGGGTTTTCTTCAACACTTTCGGATACTGCACGGGTTTCTTCTTCACATCACTACCTTGTCCCAACAGCTCGAATTTTTCACCAATCTCTTTATTGCGGTACAACAAGGTGCTTCACGACGACCCAAAAATGTTCGAGCTTTACGAACCGTCTCTGCCAAATTTACATCATTAATAGTGAATTTTAATAATTTCAATGTGTTCTTGAAGCGTGTATTTCCATTTATTTTGATGGCTTAGTTTCTACTTGTCAAATATCAAAAAATGATAGCTTCAAACGGGACATCTACCGAAATAGCGGGCTATTCAAAATAACACCCTTTATTGGAAAACCCTTTACTCAGCACGAATCTCAAATCCTATAAAAAAATTTGAGGTATAATACTCGAAAGCACTTGCTCAGGGCTTTCTCAATTAATTTTCCTATGAGTTTCGGACATGTCCGAAACTTACATAAGTACAACATTCGTTTACTTCAATTACCATTAACAACAACAAAGGCGATTCACGTATCACAGATGTACAGCATTGAATAATATTTTCGCAGTTCTTATCTCTTTTACTTTCTCCAATACCAGAACAATTAACTTCCTATCACGTAGGTTATCCAGCATAGAATCATTCGATCAGCATATGTCAGTGTACATTTTGAATCGCTTTCACTCTCTTATTCTTCCGTTAATTTTATATAGATCGATTTCATCAGATTTTTCGACCGATTATCTACTAGCTCTATGTTATCTTTATCAATTGGTTTCGGTACGTTTACACGTCCAAAATTTATGCGTGAAGAAACGCTTTCTATCACTGAACGGGCCAAGTTTGAATTTGATACTAAATTTGGTATGGAATTTTTCTTATGGAAGTTTGTTTTGAAATTTTTATATTCAGTCGTACTTCTCAATTATATAAAATGCTTCTGGATCTTACTTTCTTAAATCATATTAAATTGCATGTCTTGTCATTTTCGAGTTCATACAATGAACGAACAACTTGTTAAATCATGTCTTTCTGCCCCTTAGTTAGTAGAAATTCTTATTACTTATATTGGTTCAATTCCAATCATAGGACATGTTTTTTCTGTCATAAATTATTTACGAAAGTCAATAATAGAATTAATTTCTTTCGAATTAGTGACTCGAAAATACTGAAACACGTGAATCAATTTTGAATTGAACGAATTTTGGCAATAAAATGAAATATTTTTCCTCAACTCCTTAGTTGCACCGCCATCTAGTTTTTTTTCAAATGGAAACATACGTTGCGTAGGTTCGTTGAAAAGCTCGTGAGAGATGGAACCATTTTCTTTTCATTTTACATATTATGTAGTTATCAGAAAATGAGACAGAACTCTGTATTCGTGTTGTTATATTCAATGACGTCTAGGTTCCCTGATTTAACGCCACCAGATAACTTTTTATGGGGATGTCTCAAAAACGAAAATTATCTGAACAAGCCTGCAAATATTGTGGATCTAAAAGAGGGTTAGAGTGAAAACAACTAACTTACCAGCTGAGACCGTTTGAAATTCCATAGAGGAGTTTCATCATCGCCTGGAAGCAGTGACGTAGCGGGGGCCCTTGCAGACCCCGCGGTGCGGGGGGCGCCAACTGAAATTTTGCATGAGACCCCGAATTTTGTACTACGCCACTGCCTGGAAGCATTCCCAGTAGAGTGTAGAAAGTATTTTCACCATCTATTTCGTTTAATTCACTTTTGAAATTAAGAGCTAACATAATACAATACACAAAACAAAAATAAGAATCCTAACTGAGATTAGCTTTAAACGGGGTACCCCGGTACCATACTATTTTTTTCGTATGATACCAGAGCTCAGGGAAAAACCCCAGTAGAAAAAACCCTGTATCGCCGTTCCAACATAAATAACACTAAAAAACTATTCGAAATTGAAGGATTTCTTCTTATTCAGTCCAACCGATAACTCTGTTCAAGATGCCTTCGGAATTCTGAATGAATCTGAAACGAATAAAAATCGAAGCAGACAAAAGAAATAGAAAAATAAAATGATTGAAACTCTATTAAATCGATTTGAAATTTACAACCCAAAAAAAAGCATTAAGAACTAAGAAGGTATTAAAATTTTTGGTTTTCAGAGAGTTTTTTCTTATTTCCCAATGACCACATGAGTTTAGTCATGCCTTCAAAAGGTAAAAGTACTTACTGATTTCACAGGAAGATGTTATATAAACCTGAAGAAGACATGTTTTCAGAGCAGGAAATAGAAGTGAATAGTTTCCAAATCAGTCATTCAATACGAAGCTATTCGTTGTTGCATCTCTAGAACAATGACTTCCGCACAGTTGGGTGACTTAATAAAATGATATCTCTGTTTTTGTCTTAATCCAGTAATATACAGGTTGCCATAAAGTTAATGTTTGATTTTCTTTTTGTTGCAGAATCCGAAATTAACAACTGATGATAAATAATAGTCATAAATTTGAATGACTGTAAAAAATCGAAAATATAGTATGTTTATCTACGACTACTATATAATCTAGCCATTTTACGCCTGTGGCCTCTGCCAAAATATTATCCATTAATCACAAGTGATTTATGAGATATAATTCACTGCTGTCAGATGCTTCATAGATTTAGCTTTGATGAGTATTCTTTAAATTGGTATTTTGTGTATCCTAAAAAGTACTCCAACTAGCAAATATGGGTATATCTTGTCAATCGAGGGCCAAATCTACATTTATTATATCAATTAAAGCATTTTTTATTACAAGATATACAATGACCAGTTCTCCAAAAATGTCTCATGTGGAAACTTGACTTTTTTCACGCTTGTCATAGAAGGGTCTTGTCGCGGTCGCCAAATGTTGAAATCTTCAAGAAGTATGTTCAGTAGTCGCGGATAAAGTATAGTATAATACGCTACTTGCGTATAGTGGCTATTATTCGCTCGGTGATTTGGGCCAATCGCCTACGGCTCGTAGCCTAAATTCACCCTGCGAATAATAACAATCATTATACGCTCATGTATAATATAATATTATTGATAACTCTTTTTTGATTTACCCATTATATCGTGTGACACAGACTCATGAATCATGATACACGCTCTTTTCTCCTTGTTCTGTAGCTCTATTCTGAAATTTGGAACATTGAATATACTCACTAGTGCACATTTTTGACAAAACGCTGATCTTCCATAATTCATTCCCACGTTCATCTACTCATCACGCTTCCTCTGACACAAATCATAAGTTGATACTTATCGACCACTTCTTCTCATGATCAAAAACGTGTCAAACAAAATGATTCGATTAGCAATCTCAAAAGGACAACAATCAACGAACGACAGATTGTAATACCCTCTTAATAGGGAAAATCAAAACAAGTCTAGTGGCTGAGGGTGAGATCACGTGCCGGGGTTTAACCCACTGTAATCCAGTGACGCTATCTGGTCTGGCCAAATGAATTTAGGGTCGAGAATTTGAAGAAGCGATTTAATCCCGAATGAGGCGATGCATTTTTCCATTTCATCGATATTACAGCATGCTAAAAAAGTAACGTAACTCGTCAAATACTTTTTGTTAGAAGAATATTAGGGAAAATCTTCGTACCCGTCGATTTCTTATTTCAGAAGCAACTTATCCTATGCTTTTTTGAATTTGATATTTCTCACCCCATACGCCACGCACCCTTCCATTTATTTTCTTAAATGGGCATATATGGATTGTGATACATCAAAAAATGAAAGGTATTTTGATTACCTCTATTAGCGATGAGCCTAAAAGTAAAATTGGTTATGCCGTTTTGACCGCCGTTTTACTTAAACGAGTGATATATCGTTTTTTCCCGAATGTCTGTAATTTTCGAATTTTCAGCCAAAAATGATCTCAAACTATAGGATTAGACTCCCTGATAACGAATTCGTGGTCAAATTCAATTCTAACCTGTAGGGCCATCCGTCCGGCCGTTAGCACAATAACTTCGAAGGGATTGTCCTAGAGACTCGGATTTTGAGGATGAGTTCGGATCCCAAATGGCTATGTTGATTTCGTTAACCAGCCAAATCGTACAGGGTGTTCCATATGATATGACCATTCAAAAATTTTGTTCCTCAATATCTCAGAAAGTACGAAACCTATCGGAATGAAATGTTACGGTCAAATGCAAGATGCCGATAACAAATTTTGTGGCTATAATGTGAACAGAACCATAAAAATTTCAATTGGAATATTGAAACTTTATATTTAAATAAAAAGATTTACGATTCGAAATTTGAAGTTGAAATTTTTTCGTGAATGAAAATCGACATTCTGAATGTTCAGCCAAAAATTTCGTGGCCATAATTTCAACAGAACCTTAGAAAATTCAATTGAAATGTTGAAAGAAGAATCTTTATATTTCCATAACAGAATATCCTATTCGGGAAAAATTCATTTTGAGAATGAAAACTACTATACTGAATGTTTATGCAAAATTTCAAAGGGATCGCATCATCAGAACCATAGAATTTAATCATAAATAATAATAATAAAATAATTAATTATAAAGATAAAATGATAGCAATTTTTCTTAATTCATAAATACTTCGCATTTCTGAGATTTCCAACACATCCTCATGATTACAATCATAATCAAAAAAATACTTAACTACATTCAAAGCTTCGAGATTACATTAAAACTTACAAATGAAGCACACAGAAAAAATTCCAGATAAAACCGAGGATAAAACTACTGAGGTTTGCTCACATTTCCATAATATTTTCATGAATTGTTCAGATCGTATGAAATCTTTTTATCGTTTAATTTCCTCATTTATGTGATTGGATTGGATTATTGTTGAATCAAGGTAAGTGTAACTGTTTAATTTTTTTATGTGATTGGATTGGATTATGTTGAATCAAGGTAAGTGTAACTGTTTAATTTTTCCGTGGAATCGTTTGAAAGTTGTATGTATGCTTTCTTATAATTTTCATAATGATAATTGAGACTTTTATGTTATCCCCCAATATCACGCAAGAAGAGAAAGTATTAAATTTGATAATTGGAAACAAATTCATATTACAGTTCCAAATCCATAACATTCGTTACGAGCACCAATTAAATCAAGCAATTTGCAGTAAAAATTGCAATAATGAATATTCTGAATTGTATCAGTTCACCGTATAATGTATGCCTAATTGAGTAACTATACCTCACTTTCAACGCTTTCTAACACACATCTGATAAATGCTCCAGTTACAAATGAAAATCCACTTAATAAGAAGTATTTTATTTTTATAAAAGTAGATAAATATATTAATTAACATAGTTTCTAGGTAATAATACTGCACGCTTCACGATTTTAGGACTCAAGGAAGTGATTTAGAAATGAACAAATGTCGAAACAAAGTTGAAAGATCCAGATCAACATGCATCGAGGATAGAAATTACATAACAATCAATTGAAGACTAATCAGTGAGCTCAACAAAATTGGACACGCAATATAACGAATCCTCTAGAATGCATTCGCTCTTTCTTCATACGGTGATAAACCATCTGTTTCTTACATCATGGCTTCTGTTGTCAATTGAAGAAATTTACCATCTTGAAAATATCATGTGTCCGATTTCGAAAGAGATCATTGGAATAACACAGACAAAGAATTTAGTCCCAACCGTGTTCATGGGATTTGACTGGAACATGGACTGGAACCTTCACTGGGTATGGTACTTCCTTCTCGACTGGATATGGGATTTCTTTTATCACAGGGTATGGTTTGTCTACATGTACCTTGACTGGGTATGGTACAGGTTTTTCGATTTCAACTGGGATTTTCTTCTCAACGGTGTAGGGTTGAGGTACAGGTACTTTAACGTGGTATGGTACTGGTTTTGGTACTTCAACTGGGTATGGCCTGTCGACTGGTACTTTGACTTCATATGGTACAGGTTTTTCTACTGGGTATGGAACGTGTTTTTCTACAACAACTGGGTATGGTTTTGGTACATGGACTGGGTAAGGCCTGTCTACTGGTACTTTGACTTCATAAGGTACCTTCTTTTCAACAGTGTAAGGTTGTGGGACTGGTACTTCTACTTTGACTGGGTAGGGAATCTTCTTCTCAACAGTGTAGGGTTGTGGAACTGGAACTTTCACAGGTACTGGAACCTTCTTTTCGACAGTGTACGGTTGTGGTACATGTACTTTGACTTCGTAAGGACGTGGTACTGGTACTTTCACTTCATATGGTACTTTCTTGATGACTTCGTAAGGTTGAGGAACAACTACTGGTACTTTGATGTACTCTTTAACTGGTACTGGTACTTTCTTGTACACAGTGTAGGGTTGTGGTACGTGCACTTTGACCTCATAAGGTACCTTCTTTTCGACGGTGTATGGAACATGCTTGGTGACAGTGTATGGCACTGGAACTTTCTTCTCTACCACAACTGTCTTGACATGTTCGTGGTGTTCATGGTGACCACCGAAGTCGTGACCACCGAAGTCGTGTCCACCGAAATCACCACCTCCAAAATCGTGTCCTCCGAATGATCCATGATCGCCAAGGTCGTAGAGTCCGCGTTTGTCCTGTTTTTTAGTCTCCTGCGTCACCTCTTTTTTCTCGGGCTCCGCAGCTAGAGCTACGCACAAACAGACGGCGCTCAGGACAATCTGAAACACAGAAAAATATCAGTCTTTGCTCTCGATCTCTTGAACCAGGTGCCGTATTCTCGACAAGTGATCTTTCAAAGCGTACTTATACGAACTGCATTGCGCGTGTCCATCTTTTACCTGCAAAAATGCACAATGAAGTTCGTATACGCTTCGAAAGATCACTTGTCCAGAAGACGGGGCCAGGTGTAGTTGTGAAGGTTTACACCATGAATATATGAAAAGGGTGATGTATTTCCGATATGGTTAATTGAACCAAGTTATACAAGATGTTTGTTGAAGCTGTTTGAATACTTTAGAAGGCAATTACTACAATCTAAATGAAAGAAAAGTTCGAACATGGCTCGGAATTTCTGGGAGCTGGTGCCAACTGTAGATGAGCTCTATTATCAGTTTTTTTCGGAAATTCTTAGAACGTATTCTTAAAGAAACTTTGACACTCGGCATCCATTGCTATTTTGCTGGATGATTTCGAATTTTTGACTCCCATTTCAAAATTCGAGAAATTTAATTCTGATTGTTCTGTTGATGAGCAAAAAATTTTGAAATGCATGTGCCAACTGTTCATCAAAGTTGCATTGGTGTTCAAGATAAATAACTGGTATACTTTAGAAAATATTTTGTCTAAATTTAAGTGATTTTTGACGGAAATCCAAATACTCCTTTAGAGAATTTTCGACCGATTTTTCCGTTGATTCCCGAACTTAGAACGATCCTTATGAATTTATCACTTCTTGTAAACACCAACACACTAATGATGAGGCACGTGTTATGCGAAGCACAAGAAAGGCGTTTTTGGTATTATCACTGTTAACCGGGCCACTTTTCAGTTCACTTTTCACGTGAAAATCTCAACCGCTTTTCGATTGTTTTACTCACCAAGGCCTTCATGTTGATTGTTAGAAGGCGAGGAAGGCTGTATGCTCGAAATATCGTGCCAGTGGCTTTTATATACGGGGTCTATGTGTACTTTCTCACATCATGCATCAGTCGTTTGCCATAAGGAGGTTTCACTTCCACATCCGCGGATAGCGGCTACTCGGGCAACCATTACGCAATTCTATGTTCGCGTCTTCGTCGAACGTAATTGATTGTTACCATAATAGGAGGCCTTGATACGAATATTTCTTTTGTTTTGTCAACTTGTTGTGTTATACAGTTTGTCGACCTACTGACTCATTGTTTTGCTTTGGAACGGGGAAACTGTTGGATGGATTTCGATGATGTAGATTGGTTTCATTGATAACAATGGTGTTAGTTGAATAATTATGACATGAGTTTGTCACACGTTTTTATCATTATTCCGACATTGAATTCGATATTTAGGATGCAATTCTAATATTTAAATCTATGAGAGATGATTACCCTTCAATAGGGTGCTGTAGCGGTCTAGAAGAACAGGCGATTCGAAAAATCATCACTTGGAATGCCAACCTGGTTTAAAACACCCTCCTCACCCAAGAGCATGAATTAAGTATTTTGTATCTAAATATTGAAGGTATTTATTCGAATAGTTTCAAGTTTCAATTTTGTAGAAACGGCGAGACAGGGTTTTTTCTACTGAGGTTTTTCCCTGTGCTCTGGTATCTTACGTCGAATAGTATGGTACCCCGTTTTACATCAACCTCAGCAAGGGCCTTTTTTGTTTCATGTTTTGTATTTTGTTAGCTCCCATTTCAAAAGAATATACATGTTTAGTTGAATAATTGCGACATATTTCTAGAGTGGATTCAGCATAAAAAATTATGGCATTTGCTTTTTACTTTTATCCGCGAATGCTTCGTTTCTCGCGATACGAGGTGTTAAAGGTTAACCTCAAAAATAACTGAAGAAATGGCACCCTCTTGAGATGTTTGAAGCTAAATATCATCCTCGAATTCTTCGTTCAATTCAAGACAAAAAATCTCTCCTGCCGTTTTTCTACAGAAAAAAACGCGATGCAACGTTAAGATTTTTTCACATAAAAAATACGAAAAAAGACCTGAGAGATTTTTGTAACAAATTAAACGAAAAATTCAAAAATTATTGTTAGTATGAAGTACCTCAGTGGCATACCATTTTTTCCTACAAAAAAACTCAGATCACCACCTGTATGTGCGCCAATGATGAACATAAAATTCTTAATTGCATGTCAGAAATTGCGTATTAAATACTTCATGAAAACCACCAAATTTCATTCGCATATCTTGACTGGTTTCAGAGCAATAAATAAATAAAATGACAAAAATTTGATATTTGTTGGACGATATATAAAGTTTTTGAAAGTATTTACATACATATTTGTTCTCATTTTTCTTGTTGGAATAGGGTTTTGATAATATTAATAGAAATAATGCTTCTGTAATCTTATTTATGAAATTATGGGTAGATATACTAGTTATCATTTTGTTATTTAGAGCTGATGTTAAGGTTATCATTTGCTTCCATGTAATAAAAATTCTTCTTTTTCTTTTTCAAGTGCAGCCTCACTTGATACTGGTTATTTGAATTGATATTTCTAATTCATCTTTCTTTATTCGCCTTCCCACTAAATTGATATATCAGTTGACATAGGTCAACGAATTTTGCTATAAGATTAATAAAATTGCTCAAAACTGTCTGCATGCAAGAAAAGTCATTTTCACTTGTTTGCTTCAAAATTTTTTCTTGGTGTGCTATTCCTATTTTAGGCTATTTTGAACGTTGCCTATCATCGTTCCTGTTTGTTTTTAAAAGCTGTGGCCTTGAACAGGCCAAATGAAGTGATAAGATATCATATTTATTTCGTAGGTTTGTCAAAATTGAAGACCAAATACATCATTTAAATTTGGAAATATTCATCCCAGATTTCAACTGAAGTATGGTCCCAAAGAAAAGCGGTATTAGGTATGAAAACTCGATAAAATTGTTTCTGAAAAACTTTATAGGTTTTCACTTCCAGTCTCTCAAACAGAAATAATCAAAAAATTTTAATTAAGAAGAAGTGCTCCTGCGAAAATCTTTGCACTTATTAATAAAATTTTTTTTGATTATTTCTGTTTCAGAACCTGGGAGTGAAACCTATAAAGTTTTTCAGAAATGCAGAATCCTCCCAGAATATATTTCAAACAATATCGATAAAATTGACCTGACATGACTTGCATGAGAAGCAAAAAAAAAAATTCTTAAACATCTGAACAATTTGATTGAAAATATAGAATGCCAGTTCAAAATATAAGTTTTCAGGAACCTTCAATGTCTACTGTATTCCTCCTCATCACCTGAAAGAAGGAAAGGAAGTGAATGATTGTCATTTTTTCGAGCCCATGGCTTCAAAAATTTTAAATAACGCATTAGAAAATTCCAGAATGGGTTTATGTAATGACAGCTGAAAAAGCAGCAAAATCGTAACTCGAATCCACAGAGAAATTAGGAAACTTATCGAAATAACGAAAAAATTTTAATTGGATTATGTTTTCTGGGTTTCATCCGCATATTTTAATTGATCGTGAAATAAATTAAGAGACTACTACTTAATTTCACAATGTTATGTTGAAATGAAATGATATTTTATGAGAATTACACATAAAAGTGACTTAGTTCCCGATTCAAAACCATCTAATTTATATGCATATAAGAGTTCTTTCAACTGTATTTCATTTTAACATTTCTTCGTTCAGTTAATTAGAATTCGTTTAATTCTTCAAATTCAGACTTGTTCATCAATTTATGAGATTACTCGTGGGCAGCGAATTGTGAGCTTCAACCTTAATTTCTTCAGTTTAATGAATCTCGTATGGATTCAGCGTGATAGGAGCAGTAACTGAATCAGAAACATTGAGTGCCTCTCACTTGTTAGTGGGGTACACAAACTGCATACATATATTGCTAGGTTATGTAGAACGAAAAATTTTATACCAAAAATTGAGCAGAACACCTGAATTCGTATGTATATACGGAGGGTAAGTATTTGAAATTATTCTTCTTGCTGTTGTCCTGCAATTGCCTGTTGATTATGATGTTCTTTTTGTTTCAGTTATTTTTGAGGGCTCGTTCTACGAGTGCTATATCGTTTTGCCAAAACTTCTGTAATTTTCAAATTTTGAGCTGAAAATGGTTTCAAACGATAGGGTTTGACTCCCTGATTACGAATCCGTGGTCAAATTAAATTATCTCCGTGGGGCCGTCTATCCACCCGTTAGCGCGATAACTTTCTAAGGGATTATCCTAGAGGCTTGAGATTTTCAGGGTGAGTTCGGTTCCCTAATGCCTCGGTTAATTTCGTTACCAGCCAAATCATGGGTGTTCCATAAAATATCAATTGGAATAAGGAAAAAAACTTCATATTCTCATAAAAAGATATCCGATTCGAGTGATTTTTTTGTGAATGAAGATCAATATTCTAAATGTTCATCCAAAATTTCGTGACCATAGTTTCAACAAAACCATAGAAAATTCAACCGGAATATTGAAAAGAAAAATCCTTATATTTCCGTAACAGGATATCCGATTCGTGTGAAATTTTTTCTGTGAATAAAGAATGATACACTGAATCTTTATGCATTTTGTGGTAATAGGATTAAGAGAACCATAGAAAATATAATTGGAATATTGGAAAAAAATTCTTTATATTTCCTTAAAAAAAATGTCCGATTTGAGTGAAAATTATTTTGAGAATGGAAACTGCTATACTGAATGTTCATACAAGATTTCAAGGGGATCGCATCATTAGAACAGTAGAATTTAATTTTGATAATTATTTATTTTTACATAATTTTTAGAAAATAATACCGATTGTGCTGAGATTCTGGATTTATATATTTGATATCAATCCCAACCCATATAAAATTTTGAGGTGATAGTCTTATTGCTCCACCAAAGAACGAGCGCTCAAGAGCTCCTGCTCAAGGTTTTGTTATTTGTAAGCTCGAAAATGGATAAATAAGGGGAATAACTTCTTAAATTAATTAATTGACAATGCTTATCTGAAAATATATTATGTCAAATCTGTCTAATTAAAATACAAAGGTAGGGAGATTTTACAAACTATTCCCCCCTTAAAAATTTTATTGGATATTGAAATTGAGCCAAAACACTCTATTCCCAAGAGTTTTCTTAAATTTTCTATTTATCCTATTTACTCTTGAAACTGGCCATTCCTGAAAAATGAAAAAATTATGTGTTATATCCAGACAGTATTTCGAAGAACGTTGATACGTATTTTTCATCATTTGAGTTACTTTCTCCACATACCAATTCCGAACTCCTTCGAAATAAAATTCCGTTTGTCAAGCGGAACAAATGAGATAGACGATAGTAAGCTGAAGAATTCCTCAATTTACTTCTATTCTACTCAACTAATCCATAATTTTGTGAAACTTCACAGAGCACGATTATCACATCGTGATATGACTTAATTTCAACCAAGAACCATGAAGCACATCTGTAGAGAAAATTAATGTGTGTTAATCCGAAGGAATTTGAATTTCATACGAATGTTGAAATTTATATTGCGAAATATAAATAGTTGTTGCATTTTAGGAGAACTACTCTTCGATCACTTCTGGACTGGAAAAAATTCGGAGAAAACTCCGAAATCAAGTCAGAACACTGGCGCAGCTAGGGGGGGGCTTTGGGGCTGCAGCCCCCCCCAAGGATTAATTTCTTCGTTATTTTTTCTTCTTTATTTTTTTTCAACTTTCGTTATTTGTTGTATCATCAAAAATTGTTCAGTTCAGTCCCCCCAAAACAAAATCCTGCGCCACTGAGTCAGAAGCTTCTCATAATGAGGAAACGATAATTTTTAATATTTGATAATCAGCCACTCGTTCTACTCGAACGAGTGCTATATCGTGTTCCCTAAATGTCTGTTTATTCCGAATTTCTAGACGAAAGTGGTATCCTTTTATGGGAATATGAAGTTTCTTCTTTTCAATATTCCAATTGAATTGTTTATGGTTGTGTACACTATGGCCACAAAATTTTCCATGATGCTTATTATGAGCATCTTGCATGTCTACGCAACATATCATTTTGATTGGTTCCGTTTTGTCTGAGATATTGAGGAACACAAATTTTGATTGGCCATATTTTATGGAACATCCACGATTTGGCTGGTTAACACTGTTAACAGATGCATTAGGGAACCGAACTCACCCTGAAAATCTCAAGTCTCTAGGACAATCCCCTCGAAAGTTATTTGATAACGGACGGCCGGACGGCCCCACGAACAGAATTGAATTCGACCACGAATTCGTCATAACCCTATCGTTTGAGACCATTTTCGGCTCAAAATTCGAAAATTACGGATATTTGGGCCAAACGTTTAAGTAGAACGCGCGCTCAAAAGATTCGGATAAATGTAATAATTTCTTAAGTATCAAACACAACTCCTACACATTGTATGATGTTGTTCACAATAAATATTGATTCATCGAATTCTTCTTAACATATACTAAAAATTTCTAGTTTGAAGCTTTTTCTTTCGAAGATGTGTTTTAGGTCGGCCGTATGGATATATTTCAAATGGTTACTTAACTCTTAGGAGATTGAGTAAGTAGGTATAATTCTTTTTTTGCCTCTGTAAAGAGTGTGTCGTGATTGCATGTTATTTCAGAATTTTATAGATATTTTTTAGTTGCAATCCATCGGATATAAGAAGGGCTATTCTGGGTTGAAAATTTTCCTTTATCGCTGAGTGTGAGCTTTTTTCTCAATTGGAGTTTTCTCATCTCATTCCCAGTTTTTATTATTGAAGTTCTTGTTTTAGTTTAATTTAAGTTCAATTATTATTAAGTTTTTCCCATTCAAAATTTTCCCATTCTTTAATTGGTTTAGGCTGTAGAATGGTCAGAATGGTGTAGTTCTTAAATAAATAAATGAATCAACTTCATTATAGTACTTCATGAATAATCGCTTAGGACTCAAAAGGATCAAAAGAGATATTCGAACGTAACGATTAATCAATATGATAGCATAGTGAAAAAAAGGTTTGTCAGGTCAATTTCTTTTCAATAGATACCAGTTATTAAAGTGAATAAGTGAATTGAATTGCTTTTATTTCAGGAAGTAGTAGGTGGAAGTTCGACAAGAGGATTTAAACTTGGCCATCTCACGAAATGATCTAACTAATGTAAATGTTGTTGGTTTACTTTCATTTCAATTAACTGAAGTAATGGTAATACTCACTGTTTAACCGT
This sequence comes from Propylea japonica, assembly GCA_013421045.1. NCBI lineage: Eukaryota > Metazoa > Arthropoda > Insecta > Coleoptera > Coccinellidae > Propylea > Propylea japonica. The sequence goes on from CM024247.1 coordinate 12,829,622, forward strand.
GGTATAGTCTTAAAGTGTTATGTTGAACATTTCAATTTATCGTTGGTACCGAAAATTTCAATTTTATATTGGAATTGGATTTACTTTCTCGAGTGAATATCTGAGGAGACAGTTTGGCTGTTTATTAAAAGGATATCAATAAAATTTGAATTGATCGAATGGGTAAAATTAACGACACAGCAGTTTTTTTCTTTATAGATATAGGTATAGCCGCTGTCTTTAATAACCTAGTGGATTAAATAACTATTAATGGAATTAGTATCTTAATCAATTGGGTTATTATTGACATTTACTAATGGTCAAGATATTTTAACGCCTGAGCGGAGCGAAAGGCGAGTTCATTGCAATTATTTTAAAAATTCTACATCAACAGTCATGTTCTTCATTTCAGTAAGAATAACAGTTATTGATATTTTAAGAATAAAAATGAAAACCTACACCAGCTCATAGAGGAAACTCGCTCAGTCGTAATAGCACATGTTTTTGTGGAATTGTCAAGCCAAAATGATTTTTTCGTCATATTTTTTCTTCAGGGACAAAATGCTTTATACCTATTCTTTTTCGGAATATATTTCTCATTAAGTCATATTTAATTAACTTATAGCTAAAAATGAGAATACAAGAACGAAAGAATATCTTACCAATTACTCATAATTCTTGGATGAAGTAATATTAAAATTATTATGCTGGTTGAAGAAACATCGTTCCCTGTAAATTATATGGATTTGGTTGTAGCGAAATAATTCGTGGTGCTAAATTCAATATTATCTTCTTGGCTTCGTTACCTATATAATTCAGAATTTGTATTGTAGTAATCTCGTTAACAAGGTGTTGCATAAATCCAATTATCTTTCGACTTTTAGCAACATTCATTAACTTGCTTCCTTGATTATATAGATTATCAATATTCTTACAGTGATATCGCTTATAACGTTTATTTTGTTTCTACATAAATCAGATTGTAGTAGTTTAATTCACTTAGAGATTCCTTTCACGAATGAAGAACTGTTTTTTCGAAGTTGAGGGAAACTAATTTCGTACAAGACATTGCACCTTGAATCCAAATTCCATGTTAAAAACATCCTCTGAAACGTAGTAAATTTTTTCTATAACGAAATATTCAAGAACATCACTCTTTGAATGGGTATTGGTAAGAAGGTATAATGGTGGGTTTTTTCCTACCTAAAACTAAATAATTACGGCGGGCAGAGAGATCCTTCTGAAACAGTTTTAAATACACCTCTGGCTGCTTGGTTTCAATCTAATCATTGCTCTAGTGTGAAATATGTGCGCAAATGTCTAAAAGGAAGTGCTCAAGTTTGAATGATAAAACTAAAATCAGTGAAGTCGACCGCCACATTATCGACTATAGAAATAAATTTTCTGTATAACGAAATTTCTTTACAACGAATTTTTTTGTGGATTTAGCGCTCTCGTTATAGGGGAAGTTACACTTCATTTCATTTTTTGAATAAACTCCAGAATATACAGGGTGTTCCTAAATTGAACGTACAAACGAAAAGGGGGATTCCTTAAGTGAGTTAAAGAAAAAAAGTCCGATAAACATGGGGTCGCAAACGTTTCGTTTTCGAGATATAGGGTGTTAAAGTTTTTTTCAAAAACATGTGTTGATTATACGAGTTTATCGAATCTTTACGAATCATCACTACAGATCAGGAAAATTTCCATAAAAACTGACACTGAATTCATTCACCACAGCTTACAAAGTGGCCTTTCCATTATAATTTGGATTTTCACGAGGATTTAGGGAGAATCGTTCAAAATTTTTTTTCTCGAAATCGTTGGTAGATACGACAAAACTACAAGAGACCGAAAAGTTTAGTATAAGAACAAAGCTTCTTTTCCTTTTTTTCAAATTAACAGTTGCTCACCAAAAAAAAGTTCTGCAGAAGAACAGGTGGCAGTGTTCCAGAAAAAATATCACCCTGTAGATCTTCTATCGAAATTGCCATGTCACGTGGTGAGAACTCTCAAATGTAATATCTATGCCAAATTTCAGTTGAATATCTTGTGAAGTGTAGATACTATGAGAAAAAAACTTGAAAAATTCAAACTTTAACACTCTGTATCTCGAAAACGAAACATTTGCCCCATGTTTATAGGACTTTTTTTTCTTAAACTCACTTAAGAAATATCCCCTTTTCGTTTTACGTTCAATTTAGGATCACCCTGTATATGCATTTATATATTTGGTATCAATCTCAAATCCCATAAAAAATTTTGAGGTCTTATTGCTCTCTCTTTTGCCCAATTCTGTATGAAAAATCATAATAATATTGTACTTATCTTTCGGGAAATTAGTTGGACTTCAACAGAAGCATTCATACGCATTGATTATGTAATATTCGACCAAATAAATGAGTTACCATTCTACCAATCAATAAGTAGCTTGTTAGCGCATAGTTGGTGGTGCCCCACAAGAATCAACCACAAATCACAAAAAAAACAAACAAATCATTCTGTTAAATTACACGGCTCATCGAAGCCAAGGTGGTACATCTGTTTATCCAATATCCCATTTCGCGACCACAATACCAAACCCAATCTGGTCGGAAAGTCCGGTTCCGCTAGGTGATTTCCAATGTTACCACCTAGGGTGTTAATGATTGTTGTGTAACAAGTGCGTCAGATAATCGCGCAGTGCATCGATTAATAGCCACAAGGGGTGCGCTAGGGGTTGGGGTGGTTCTAATCTATCTCGACGGTATGGAATTATTGGAATTATGTGTGATGTTGATGCGCCGAATAAGGGTCAAATGCGCAATATGCTTGTTTCGATGGGGTTCGAAATTACTTTAAGGGTGGCTTTTGGATAATGTTGTTTCTGTTATTCTGAAGTGGATACTTTTCAATTGCCAAATTGTAGTTCCTTGAGAAATGGCTAGAATAGAATAATTGGGTGGAAGTATACAAGTTTATTATGTTATCATATAATTTTGTATTCATCTCCATTTAACCGTTTACTTATCTATGTTTCAACCCATATTTTTCGTCTTTCACTGTGAAAACATTCAAAATAAAAATTCAATTCAATGAATCAAAATTACTGATAATAATCGACGAGAATATACAGGGTGTTCCTAAATTGAACTTACGAACGAAAAGGGGAGATTCCTTAAGTGGTTTTAAGAAAAAAAGTCACATAAATATGGAGTCGCAAACGTTTCGTTTTCGAGATACAGGGTGTTGAAGTTTTAATCAAAAACATGTGTTGATTATACGAGTTTATCGAATCTTCATGAATCATCGCTACAGATCAGAAAAATTTCCATAAAAACTGACGCTGAATTCATTCACCACAGCTTACAAAGTGGCCTTCCCATCATAATTTGGATTTTCACAAGGATTTCGAGAGAATCGTTCAAAATTTTTTTTCTCGAAATCGTTGGTAGATACGACAAAACTACAAGAGACCGAAAAGTTTAGTATAAGAACAAAGCTTCTTTTTACATTTTTCAAATTAACAGTTGCTCACCAAAAAAAAGTTCTGCAGAAGAACAGGTGGCAGTGTTGCAGAAAAAATATCACCCTGTAGATCATCTATAGAAATTGCCATGTCACGTGGTGAGAACTCTCAAATGTAATATCTATGCCAAATTTCAGTTGAATATCTTGTGAAGTGTAGATACAATGAGAACAAAACTTCCCTTTTCGTTTGTACGTTCAATTTAGGAAGACCCTGTATTTAGTCCGGTCTATTTAGACCAAAAAATGAGAGTGAAATTACATAAAGTCTCAACAAGCTGAATTTCAGTGAAATTGTTCAAAATATAATTATAAACAATGTCTAGAAGTTCCCCATCATTCCCCTGTAAGGAAAATATTTAATTCAAGGTCAAAGGTCAAAAAATGAGTTTTTCGCGATTTTCAGCAAAACGGTAAGTTTTATCCATAAAAGTACCTCAGACAAAAATTGTAGATCATAAAATTATCTATAAAAAATGTATCAATACTTTTTTAGTTAGATTGAAACCAAACAGCCAAGGGTGTATTTGAAACTGTCACAGAAGGATCTCTCTGCCCGCCCTAAAGATTCAGTTTAACATGTAATTTGGATTCAAGGTGGAATATCTTGTACGAAATTAGTTACACAGAGAAATTCGTTACACAGATATTCGTTATAGGGAAGTTCCACTATATTTCCATTTGAAAAAAATAAGTAGAGGGGTGCGGAGCGTAAGGGGTTAGAAATATCAAATTCAAGAAAGCATTGGATGAATTGTTTTTGAAATAAAAAATCAATAAACCGAGCTGAGGAGTTTCGTCTAGAATTCATTTTAAGTGCAATCTTTTTTCAAATTCCAAATTCAATATAGGTACACAAAAAAATTTGGGCATTGCTGTTCCTAGAACCACGAACGATGAATAATATGAAAAAGCCCCTTATGTATAATTATCCTCTTGTCCTCCTTCATTCCTGGGGCAATTAATAAAACATCGATTAATCAATCTGATTTATGAGAAGGCAAATTTTGGAACAACCCAATTTATAATACTTGCCGATAACAAATTGCAACTGACAATTCAGGTGCTATTAATCAGTTTATGGAGTTGCTACATTGTACCTGCTGCAATATTTACGACTACAAAGTTTTGTGTACCTATGCCCGCATAAAAACATGATGGTTTTCGTTGAAATATTAAGATCACTCATACATACCTCACTGTCACTGATCTGTTCGAATACCATTTGAATTATTTCATATATTATACCAATATTGAAAGCTTAGTAACAATTCGATCATATGTATTCAAACAACTAGTTTATTAATGACAATGACGGCGATCAATTAACGAGTTGATTACAAGATTTTTCTGCCGAACGCATTATAAATTGTGCACTAATCATGGTTGGAATAAATTTTCCTTTGGCATAAGACATACATTGGACATAATAGAGAGTTATCGAAACGCAAAACGAAATAAAATTTAAATAAAGTTTCTTTTATTTTGATATCTGCTCATGCGCATCAAAGAAAGATTTGAGGGCGGCCTTTAATAAAATACAGGCATCCTTTACTTAAATTACTTAAATAAAGGACGACCGTATCTACATAAAAGATCCCTTATTTTGATAGTTCTCTCATCCTTTTGGGTTATTTTATGTCAGGTACCAGGTATGTACTCTGCTAAGGACGGTACTACTTCCTTTTTTTTTGGTACACTGATTAATTTACAATTCGTTAGTAGTGAAGAGTCAGTAGAGCATTTGATATCGTATATTGTAAAAAAAATGAATGGGAGATTGAAAATAAATGTCTCAAATTCACTTATGAGGGATTAGTGACATTATTGAGGAAGTGTTGACGAAGAAATGGAGAATTTATTTAATAAAAAATATTTTTCGGCAAAGGACCCCGCACATTTCTTGTGGGGATTGGGTACCGGTAGATTTGGCTGAAAATTAGATATGATGTTCTACTAATCCTTCTGATCAAATGTCTCCACAGTCATGAAGCTGAAAAATGCATACTTCTAGGAGTTTTTAGCGATTTTTTGTATCCATTATGGCTTACGTATTACCGTTCACACAGAAATGTTTGAAAATATTTCGTGATTATTGAAAGCAGATTTTGTTAATTCGAAATATGTATTTTCAAACATTTCTGTGTGAACGGTAATACGTAACCCATAATGGATCATAGACTTATAAAAGAATGGACAGGACATGTGAGAGAGAATATTGACTTCAGACAAGGATAGAATAATATTAGTGCGAAGCACAGAACATATAATAAAAACATTGCATCGCATTAGATATTTTTATGTTCTGTCAGTTTTCCAACATTATGAGAGAGAGATACTGTGAAGGATGGAGTAATATTAGTTTAGTTTAGTCTATGCACCACACTAATATTACTCCATCCTTCAAAGTATCTCTCTCTCTTATGTTGGGAGCACCAAACCTAGTGCGAAAGTCACGTGACGCCATGTCCATTCTTTTATATGTCTTTGTAATGGATACAAAAAATCTTCGTGACTGTGGAGACATTTTTGATCAGAAGTATTAGTAGAACATCATATCAAATTTTCAGCCAAACCCACCGGGACCCAATTCCCATAAGAAATGTGCAGGTTCCTTTCTCAGAGAAATTTGCATTTCCTGGTCTAGTCCGGTAAGTATAGTCCGTTCACGAAAGGTTGAGCCGTCGGTTGGCCATGATAATTTGACATATTCCACTGTGTATATTAAAATTTAAAGTTATGATGTTTATTTTTTTGTCAGATTGATACGCAATGTTGTCAATATTGCATAGAGTTGTCTGATAACTTGCAATTTAGTCAGACGAGGCCGAGTACACTCGGCAACGTTGAATTTATTTTACGTTATGACAGCAGATACTGCCAACTTCAGATGAATATAGAAACGCCTACTATGTGCTCAACCTTTCGTGAACGAAGTATATGTACTAGGACCCGACCGGGAAGTATGATTTTAAAAAATACAGTTGATCTTTACCATGGCAACGAACAAACGGCTAACAGTTAATATGAAATTAGTTATTGAAAGTTTGCATATTGTACGCAACACGCTCGAAAATAGTTTCTTTGGACTCGCAGACTTCCAGAAATTGCTACAAAAAATTCTATTTTCTGAATATTTCGATGAAGTATCTTCGGCAAAACATGAATTGTCACAAGTGTCAAAATATTGGAAATGCCTCAATAAAGTTGACAGGAAATAAGTTCGTGACATTTTGAGAATGGATTTCTTGAAATTGTAATGATTTTATCCGTTCAAAATGAATGCACACTTTCGTCCGAACGACTAGTTGACGATATGCTCAGGAATTAACTTGTTCCGAACTATTTCTTTGATTTTACTCACTCACGAACGTATACGCTCGTGAGCGAGTGATCCCGAGAATTGACACCAGGATCTTGACCTCAGTTCAAACACCAATAATCTGCCTTCTCAAATCAGTCTCACATAACATCAATTAGAACAACTTCTTCCGTTGCCTCCAGAAATTGTTACCTACTGACCAGTGACTGCGATATACACAGTATGTATAACAGCCCGCGTATCTTGGAAGTGAAAGTAAACAAAAATCAAAGAGCTAATGATGCTGATTCTTATGTAATGAGGTCTAACTGCAGTCTATCGACACTGCAAAAAATATCTTCCCATTGGCTATTGAAATCGTTTGTTAGTCCAGTAAATTTTCCCAAGAGTAGATATACGTGGTGAAACGACTCATCAGAAATTATTGTGAATTATGGAGCATTAATTATAAGGAATAAGTGACAATTAATCAGAAGTTACGTAAATATTGATGCAGAACGAAAAATCTTTACCCACAATTAATATTCATTTCAGTTTCCTGTTACAGATTAGAGATTATATGGTACAACTCACACTTTGCGCAATTTCAGGTTTGTTGTTTGTTTTTATCTCAGTTTCTTATTTTATACAGAATATTATTTCGATCTTAAAATATTCAAATCTCTAGGGAATTAATATCATAATGATGATGATTATCTCGAGATTAACGATTGGGAACATAAAATATTCTTCATTTGAGTGTGTGAAATAATTTCATTCCTTCCTCCTGAGGAACAGTCAAATGGAATAAATTCGAAAACGAATAAATGAGAGCATTTCATTCGAAAAAAAAAATTATATAGGGTGCGTCATGTGTAAGTGGCCGATACCAACTTTCTTATTCAAATACAATTATATACAGTATATTAGGTATTACTTTTTTGGATTCTTCAGAAATGCTAGACATAATTCACGTACATACAATATCCCATACCTATCTTCAACTATTTCAGAAATATAAGGTGTTTTCAGATGTATTACAAAAATTTACATGAAAAAAATTTTTTTTATTTCACAAATAATGTGGAAAAAAAAAACAATGAACATCTCTCACATTTGAATTAATGTTTTTTGTTTTTTTACATTATTTGTGAAAAAGAAAAAATTTTCTTTTTTTAATGTAAATTTTTGTAATACATCTGAAAACACTTAATATTTCCGAAACAGTTCAAAATAGGTATGGGACATTGTACATAAAATATGTCTTGAATTTTCCGAAGACTTCAAAAAACTAATAATATATAGGGGTTGTTGTATTTAAAATGAGAATGTTGGTATCGGCCACTGTTACATGACACACCCTATATAATTATTTTTTTTGAAAAAAAAATGCGCATCGAAAAACACAAATCGACGTGTCCAAGCGTTTTACCCAACACGCTCTCATCTATTCGTTATCGAATTTATTCCATTTGGCTGTTCCACACTGTATAGAGAGCTAATACACCACCGTAGTACCTAATAAGTCAAATTTGAAAATAGAAAGGGAAAAAAGTGTTCATCTCAAGCAGAAGGGTGTTCAAATGAGTTTGATATCACTAAGCCTCTAGCCGTAACCCCAAACCCCTAACAACTCTCATATTTGAATAGGGAAAATGAGTTGAGCAGCACCTTGTTCTTCTTCTTCTTCTTCTCTGTGCGGTGCCTTACCGGCCGAACTGAGGCCTAGTGGCCCATTGTTCACCCGCATCATTCTACAGAGACTCAGCTCCTCAGACACGAAGACAGAAATGTCGCGAGCCTGCCAGGAGTGGTCCCTCTCACCATAGGAATAGAAGGTGTTGGATTTCCTAGGTGTGTTGACCTTAACTCAGTAAGGTTTTCACAGTTGAACAAAATATGCTCAACCGTTTCATCAGTACTCCTGCACCACCGGCATAGGGAGCAGCTCGTCAATCCCATTCTCTTCAAATGTTTGTTAAACAGGTGACCAGTCAATGCACCAGTCACCAGACTGAGTTGTTTCCTCTCCAGCAGCAGAAGCCTATTGACCTCAGATCGCGAGGACGGTCTCTCAATGAGAATCCTCGACCACCTCAGGCCCACCCCTGCGCTCCATTCCGAGGAAAATTCCCTGTTCAGCCAGTTCCTGAAAAACTTCTGACAGATGTGCGACAGATTGGCAGCGCAGGCTCCGGACCAACAAATGCTAATCCGGCTCCCCGCCTAGCCAGTTCATCTGCCTTGACGTTACCAGGTATATCCGCATGAGCCGGACACCAGATCACTTTCAAAAAGTTATCAGAGCCCAGCCCACGCAGAGCTTTCCTGCATTCTTCTACCAGAAGAGAGTCAACTCTAACATCAGATAGAGATTTCAGAGTTCCCTGGCTGTCGCAACATATATAAATGTGCTGGCCAGAGTATCCCCTGCGAATGTTTTCCAGTGCGCATGCAAGAACCGCAAATAGCTCAGCCTGCACAATGGAACAGTCCTTCCCCAGAGGGATAGCCTGATTAAAGTGAGGACCCACGATTCCGGCCCCAGACCCTGTTGCTGTGACAGAGCCATCAGTGAACCAGGTGGGACCTTCTGGACTAAGAAGCCTGTTTGATGAAGACCATAGGTCTCTGTCGGGAACAATTACCCTGTAGGGTTCGTCGAAGCAGAACCTAGTGCCCGCGCGGTCACCTCTCTGGAGAAGGGGAGCGTGAGCATCCTTGACCATTTTGAGGCCCTCGCGTGCCCAGTGAAGAGTCCTCCATCGCGCCATTGTCCCCGTTCCCAGATTCCTAGAGCTGTCTTCATAGCCACCTCCTTCACAACTAAGTGCAAAGGAGGGAGACCCAGCAGACATTCCATCGCTGCTGTAGCACCTTGTTCGAAAGGCAATTTAATTTCCGGCATGAGTGTATTTTTTTTGGATCGCTTTATTATTATACAGAGTGACTCAGTATTCCACCAATAAAAACTTTTCACCCCGAATTTTGAGCTTTGGGATGAAAAACGAAAGAACGCTCAGACAGGTCAAATTTTGTTGAAAGGGGAAGTAGGGGAACAAAAAAGAGTGTTCAAATGAGTTTGATATCACTATCCCTCTACCCGCAACCCCTAACAGTTCTCATTTTTTAATCGGGAAAAGGGGCCGAGCAGCATCTTGTTGGAAAGGAAATTCAATTTCCTGCATGAGTGTATTTTTTTCATCGTTTTATTTACAGAGTGACTCATTAATAACTTTACACGCCGAATTGGGATCTTGAGATGGGAGAACACTCGAACAAGTCAAAATTTATTAACAGGAGGACATGTTAGTGTGTTGAAATAAGTTTGATATCACTAACTCTCTAGCCGCTACCCTAATAGCAATTATTTCACTTTAAACGAAAGAGCACGATTTACTTTGTAAAAAATACACTCATGCAGGAAATTGAATTTCTTTTCCAACAAGGTGCTGCTTGACTCCTTTTCCCTATTCAAAAATTAGAGTTGTTATGGGTTGGCAGCTAGAGGGGTAGTAATATCAAACTCATTTGAACACCCTTTGTCCCCCTTTCAACAAAATTTGACCTGTCCGAGCGATTTTTCGTTACTTCATCCCAAAGCTCAAAATTCGGGATGGAAAGTTATGGATGGCCCCCCCTGTTTGTATAATTCTGGTTCAGAATAACCATTCGTTATTCCAACTCCTAGTTCTCCCTGCAAACATAAGTTTATCTGCTCAGAAATTCGAAATCAAGATAAAAACAAACAAGTCGTCGAATTCATAAAATATCGACGAATCAATTAAGAACGACCTTTCTACCTCCACCTTAATTCCGAGGACAGGTAGCTCGTGTCAATGATTAATACGATCCCCAATCTATTTGCAAACGATGCAACTTGGGTAGGCAGTAAAACTTTGAACCCCTGGCCACACTCATAAATTTTCGGAGTTCGAGAACCTTTCCTAATGAAAACAAACATTTGCATCGGCCGATCTGGTGCAGCTGGGTCATATTTTATATTTCTATTTGGGAGATCTTGAACCGACAAAAAAACATGATAGGTGGCAAATTCAAACGAAATTGAAGCCGGCAAAAGGAACAGGTGGATTGGTGAAGAGCTCGTGCTGAATTCCAATTATGATGTTATGTCTTCTTTAACGTTGCGACTATTAATTGAGGGTGTCATATTTCAGAAGGGGGTATTTTGCTTGTCTTGAAAAGAAACATGCAAAACATGCCGATTGGTGCGAAGCTTAGGGTTCTTGTTGTTTTCGTTGAAATGTCTTGGGAATGAGTTATCTGCTTGAATGATAAAGCTGCCTGACTATACAGGGTGTAAATGAACCTAGAGAGCGAGTTTTGGCAATTTTAGGTGGCTGAGAAGTTCAACGTCGTTGCAGTTTACATATTTTGAAATACACAATGTATAAGATCATATTTTGTGAATCTAACTCGAATTGAAATTCTCCGCGACATTATTAAGTTATGTTTTCTTTAACTTTGCGACTATTTATTGAGGGTGTTATATTTCAGGAAGGGGTATTTTGCTTATTTTGAAAAGAAACATGCAAAACATGGTATGCTAAGCTTCATAGGATTCTGGTTGATTTCGTTGAAATGTCTTGGGAATGAGTTATCTACTTGAATGATGAATCTGCATGACTATACAGGGTGTAAATCAACGGAGAGAGCGAATTTTTGCAATTTTAGATGGCTGGGAAGTTCAACGTCGTTGCAGTTGACATATCTTGAAATACACAATGTATAAGATCATATTTTGTGAATCTAACTCGAATTGAAATTCTCCGCGACATTATTAAGTTATGTTTTCTTTATCTTTGCGACTATTATTGAGGGTGTTATATTTCAGGAAGGGGTATTTTGCTTATTTTGAAAAGAAACATGCAAAACATGGTATGCTAAGCTTAGGGTTCTGGTTGATTTCGTTGAAATGTCTTGGGAATGAGTTATCTGCTTGAAGGATGAAGCTGAATGACTATGCAGGGTGTAAATGAATTGAGAGAGCGAGTTTTTGCAATTTTAGATGGCTGGGAAGTTCAACATCGTTGCAGTTGACATATCTTGAAATAAACAATGTATAAGATCATAATTGTGAATCTCGAATAGAAATTCTCCGCGACATTATTGAGTTATGTCTTCTTTGAATTTGCCACTATCAATTGGGGGTGTCATATTTCAGAAGGGGGTATTTTCCTTGTCTTGAAAAGAAACATGCAAAACATGCCGATTGGTGCGAAGCTTAGGGTTCTTGTTGTTTTCGTTGAAATGTCTTGGGAATGAGTTATCTGCTGGAAGGATGTAGCTGCATGACTATACAGGGTGTAAATGAACGGAAAGACGGAGTTTTTGCAATTTTGATGGCTGGGAAGTTCAACATCGTTGCAGTTGACATATCTTGAAATACACAATGTATAAGATCATAATTGTGAATCTCGAATTGAAATTCTTTAAATTTGCCACTATCAATTGGGGGTGTCATATTTCAGAAGGGGGTATTTTGCTTGTCTTGAAAAGAAACATGCAAAACATACCGATTGGTGCGAAGCTTAGGGTTCTTGTTGTTTTCGTTGAAATGTCTCGGGAATGAGTTATCTGCTTGAATGATGAAGCTGCATGACTATACAGGGTGTAAATGAACTGAGAGAGCGACTTTTGCAATTTTAGATGGCTGGGAAGTTCGACGTCGTTGCAGTTGACATATTTTGAAATACACAATGTATAAGATCATATTTTGTGAATCTCGAATTGAAATTCTCCGCGACATTATTAAGTTGCTTCTTTAACTTTGCGACTATTAATTGAGAATTTGAGAGTGTCATATTTCAGAAGGGGGTATTTTGTTTGTCTTGAAAAGAAACATACAAAACATGCCGATTGGTGAGAAGCTAAGGGTTCTTGTTGTTTTCGTTGAAATGTCTTGGGAATGAGTTATCTGCTTGAAGGATGAAGCTGCATGACTATACAGGGTGTGTACTGTGTATGAACTGAAATAGCAAGTTTTTGCAACTTTAGATGGCCAGGAACGGCTTTGTCGTTGCACTTGACATACTTTGAAAAATACAGTGTATTAGACAATCATTTGTGAATCTAACACGAATGAAAAGGTAAAATCGAAATGGAGCCACGTTGGTGTTGTTGTCTGGTAATTCAAATTGATTTCTACTATCGGAATTTGAGATAGGAAAATGTTTAAACTGTCTTAAAATTATCATATTTCGAAATTCTCTAGTAGGCAGGTGGTGGACAAATGACCACATGTGATTTCTACAATCAAAATCTGGGGCAGAAATGTTTTCGATATCTGTTGGAATAGCTTTTTCGATATCAGAATTCCCAAGCAAGCATGTTAATGTGAAAGACCTCCAATGTGATTTGATGTTGTTTGTTATAATATACATGGTGCGACAGAGGAACTAGCAGATTCCGGATTCATATAAACAAAAACTCATGCAAATACCGATTAAATTCTTTTTCTATCATCAAGTACAACACTCTAAGTATATGTTCAAAAAGTTCTAAGAATGAGATCCGGCAAATGGTGTCCATTATTGTCGATACATTGCGTTAATCGATTTCGTCGACAATATCACACATCTCGGTCCAGAATTTCGATGGTTATGTTGGGCCTGAGTCTTAAAAGATCGGCCCTATTGTTGGTGTCGACACTTGCGAGTTGGTTTAGTTGTTCCATAGTTTTTCTAAGAAAACGAACAGGAAACTTACTCGGGTTTACTTGATCCCTAACCTTCGCTTTCGTTAACCTAACCCGAACATCCAACCCGTGTTCGGAAAGTACACTCTGAAGGTTTCATAGTCATGTGATCTCAAATCTTGTATTAAAGAATTTTCTGGAGAAAATAGCGAAACATAATTCGTTCCGCTCACCGAAATGTCCACCTGCTCACGTCATTCTGGTATTTCACCTGTAGACAGAAGTCAATTTTTTCCTAGAGGCGCATCAATTTTTTTGTCTCAGAAAATGAAATCGTAATGATGATTGCACTTAAGCGATGGGATGCAGAGGTGCGTGCGTAAAATATACCCTTTTCTGCGCTAGACCCCAATTAGTTCAGGAATTGGGGTAGGCCGTCTCTAATATTCTCTAAAATTCTGCTACACATATCACGAAACAGTAATTATAAACTAAATAAAAAAATATAGAAATGGCCATTTACGGTCATTAGTCAATTTGAGGACTTTCTGCAATCGCAGATCGACAGGGACGGATTGACTCTCAGATAAAATTTCGAAGCGAATGCCAAATATGGTTATTTCCAGTGATTTACTGAAAAAAACACATCAGAATGATGATCTCTCAGAAAATTATAGCGATTACCCAAAAAAAATCATTGACAACGCCGAAATAAGCTTGCGAATTCAGAATTGGCAGTTGAATGTGACGTATGCGTTAGCATTCATTGCATTCGTTGAATATTGAAACGCTTTCACAAAGATTCTAACTGACAACTCGGTTGTGAATCCTTATCCCCACTAATTGCTAGTAGTGCTAGTAAGGGGTTTTCCAATAAGAGGAGTTATTTTGATTTTCAAAGTAAAATGCCATTTTTCAATATAAATCATCGGATACTATTCCATTATGAAGAAGAAGCTATGCCGTTAATAGTGGAAAAATAAAATCAAGCAAAGGACCACCAGGACCATGCTTACAGGACCGTATCCTTTCAATGACAATTTCCATAACCAAATCGCCAAGTGTCTGCCCTATGTCCTCGATAGCCTCACGAATTCCATTTTTGAGATTTTGAATCGACGCTGGGCTATTGGCGTAGACCTTCTCTTTCAAGTGGCCCCAAAGGAAGAAGTTGCAAGGTGTTAAATCACAAGATCTCGGTTGCCAATTATGATCACCTCTTCGAGAAATAACACGGCCCGGAAACTTTTCCCGCAAAAGATCAATGGTTTCGTGGCTTGTGTGGCACGTAGCGCCGTCTTGTTGAAAGTAAACTTTGCCCAGATCAATACTATTCAAATTCGGCCATGAACAATCATTAATCATCTCTCGATAGCGTAATGCATTCACCGTAACTGTTGCTCCAGCCTCATTTTCGAAAAAGTAAGGTCCAATTACTCCGCCGGACCACAAGTCGCACCAAACAGTCACACGTTGAGGATAGAGAGGCTTTACAAAAATAATTCTGGGTTTTTCGAGCCCCAGATGTGACAGTTTTGCTTGTTGACAAAGCCACCGAGGTGGAAATGGGCCTCATCACTCAAGATGATTTTTCGATGGAATTATGTATCATTTTCATGCATTTCAACGACCCAATCAGCAAAGACACGACGTTGTTGATGATCGGCCGGCTTGAGTTATTGTATTAACTGAAGATACGAGGAGGAATGGACAAACCGGGGTATTCTTCGAAACTTTCGGCTACAATAGCAATATTCTCGGCTCGAATTTTTCCACCAATTTCTTTGTTGCGGTCCGACAAGGTGCTTCACGACGACCCAAAATGTTCGAGTTTCACGAACCGTCTCTGCCAAATTTTCACCATTTTGATAGTGAATTTAATAATTTCAGTGCGTTCTTGAGGCGTGTATCGTTCCATTTTGATCAATGGCGTAGTTTCTACTCGTCAAATGTCAAAACATGACATCTACCAAAATAGGGGGCTATTCAAGATAACACCTTTTATTGGAAAACCCTTTACGTCTTCATGGCGCAACGCTTGAAATCAGGACTATAATGGAGATCGCATTTTCAATACAATCACTCTAAATTTCCTGTGAAATAATGGATAGGTATTTAGCACTTCTCTCAATGCTGCCATATGAACAACCCTTTATTAACATGCTGAAAATGCAAATTATCGAATAACATAAATTGTGTAGAAAATAAAAACGTCCGTAGATATCAACAAATATCCAAATCAAACCTACTGTGAAATTGTGCATTAACTCAGTGTGTTACTTCACCCCAGTATGGCAGTGAAATGTTTTCCATCCACTCTAATGCTTGGTTGATTACAATGTAGTACTATTCACGCGTAGGGGCATCTCTATGTTTATTTTTTTCACTCTGAGATAGACACCATATCGAAATTCCCAAGTCCCCTCTGAGCCAGTCCGCCTCTGTCGAACCGGCAGCTGTATAGACCAACTAGATCGTCCTATGTATTTGTCAAATTCGTATTAAGAATGCGTATATCCTGAGGATGCAGTTCTTCCGTTGTTTCGCCCCGATATCTCGATTTCTTTATGTTTTTGCACTAATTAACAGAACCCGTCGCTGTATAACTACTATAAAACTGGACACTGCGTCTCCTAATTCTCCTTTTATTTCTTTCATGACATTTCGATAACTCTAAAGGTGCACTCGGGTTATTAAAAATCGTTTTGGTTTTGGGTGGACGTCGATGCCAATGACATCGGCCAAAAAGCCGGCGATTTTGGAGATGGAATGATTGATAGGGGATTCCGGACTTGTGGTTGAGCCACTGGTCAGGATGTGCCTCTTCGGTTTGTTGTTCTTGAGGAATTTTAACGTGAATTCTATCTGTGAGCTTGGAATTTCATGTTGACGTATTCTTGTTAACGAACTCTAATGAAGTTGTTCTTTACTTTAATGATTTACAGTCTCAGAACTGCTTCACTTCCAAACTGATGCAAAATCAGTTGATGCGCGTTCTATTTGACAATGTTGTGATTTTGAACTGATGGGCATAACACTGATGTTGCTTTCTGACAAAATCAGTTCAATTTCCACAATCACTTCAGTTCATCGTAACATTACATCACCAAACATTTTGGTAAAAGTTTATAATTCACTTCTTAACATAACAGAAAGTGAATTATTATGCTCAGTTTTCATTGCTAGTTAAGAATAACTCATTATACTTTTAGAATTTGCTTCCGAACTATCTTCGATATTCTGATTTGGTACTCTGATTTCAAACTTGTTAGTTTCGTTGATTGTCATCCGAAAAAGTCATGTTCTATTCGTCAAAACCACTTCACTTCCAACTGAAGTGATTTCCAAAATTATTCAGGCAAATAGAAAGCTAGGAGAGTAAAAAGTAACCTAGAGGTGCCTTCACGCATTTGTTATGCAGCCAAGTAGAATCCGCTTATGCACGCGAACAATATTTTTGCGTTGCCGTATGTTTATACCGTATAGGGATAATTGGTCTACCGCTCCATTACTCTGATACTAACGGCTTGCGTCTGTTACAGACAATTCTGTGAGTTTGGCAACATCGTCTGTTAGTGTTTAGCTTCCTGATGCGACGTGTTTACATTTCATTTCGTTTTGACGTTCATAAACTGGATTATTTCACTGATTTGATGGCAGTTTGGTTGCCTAAGGCTACTCCGGTAATTATAGCTAAGGCAAAATTACTAAAATGTTGTATATTATTCAGGAAATGAAGAAATAAAAATCTAACCAATTGTTTACTTCACCCCAGTGCTGCACTGAAATGCTTTCCATCACACTCTAATGCTTGGTTGATTACAATGCAGTACTATTCACGCTTAGGAGCATCTCTGTTTATTTCTTAGTCTGAGTTTACAGTGTTTTCCTAACCATACAATTTCATATTAAAATGCTACAGCAAATAAGATTTTCTTCCTTTGGTAAATGTATACTGGGTGTTTCAGAACTACGTTGTCAAACCTCAACGCCAAAGAGAGATTTCCCAACTTATTTCAAGAAGGAAAGTTCATATGAACATGGGTCCTAAACTGTTCCGTTACTGAGATACGCCGGTATATCAGATTTCATGATTTTTTTCAACATTTCCAAATTGCTAGCATACGCTAAATTTTTTTTAGTCAGAAGCCTCATCACTAACATGAAAAACAAAACGTATGTCCGTTCACGAAAGGTTGAGCACATAGTAGGCGTTTCTTTATTTATCTGAAGTTGGCAGTATTTACTGTCATAAAGTAAAATAAAGTCAACGTTGCCGAATGTACTCGGCCTCGTCCGACGAGCTTGCGAGTTATCAGAGAACTCTATGCAATATTGACAACATTGCGTATCAATCTGACAAGAAAATGAAGAACATAACCTAAAATTTTAATATACACAGTGGAATATGCCAAATTTCCATGGCCAACCGACGGCTCAACCTTTCGTGAACGGAGTATAGTTACCTACCTAATAGCAAAAAATAAATACATAATACGAAAATTCATAAACATTGTATAATATCTTACAGATATTTTAACTGTTCAAATCGCTGTTCATTTTTTCTAATACATAATTGACAAACCTTTTCAATACGCCTGGGTGCATTTAATATTATAAAACGGTGGTTTTGTGCATCCTGGAAAACAGCCTCTATTGATGCACGAAGTTCTTCCGGACTGTTGTGTCTTTTACTGTATATTTTCATTTTTCGAATAACCCCCCAAAAAAGTCCAATGTAGACAGATTGATAGCTAGATCAGATTGGTTTTTTTCTCTCCAATGCCAATGATAAAACAATGCTCCCAAATGCATAGTAGCCATAATAACACCAAGGCCATTTGTATCATCAATATCTACTACTTTTAAAAATCAAAAGTAATAATACTCTTACTGAAACTTGGGAAATCCATTGCCTGTTAACGTAGACCTTCTCTTTCACGTGGCAACAAAAGAAGAAGTCGCAAAGTGTTAAATCACAAGATCTCGGTGGCCAATTGTGATCACCTCTTCGAGAGATAATCAGTCCGGAAACTTTTCCCGCAAAAGATTAATGGTTTCGTTGCGTGTGTGGCACGTAACGCCGTCTTGTTGAAAGTAAACGTTGTCTAGATCAAAACTATCCAATTTCGGCCATAAAAAATCATTAATCATCTCTCGACAGCACAATCCATGATAATTTGACATATTCCACTGTGTATATTGAAATTTTAGGTTATGATGTTTATTTTCTTGTCAGATTGATACGCAATGTTGTCAATATTGCATAGAGTTCTCTGATAACTCGAAAGCTCGCCGGACAAGGCCAGGTACATTTGGCAACGTTGACTTTATTTTACGTTATGACAGCAAATACTGCCAACTTCAGATAAATAAACAAACGCCTACTATGCGCTCAAACTTTCGTGAACGGACTATAGTTTTGTGCTCAGCATTATTCCTAATAACTTCGGAGATAAAGGAGGGGTTCGAAAAGTATCAATTTCCAAAGTCGCCCTGTATCTCTTAAACGGAAACAGTTGCAGTTGATTTGACCAACTTGAGTTTCACAAAAAAGTAGGAGAGGAACGTGAAAACCGCAGTCCGCAAGGCTCTATCTTAAATAACAATCGAGAAACCTGGCTGTCTCACCCATAATGGAAAGCACTCTACAGAGAGTTAATATTTACATTACTCTTGCTTTTCTCGTCCTCTAAACACACTAAATATGGACATACCAACGCTTGTCATTTTCTGTTCAATCTCAAACTCTTTCAACTTTTTGCACCACACTGTTCGTCAACAAGTACAAGAAATCCATAGTAGTCTAAAAGCTATCTACCGAAAAAAAATTTACACATAATCCAACTGGAACACACTTCGAAATCTGTGGCTCCAGCAGTTCGGTGGCATAAAATTCACATAAAATCTAAGAATGCAATCCGCACAGATAGCGGAATACCATTCAATTTGGACTATTATACGCGAAGAACGTCAAATTGGCCGCCAACTGTGAGAAAATTGCCCACGATGAACGTCGTGAGGGTACTGAATAATCCTTATGAAGTCATAAAATTCCTATTAAATTCATACACACTTTCTTTGCGTACTTATCAGGGATTACATGCTCATGAAGATTTTATGAACTTGAAGATCTTGATTATCGACTGTATAAGAACTGTCAGGGAATCTATGGCTTCAAACTTTGTATAAATTGAATGGTGGGTATATGGTATACCCACCAGTGCAACTGACAGCTTCGTTTTATAGTATTTTGTTGTAGATATCTTATCAACTCCACTGAACTTTATATCGATTTCCGATAGGTTGGACTAATTTAATACAGTGATTTGAGATAGGAGTTTTTATGTTTTGGAGCCATAGAATCAAGCAGAGGCGGAACATGATCTTGACCGAGCTTCTTATAGAACTGTCTAGAGCTCTATCAATAATTTTTAATGCTTACAAGAGCGTCTAGGCATTTATAAGTTACTTGGGGGTGAATGGGGGTGCCAATGAGATCATAGGGTCGTTGAGGGGAGGGTATTGGATTTACCAGATTCAGAATGGATTTGCTGATGCTCATATTAGAGATGAATAATTAATTTTTGCCATAATTACTAATCAATTATTGGAACATAACTTTCGACCACAAAAATATGCAATTGTTAAAATAATATATTCAGAAAAAGCTAAGTTGAATGATAAATAAGATGTTTTTGGAAATCAAAATATACTAGCTTCTTCTTGAAAAACAATTATCGATGACTTTGATCTAATTTTTGAGCGCTCGTTCTTCTTGAACAAGCGCTATATCGTTTTGTCCAAATTTCTGTAATATTCGAATTTTTAGCCGGAAATGGTCTCAAACGAGAAGGTTCTACTAGTCAAATTCAATTCTGTCCTTGGGGTCGTCCGTCCGACATTCCGGCTGTCCGGCCGTCCGGTCGTTAGTACAATAACTTTCGAAAGGATTGTTCTAGAAACTTGAAATTTTCAGGGTAAGTTCGGTACCCAATAGCTCGGTTGAGTTCATAAACCAACCAAATCGTACAGAGTGTTCCATAAAATAAGGTCATTAAAAATTTTTGTTCCTGAATATCTCAAACAAAACGAAACCCATCGAAATGAAATGTTGCGGCAATATACAAGATGCTCGTAATGAGCTTCATGCAAAATTTGGAGGCCATAGTGTGAACAGAACCATAAAAAATTGAATTGGAATATTGAAAAAAAGAAACTTCATATTTTCATAAAAAAATATCTGATTCGGATGAAATTTATTTATTCAATTGATATACTGAATGTTCATGCAGAATTTTGTGGCCATAGTGGTAACAGAACCACAGAAAATTCAATTTGAATATTGAAAAGAAGAATCTTTATATTTTCATAACAGGATATCCGATTCAAGTGAAATTTTTCTTGTGAATGAAGACTGTTGTACTGAATTTTCATGCAAAATTTTGTGGCCATAGTGTCAACAGAACCATAGAAAATTCAATTGGAATATTGAAAAGAAGAATCTTTATATTTCTATAACAGAATAACCGATTCAAGTGAAATTTATTTTGTGAATCAAAACTGATATACTGAATGTTCATGCAAAATTTTGAGAGGATCGCATCATCAGAACCATAGAATTTAATTTTTGTAATTATTCATTTTTTACATATTTCATTTTTTTAATGATTACTGCATTTATACAGGGTGGCCATTTGAAAACGAAACAGACGAGATTACAGACGAAATAAATTTTTTCGATAGAAATGCTCGGACAGGTCGATTTCTGTTTCGAGGGGGACAACTTAAGATGTAGGTTACGGACGCATAGCGCTTCAACCCTTGCTACTACAACCCTCACCCCCAATTTTTGAATAGGGAAGATGGGGTGAGTGATACCTCATTTGAAAGGTATTTTTATACTGATTTCAGCACAGTAATTGTTTTTTCATTTTATGCATTAGTTCTCGAAATATTCTTAACTAAGTATTTGAAAATGAAGTGGTGTTTTCATGGCACTTGTAGTGTTTTTTTGTGAAAAATCGACATTTTGAGCTTCAAAACAACCATGACTGTGGCTTCCTTCCTCCAATCCACTGACAAAGAAATCTTTAATCAAGATACCGAACAAACAAAGCGTATTGCGAAGGAGCTCAATCTTCCTGAAACTCAATCTAAATTATCTTCGATATAATTTGCAGTATTTCCAATAACATGCGGTAACACTTGATCGATAGAAATCTCCAAAAAGTCCAAATACGTACATATCTCTAATCAGATTACCAGGCAAGAAAATCAAATCATTAATGATGCCACAGAAATATTCCTGTCCCAATTCGTGAAACGATTCCCGACTCAATTATGAAGTGTTTTCTCAGTTGGCTTCAATAATGTTTTCATTTTGTTGATTATTGAATTCATATCTTTTTCAAAAAAAATGAGAATCGATAATTTTTTATTTATTACGAACAGATCATTAAGTTGGCTTACTGGTTCTTGACATGTGAATTATTCTTAGTTTTGAATCGAGACTTGTACTTGTATGTGTTCTAATTCATTGTTCGACATGGTTTATTCAATTGCAGAAAGGGTGGAAATAATTTCACTTTTTTTTGCAAACAATCAATGTGCGAATAGAACCGCAGAATTCTTCAATCAACGACATTTAGATAAACATGGTTGTTTTGAAGCTCAAAATGTCGATTTTTCACAAAAAAAACACTACAAGTGCCATGAAAACACCACTTCATTTTCAATTACTTAGTTGAGAATATTTCGAGAACTAATGCATAAAATGAAAAAACAATTACTGTGCTGAAATCAGTATAAAAATACCTTTCAAATGAGGTATCACTCACCCCATCTTCCCTATTCAAAAATTGGGGGTGAGGGTTGTAGTAGCAAGGGTTGAAGCGCTATGCGTCCGTAACCTACATATTAAGTTGTCCCCCTCGAAACAGAAATCGACCTGTCCGAGCATTTCTATCGAAAAAATTTATTTCGTCTGTAATCTCGTCTGTTTCGTTTTCAAATGGCCACCCTGTATATTTGGTATCGATATCAAATCCCATATAAAATTTTGAGGTGAAAGTCTTATTGCCCCACAAAAAAACGAGCGCTCAAACGCTCCTGCTCAGGGCTTTTCTTAAATTTCGATTCATTGAATAGCCAAAAATCCATTGGATCTTTTTGAATCTTATACTGAATGTTCATGCAAAATTTTCTAGAGGAACGCAGAATCAGAATCTTGTCCTTTTCGGAAATTAGCGTGTAAATAATTGAACGTTGGAATAAAAATACCAA
Source organism: Propylea japonica (assembly GCA_013421045.1). NCBI lineage: Eukaryota > Metazoa > Arthropoda > Insecta > Coleoptera > Coccinellidae > Propylea > Propylea japonica. Next base: position 12,852,352 of record CM024247.1, read on the forward strand.
GTCCATAATATCACAGTGAATTCCATCAACAAGATGACTCAATTTCATGATAATTATCCGATGGATTCTTTCTGAACAAAACCTTCAAACTGAAACTTAATTTTACTAAACCCCTCTAAATTTTTATGTTACTGGAACCATCTGAAAAATAAAAAAAAATCAATTAAAAAGAAGTGCTCCTGCGAAAATCGTACCTATTTGTCAGGAGCAAATCGGTTTTGAAAAAATTGTTGAACGTCATTCCTTATATTCCTGGCCTTTCAGAAAAAATAACAAGAATTGGTTCCAAATTTAACATGAGACTGTTTTCAAAAAATTTAGGAAGAATTCTTGTACGACATTATTCGGTTAATCGACTTACAGTGAATTCCATCAACAAGATGACTCAATTTCACGATAATTATCCGATCGATTCCTTCTGAACAAAACCTTCAAATTGAAACTTAATGCATTCAAATTCGAGTAAACATTCTGCCCCTCTAAATTTTTATGTTTCTTGGAACCATCTGAAAAGAGTCAATCGGACTCCTTATAGATAAAGATAGTGCTAAATTAACGACAAATTAGTATTCAATTAACAGTTCCAGATGTCACGTATGGTACTTGCATATAATTCACATCAAACTTTATACCACACTTAGGATTTTAAGCTCAGAGTGTTGGTAATAATTAAGATATAATTCGGACGGAAAATGAAGACAGTATGTTAATCTAGATGTTAAATTAATTAGATATCAGGCAGTGAGGGCGAAGCTGAAACACGAACATCAGTGGCTTATTTCGAAGAATTAGGCCATCGAAGTTTTTCCTTGGGAATGGGGATTTTCCATGTTTATTTTAGGCAAAATCATTTTAGAAATTATGGACCCTCAGAAAAAAATCGATTGTTAGTTTTTTGTCTCGAAGTCAGGTTTTCGAGAAGAAAATCATTGAAATCACCGAAATAAGATAACGATTTCAAACGATAAGAATTGAATGTTGACTGTTACGTACACGTTACCATTCATTTCATTGGTTGAATGTTGAACCACAGTTTAAAACGTGGCCAACTGGCCAGTCTGTTGAGAATCGTCATCTTCACTAATTGTGCTTGCTCGTACGTCATCATGGCGCGACGTTTGAACTCACAAGTAGGAATATTTTCAGTGAATAATTAGATATATTACGCTACTCTTAATGCTGTGAAATGAAAAACCCAACATTTTATCGTACTGCAAATACCCATAGTTGCAAGAAACTATTCGAAATATTTAGTGAACTTTCGAATAAAAAGTTTTCCATCAAGAGGTGTTATTTTGATATTCAAGAAAAAATGCCATTTTTCAATATAAATGATAGGATTTTTATTTCATTTTAAAGAAGAAGTTATGCCTTTAATAGTGGAAAATAACATCAGGCAAATGACAACCACGACCACGCTTACAGGACCATATACCCTTTTAATGAAATTTTCCATAACCAAATCGCAAATTGGCTGCCCTATGTCCTCGATAGCCTCACGAATTCCATCTTTTAGGTCTTGAATCGACGCTGGACCATTGGCGTAGACCTTCTCTTTCACGTGGCCCCAAAGGAAAAAGTTCCAAGGTGTTAATTCACAAGATCTCGGTGGCCAATTGTGATCACCTCTTCGAGAGATAACACGGTCCGGAAACTTTTCCCGCAAAAGCAAAGACACGACGTTGTTAATGATCGCCGGTTTGAGTTCTTGTGTTAACTGAACTTCATGAGCCTTGAGACCCAAATCTTTATGCAAAATACGGTGTGATGACGTTTGTGGAATGCCTAATTCCAAAGAAGAATGGACAAACCTGGGTTTTCTTCAATATTTTCGGCTACATAATCAATAATCTAGGCTGTTCTTGAGCGACGTTCACGGGTTTTATTCTTCACAACAGTAACTTGTCCCGACATCTCGAACTTTTCCACCAATTTCTTTATTGCGGTCCGACAAGGTGCTTCACGACGACCAAAAATTTTAGAGTTTTACGAACCGTCTCTGCCAAATTTTCACCATTTTCATATTGAATTTAATCATTTCAATGCGTTCTTGGAGCTTGTATCGTTCCATTTTTATTAATGGCGTAGTTTCTTCTTGTCAAATGTTAAAAAATGATAGCTTCAAACGTGACATCTACCGAAATAGAGGGCTATTCAAAATAACCTCCTATTGGAAAACCCTTTAATAAATACCCATCCAATTATTCGTTTAAAATATCGGGTAATGATTTTTTTTAATATTGAAAATGCAATTTCTGAATTCGTATGAAGACGTACGAGCAAGCATTATTAGTGGGGTTGACGATTCAGAACAGAGTGACCAGTTGGCATCGTTGTAAACTGTGATTCAAGATTCAACCAATGAAATGAATGGAAATGCATACGTCACACTCAACTGCCAGTTCTGATAGTTTGAATTAGCTAGCTTATTTCGTTGATTCGAATAATTTTTTTCTCGCTATGATTTTCTGAGAATCCATCATTTCTAAAATGATTTTTTCTGGAAGTGCCCATTGTTGCCTACGCCCTTGGAGGGTGATGGGTGGTTCTGAAGTTCTCAGTAGGCAAGAGTGAGTGGCGATTTTGACAGATACCTCGAAAACACCGGCCTCGATTATTACAGACCTTTAGTCAGCTACTTATCTTGGCTGCTCCTCTTAATTGCTAACTTCATCGAACTTTCAAATAAGCCCGTATGCGATCTCAATTTTGCATACAAATATATCTTTATATGTTCCATCACACTTGATAGTAATGGCGTAGTGGTTCTGCCTCTCAAATTTCCAATATACAATCACCAAGTGTATCAACTCATTAGGATCAAGATTTTTATTTCTGCAGGGACGTTAAGCGAGAACCTGTCCTGAATTTCGCTATAAAAAATCTTCAATTTTCAGGTCGATTATGTGTGATAGACCTGGCTGAGGATCATCGAAAATATCCTTGCTTTGCCGTTATTATGTGTTTAATTTCGATTGATAACTTAATTACTGCACGAAGAATTCCTTTCGAGGTTGGAAGGATTGAGATTCTGGAGAATCAGTCGAAGAATTTTTTATTTTCCTTGGAATATTGAGGATTTCAAACAGATTTTACGTAGATTCGAAAGCTGTTGAGAGCTCGTTCTTTGGTGGAGCAATAAGACTATCACCTCAGAATTTTATATGATATTTGAGATACCTAGATACCAAACATATAAATTCAAAATCTCAGCACAATCGGAATTATATTCTGGAAATTATTCAAAAAATGAAACATATGAAAAATATATAAGTACAAAATTCAATTATATGGTTCCGATGATGCGATCCTCTTGAAAATTTGCATGAAAATTCAGTATATCAGGTTTGATTCTCGAAATAAATTTTATTTGCATCAGTTTTCCTGTTATGGAAATATAGGGATTCTTGTTTTCAATTATCCAATTGAATTTTCCATGGTTCTGTTAACTCTTTGGCAACAAAATTTTGCATGAAGATTTGTTATAGCAGTCTTAATTAACAAAAAAAAATCACTTCAATCGAACATCTTGTTATGAACACATAAAGATTATTCTTTTCAATATTTCAATTGAATTTTCTTTCGTTCTGTTAACATTTTGGCTACATAATTCTGCATGAACATTCAGTGATGGATATCCATTCACAAAATAAATTTTACTCGCATCGAATATCTTCTTATGGAAATATGAAGTTTCTCTTCTTTTCAATATTCCAATTGAATTTTCTATGGTTCTGTTCACACGATGGCCACAAAATTCTGCATGAGGCTTGATATGATCATCTTCAGAATTATATTCTGGAAATTATTAAGAAAATTAAAAATGTAAAAAAAATAAAAAATTAAATTTCATTCGAACCGGATATTCTGTTGTGGAAATATAAAAATTCTTCTTTCAATATTCCAATTGAATTTTCTATGGTTCTGTTCACACGATGGCCACAAAATTCTGCATGAGGCTTGATATGATCATCATTCAGAATTATATTCTGGAAATTATTAAGATAATTAAAAATGTAAAAAATAAATAAAAAATTAAATTTCATTCGAACCGGATATTCTGTTGTGGAAATATAAAAATTCTTCTTTCAATATTCCAATTGAATTTTCTCTGGTTCTGTTCACACGATGGCTACAAAATTCTGCATGAGGCTGATATGATCACCTTCAGAATTATATTCTGGAAAATCAAAAATGTAAAAAAATAAATTAAAAAAATTAAATTTCATTCGAACCGGATATTCTGTAGTGGAAATATAAAAATTCTTCTTTCAATATTCCAATTTAATACTATCGCCACAAAATTTTGCATGAAGATTCAGTATATCATTCTTTATTCACAGAAGAAATGTCACCAGAATCGGATATCCTAGCTTATGGAAATTATAGATAGATAGAAGATTCTATTTTCTATATTCCAATTGAATTTTCTTTGGTTCTGTTAATACTCTGGCCACGAAATTTTTGATGCGGCTTGCTATAAGCCTCTTGCAATCGTCTTTAACATTTCATTTTGATTAGTTCCGTTTTGTCTAAGATATTCTAGGACAATCCCTTCCAAAGTTATTGTGCTAACGGCAGGACGACCTCACGGACAGAAAAGAATTTGAACACGGATTCGTCATCAGTGAGTCTAATCCGAAGGGTATTTTACCCTGAAAATTCAATACACTTAAATTTCATATCAGTCAAAAATTCCAAAAATACCAAACAATACAAAACACACCAAACAATACCAAAATACACCGAATAATTCCAAAATTCGCAAAAAATTTCAAAATTCTAAGTAATTCCAAATAGTTCCGGAAAATTCCAAAAAAATTCCAGAAATTCCAAAAATTCCACTGAATTCCAGTTATTCAAAAACATATTATTCTTTCATGCACTGGCGCAGCCAGGGGGGGGGGCTTTGGGGCTGCAGCCCCCCCCCCCAAAGATTAATTTCTTCTTCGTTATTTCTTTCTTCTCTATTTTTTTGCAACTTTCGTTATTCACTGTATCATCAAAAATTTTTCAGTTCAGCCCCCCCCCAAAATAAAATCCTGGCTGCGCCACTGCTTTCATGCCAAAAAATTCATCATATTTTTTCGTTTTTTCATGGATCTACTATATTAAGGGCAGTCAGAAGCTTTTAATGCTCGAGTACAACAAATGGAATATGGAAAGATGAAAAATCCCATCAACGCCATTCAAGAAGAAAATTTTTGTTTGTAATTTCTGCAACGACAATATAGGTTCCTGATTATGGATAGGGTATCCAATATAAGGAACCTATTTTTAAAATGACGAAAATTGGAATTTTTCAGTTAAGCTCATTTGGGTGAGAAATAAATATACCAGTTTGTTTGATATGTTATCATTAAGGTTATGCCATATTTAAGGCAGGGAAAAATAATCAAAACATAAATAACACTAGCGAAAAAGTTCAAATAAAAAACAATAACCCAAAGTTGTTAACTTTTCTCTACAACTACCCCCACCTAATACAAAAACGCAACATTGCATTGCGTGAAAATTACGTTCTCTGAAGTCCGACAGTTGTTGCATTCGTTGAAAACACGGTATAAAAAAGGTCGCTATCAGAGCTGCCTATCAAATACCATCACTACTCAGGTTAATCGTCAGAACTACTGAACCATCGACGTCGGAGTGTTTCTTCACCCCCAAGATTGTGATCGCAGATAAGATCGCATCGGCTGGACAATAATTAAGGTAGGCATGATACCAACATAATCATCAGGAAACCCTTGCAGCATTAACTGCATTAGGCGGGTGGAACGTGAAGAGCTCGAAGAGATGGGATAGAATGGTTATATTGAATGATCTGAAGTTAATAATTTCGTTCAATACTATTTAGTGGTCCTATTTTGATCGGACATCCTGGAAAAATAAGAAAAAAATCATTGTCATCATTTCAGATACGATAGGTTTTTATCAATATCAAACCGAACTGATAACAAAGACTCGAGAATACAGGGTGTCTGTAAAAAAATGCGAAGGGCTTTGGGAGTTGATTTCTGTGATGAAAATAAACTTTGGAAGGCGATGACGATGTTGACACTTTTAAATTTTTTTACGACTCTATAGACACACTGAATCATACAACTATACATAATATGAAGCACTCACTAAGTAGTTGTTACTCAAACAAATTTTTTAGATCTCATAATTTTATTATTAGGGATTGAAAATAACAACCCCCTACGATATTCGTTCAGAAATTGTTTTCTTGGGATATATCTTCGAAAAATAAAATTCTCTTATGGTTTCCCATTCACTCTAGAGAAAAAAAAGTATCCTGCAAAATTTTGATATAGTCGAATTTTTTTCTAGGAAAAAATGAAAACTTGCAAGCAGTGGTGATCACTGTGCATTCCATTTCATTGTGTTCCTTAGAATGAATATTCTAAGATATTGTACTTCTATGACAGGAAATAAAGATGTTCTATATAGATCTTTCTGAAAGTTTAATTAGGTACTAATTTCCGGGAGAAAATTATATCCGTAATATTTCAATTTCACAAATAGAACTTTCTTACGATTAATAAGCATAATTGACAAAACCAATTTTGAGCATAAGCAATATCTTAGAATATTCATTCTATCGATAGAATGAATATTCTATCGAAATTTTGCAACAGGCTTTTTTTCTCCAAATTGAATGGAAACCATAAGATAATTTTTATTTTTCGGAAATCTATCCCACGAAAACAATTTTGAAAGATAATTATAAGAAGTTGTTATTTTCAACCCCTAATAATAAAGTTATGGGATCAAAAAAAATTGTATCCCTCGCATTTGTTAGCAGATTTACAGTATTTGTAGAGATAGAAAATTGAAGAATTTTCTAGAAACTAGTTCCTTCAGTAACTGTTCGATGAAAAAAAATTAACTTTCGTTTCCGGGGAAAGATATTCGTGTTTTTTATTCGGAAATGGTGTCGAAAAGTGCAGAATTATTATTCTAATCAATCTCAATCCATACCTATCTAAGTCGTATCTAATGTAGGTATCATAAAAAAATCGGATGGTGATAAATGAAAATTTCAAAAATATATATCTATAATATCTGTTGAATGGATTTTAATAATATTATAATTTTATTGGATTTCTAGGTGAAAATTCCACACCTGTAATTTTTAACCAATCGAAACGTGTATTTTGGACAGATCACCATATAGTAATGGAAGAATTTCAGTAGGAATTTGTTTCCACCATGACAGATCACCATAAAGTAATGGATGAATTTCAGTGGGAATTTTTCCACTGTGAATATTGGAAATTTTTGGAATGGAATGAACGAAATGGTATGTCTAATGAAATATGAAGTCTAGATAATTTTCAAAATATTCATGAATATACCGAGAGCTATTAATTGGTTTAATTCCATTCCGATGAATAACTCCAAACTTCGATATGAAATTGAAATTTTTGGTGGGTATGCAGAAAGTATTATTCCGTAAAATTATCAAGTGGGTTTCTGTGAAGTTGAATTGAAGTAGAATACCGGCGCATTCACCCATTTGTTGCTGCATACTTTAATTATCGAAGAGCCGAATTATTTTCAGTTTTCTGACCTCACGACGGGTATCGAAAGTGAGTATTTATCAATCGAGCAATTAGTTCTATCTTCAGGAACTTAGGCATTTTAAAAATATGGAAAATTACTAGTTGAGTTGCTTGAAGCTCCCTGCTACTGCTAATAGGTATTCTAAATGATTTTTCAGAATCAGATATTAGATTTTCGAAAAATAAAATTATTTATGGTTTCCCATTCATTCTGAAGAAAAAAAGTCTGTAGCAAAATTTCGATAGTGTCGATACTTTTCTCGGAAAAAATGAAAACTTACAAGCAGTTATGATCACTGTTCATTCCATTTCATCGTATGTTTCATAGAATGATAATTCTGAGATATTGTTTATGCTCAAAATTGTTTTTTTTATTATTCTTACTTATATTAAAAGAAAGAAAGTTCAAATATTACGGATATAATTTTCTTCTGGAAATTACTGACTAAACCTTCAGAAAGATTTACCTATAGAACATCATCATCTCCTGTCAAAGGCATACAATATCTTAGAATATTAATTCTACTTTACACTTAAGTATAAGATGAAATGGAATGAAACATGAGTGCTTGTGAGTTTTTATTTTTGCTAAGAAAAGTATCGACTGTAATTATCGAAAGTTTCAAGAGACTTTCTTTCTCCAGAATTGAATGGGAAACCATGAGAGAATTTTATTTCTATCTATTTTAATCTATCCTTCGAAAGAATTTTTGAACGATAATCATAGCGGGTTGTTATTTTTAACCCTTAACAATAAAGTTATGAGATCTAAAAAATTTGTGCGAGTAACATCTGCTTAGTGCTACATATTATGTATAGTTTTATGGCCGAGTGTTTTAAAGAAGACGTAAAAAAATTAAAAACTGTCATTTCTGTATCTGGAAGGGGGTTTGATTTCTAAAAAAATGTATATGAACTACCCCTTCCTTTTTTCATCGAGGAATCATCTCCCAAAATCCTTCGCATTTGTTTACAGAACCCTGTATATCGTCCGAACGTGAGAAATTCCATCCTCATCTCTGATCAGTCTGATCACGAGCAAGAAGAATGTTATTTGGATGCTTTCGAGTCGACACGTGCCATTACCACCTTTTGATGCTCCTCTGTAGAAAATCGTCATTGGTTCACGCCTCTTGCCAGCAACAACTATTGGCTACGCGTGCCCTTTGGTTCTCGTGCATTGGTCCAGATAAAACCTTTTTGGGATCTTATCTCTTGGGAAGATTGGTATAAAGAATTGTTGTTTTTTTTCAGGGCGATTGGATCCTTCGAACTGCATTACCTATATTTATAGATAATTAGTATAAGTTCTCCTTATTAATACACAGAATCTGACGAGTTTTTTTTTATAAGATTTAGTACCTACTGATTTCTGCGGAATAATCCTTAAAAAATAACTTCCTCATTTAATTTATGAGTATTTAATATCATGATGAAATGCTCAATTAACCTTACATTTTGATACATTCAATATCAACTACAAACTGAAGTTGGAGTATTTTTTTCACAAATGATCGGCATTCTTTGTCAAATTGAGATAAGTTGCCCTATACTTTATATTTAACCGTGTTTCACGTTTTTAATCATGAGTACAGTCAACTTACAAAAATTAAGAAAAGCCCTGAGCAGGAGTTTTTGAGCCCTGGTTCATTGGTGAGGCAGAAAGACTATTACCTTACATCATAATTTTGTATGGGATCTGAGATTGATCTCAAATATATTAATGCAGAATCTCAGCACCATCGGAATTATATTCTGGAAATTATTCAAAAAATGAAATAAGTAATAAATAAATGATTACAAAATTAAATTCTATGGTTCTGATTCGATCATCTTAAAATTTGCATGAACATTCAGTAAGTATAACAGTCTTCATTCACAAGAAAATTTCACTTGAATCGGATATCCTGTTATGGAAATATAAGATTCTAATTTTCATATTCCAATTGAATTTTCTGTGGCCACAAAATTCTGCATGAACATTCAGTGTATCAATTTTTATTTATGGAATAATTTCATACGAATCGGATATTTTTTATGGGAATATAGATTTCTCCTTTCTCTATCAAATTCCCATTCAATTTTCTACGGTTCTGTTAACACTATGAGCACCAAATTTTGCATGAAGCTTATTATAGGCCTTCGATATGGGCGCAACACCAACATTTCATTTCGATAGGTTTCGTTTTGTCTGAGATATTGAAGAACAAATTTTGAATGACCATATTTATGATTATGGAACACCCTGTACGATTTGGCTGGTTAACGGACTTAACGAGCCATTTGCGAACCGAACTCACTCTGAATATTTCAAGTCTCTCGGACAACCCTTCGAAAGTTATGTGCTATCGGCTGGACGGACGGCCCCATTGACAGAATCGAATTTGACCATGACCATTCGTCATCAGGGAGTCGAATCCTATCGTTTTGGGACCATTTTCGGCTCACAATTACAGACATTTGGTCAAAACTATATAGCACCCGTTTAAGGAGGACAGCGCTCAAAAGTGCGCCAATTTGGGAGGAGGTTAAACACTTTTTGTGAAATTGACTTAATTTCTAATATGTGATAAAGAACTTTGCATAAAAGAAATTACTAAAAAAGTGAATGTTGAATAGGTATGTATCCTGATATTTCATAACTTTATTTGAAGAGTTGATATTTTCGCAAACCAAAATTACGGAGTTGTGCACTTGTGCCCCATACAAATATATCCTTTTTGCTCTGATATATCCTTGAAATGAATTTATGAAACACGGATTTGAAAGGAGTTGAGGGTTCAAGTCTAAATTTACAAAAGATTGGTAGGTAATAGGTACCTACTAGTTGAAATTTATCGAGTTTTTTCTATATTTCGTATTCGAAAAAAAGGCTGAATAAAGGCGTAGGTACTTATGTGTTCATCCAACTACTTAACAATATCGTTACACCTACCCATATTTTCAAACAACATGATGGCTCATTAAAACTTGACCACTGAAGCTCTAGAGTCAAGACGAGTCCAATTGGTCATAATTACTTCCGATCTGGTCACCCCCAGAGGGAAGTTAGCAGTAAACAGTTTTGTTAATTTGACTTAATTTCAAGTATGTGATAATGACTATGCATAAAAGAAATTACTAGAAGAAAGTGAATGTTAAATAGTTCTATTTCCCATATGAAAAAAATCTAATAGGTGCTTCATAAATTTATTTGAAGAAGTTAAAATTTTTCGCATAACAAAATGTAGGGGTTTTACTTCATATTTATACCTTTTTTTCAGTGATATATCCTTGAAATTAATTTATGAAACCACGGATTTATAAGGATGTTTGAGGCTTCAAGTCCAAATTTACAACAAGATTGGTAATCTATGTACTATAAAGTAGTTGAAATTTGATCGAATTCGAGTTTTCTCTATATTTTGTATTTGAATTAAAAACGCTAAATAAATGCGTTGGTTTTTTGTTAGATGAAGTAGATAATTTGGCCAATTGTTCTGTTGGAATGTATCGTATTTGGATTGATTATTGAAAAAGGAAATGACATCAGGAAATTTCAAAATCAAATGAATCAACATCTCTATGTGTTGACAACTTTCAATGTCGATTATACGCAATAAAAAAACCACACAATTCTGAAGATTTTACAAGATTGTCTGAAAAGGTTACTGATATTGACACCGAACGTTACGTTATCCTTTTTAATCTATTTCCTTTTTTTAGTTTACTGTTAGGCACCAATTTTTTTCAAAACCAATTTTGCCTGACAAATAAGTTCAAAAATTTTCGCTGGACTACTTCATCTTAATTAAAAATTTTTAATTATTTCTGTTTCAGAGACTGGAGTGAAAAGCTTATAAAAGTTTTTTAGAAATGCGTAGGTACTTATGTTTCTTCCAACTCCTTAACAAACATCGTTACCTACCCATATTTTTAAACAACATGATGGCTCATTAAAAACTTGACCACTGAAGCTCAAGAGTCAAGACGAGTCAAATTGGTCATAATTACTTCCG
>CM024247.1:12864017-12926973 GCA_013421045.1 Propylea japonica
TCTGTGGGATCTACAAAAACGATTATTACTGATAATTGTTAAGCTCGGTCTATGAATCGATTTACGTTGAGAATGCATCGATCCGAAGCGAAACTGCGTAACGTAGGCCCTCTCGAACGCAACTCGAAAATGAAACATGAAAAATCTATAAACTGAAATAATTTGAAAAGTATAGGGGACTTCATGTTGTTTGGTATGTTTTTATAGGTTTTCGAGGTAGCTGAATCAGAAAAAAATACTTTCGCATCGATATCTACAAGCGTTCAGAATTTCACCGTTCAAATGGCATTTTTTCAAAAACTCAATATTTCAAATTTTTATATTTTCGTTTAAAAAAAGGGCGGGAATGGAAAACGAATTGCATATTTTTTCCAGTCTGTAGTCCATTTCAATATAAGCACATGAAATGATTATCCAACATTTCTAATGGCTATGGGGTTGACCCCCCTCAAAGCGCTTATATTCCAGCATTTACCAAAACTTCTGTGGGATCTAGAGAGGAGGTTTATAACTGATAATTGTTGAGCTCTGTCTAAATGAATCGTATACTTTGAAAATTCATAGATCCGAAGCAACTGCATTAAAAAATGGACTGCTTTGGCTGCCGCCCCCTGATAGGAACGGCCCTGTATCAAGGGCGGATTTACGGGGGGGTAATGGGTAATTACCCTCCCCCATGAATATCGAAAAACCTAGAAAAAGTTACGCAACGTGGTGGCACATATTTCCATTTGTTTGTTTTTTTTTACTACTATTACTTTACTACTATTTTTTCTTATTATTTTATTCCTCCTTAATATTTTGATTGAATTTTTCAAGTTTTGAACCTGATTTATCGATCTTGAATCATTACTACCCCAACTACTACCCCCCCCCCCCATGAAAAAAGCTATATCCGCCCTTGCCCTGTATCCACGCCATCTCATATCTTTTTGGTCACTAACTCTCACACAAATACTCAAATACAAATTTATGAGGACAAAGAAATAGACTCAATTTCAAACAAACCAGCAAGAATTTTTATAAACATAAGATATCGATACTCCGGTAAAAGAACTATTTTTAAAAATAGAACCTTTTAAGCACCACGTCTTCCATTTGAAAACTGGGAGAGGTTAACAACTTACTGTTATCTCAATTCTCAAGGGACACAAAAAGATCCCGATGACACTGGGATAATGCTTGATGAATTAAGTTGGTTCTCACGAAGAAAGTAGTTTAATGGTCCCACAAATGGTCCCACATTCCATTAGATAAGAGATATATGTTGTGGGATGGGAACAATTCTGTTCACTAAAACGAGAGCTCAAAAAGTGAGCTTAAAGAAGTGCCGATGGAAAAATGGATGGAAACTTGGTGTGACCATTTTTCATTTCATCAAAATTGAAAGGGTATATCTAAATACTTTTTTTATTTTTTACTCCCAGTCTCTGAACAGAAATAATTAAAAAAATCTTTATTAAAATGAAGTGCTCCTGAGAAAATCTTTGCACTTTTTGTCAGAGCAAATCGGTTGTTAGGTAACAATTTTTCTCAAAACCAATTTGCTTCTGAGAAATAAGTGCAAGGATTTTCGCAGGAGCACTTCATCTTAATTGAAATTTTTTAAAATTATTTCTGTCTCAGAGACTTGGAATGAAAACCTAAAAAGTTTTTACAAATGCAGAATCTTCCTAGATTATTTTTCAATCGATATTTGAAAGGATATAGCCGGGTTTCAATGGTAAATCTGCCCCGCGGCTTTTTTCGATTCATTTGAGGGGATCGATTAGGCTTGAATGAAAATAATTAAGCCAACTTTTCAGCTTTTTATCTCTAGCCATTTTTGAGATTTTTGTAAAAAACACTTTTTCGATTTAATTTTTTTTCTTTTGTGAAATACAAAATTTTCGGATGGTGTTTTTTTTTCTTGATTCTTATCTATTAAAGGAATAGTCGCATATATATGGTCCATATCTTCAAAACTTAGACAGATCGCCCAATTGTTTTTTTTTACTAATATTGTTTCAGGGAGCTAATATGAATACAAACGGGCACCAAATTTGATGGATATCTGCTGAATCCCAAAATTGAAACAGCTTCAATTTTTTTCAAATGTTCCACTAATTTTAAAAATGTTAAAAATTCCAGGGTCTCCTCTTATGAGATCCAGCTTGAAAAAAGATAATGAATAGTTTGACAACTGATCAATCAAAAATAGATCCGTAATCGATTATTTCTTTCTGAGAACTGTGAAAACTACAAAAATTTCAAAAGTGACGAGAGTTTGCTTTTTTGAAATTTACAAGTCTTAAGTTTTTTTCTTGACTACAGCTGGCGATGCTGACCAAAATGTCGAATACAAAAAGCAAAAATTATGAAAATAGCCCAAATAATATTTCAATAAAGTTCATCACAAAGAATTTCACGTCAACGTTTGTACTTTTTGTTTTTTATTAATCTTTCTTCCAATTCATTGATTTTGATGACTTTTCGACAGTAGGTAGATACAATGTTTGTCTTATTTCTCTTGAAAAAAACCTGCCTGAGTGAAATACAACATTGTAAGACATTCATATTATCGAAAGAATTCGTAAAGATATTAGCAAAATGTTTTATGTAAAATAAATACGAACCAAATTTTGTTCAATATATTCTTTTCCATAACAGTTTTTTGTCGTCTTTCATTGTGTGGGTGCTCATTATAATATTATTGTTACATTTATATGTATTTATTCACTTGAGCACATAGGATATTTTCATGAATGATTGATTCCAAAAGCGTTCTTTACAGTAGTGAAAGCGAATTATAGTGGAACTTCCCTATAACAAACGTTTGTATAACGAATTTCTCTGTATAACGAATTTCGTACAAACACATTAACCTTGAATCCAAAATCCATGTAAAAACACCTCTAAAATGAAGTTAATTTAATTCGCCCAATAACGAAATATTCAAAGAACATCACTCTTTGAATGGTATTGGTAAGAAGGTATAAGAGTGGGTTTTCCCGCAATTTTCCCGGACGTACGTGATAAAGCCCGACCTCAAACTAAATCATTACGGATGGCAGAGTGATTCTTCTGAAATAGTTTTAAATACACACCTGGCTGTTTGGTTTCAATCTAACCATTACGCTAGTGTGAAAAGTTGTGCGAAAATATCTAAAAGCAAGTGTTAAGTATGAATGATAAACTTAATTTTATCAGTATCAGTACAGGAAGTCGACCGCGACATTACCGACTATAGGAACATATTTTCTGTATAACGAAATTCTTTATACGATTTTTTTGCGGATTTAGCGCTTTCGTTATAGGAAACTTCCACTATACTTCATGAAATTAGATACATGGGAATCGCGATCGTTCAATGAATTTTGAGGCCTTTGTGCCTGATAGTAATCCGAAGCACTTTCATCAGTGCTTAATACAGCTCCAACAAATGATATCGCATCAAAATTTTCCTGAAAAAACTCTCAGACAGTCAACATTCTCCCTATCTCTATTTCCAATGGAAATTTCTTCAATGGGTCCACCACCTCACCCAAATCAAGATTTATATCCGACGAAGAGGGTGGAAAGTATCTCCCCTAGACCGTTAACGAGGGTGAGATAGACACTTTAGATTCATGTGTTGTGATGCAGCAGCTCAAATACTCAACTTTGACTCTTTTCAAAGTGAAGTGCAGTTTCGTGCCATATTAATGTTCGCGTTCTAGATTTTTTGTCGAGATTTGTTCTTCAGGGTGATTCAGATAGCTAATTTGGTAGATTAGGGAGGTTTGAATCTGGTGATTTGAAAATATCCAGGTCTTGACTCAGTGTAGTTTTTCGAGCTTCTTTAGGAATTATTGAACTATAAATTCAGCAATTGAGGGATGGTATTTTACTGTCTATTGTGTGGTCAATGTTCGTCATCATTAGCGACGGTTCTAAATGAGTGTTCCTATCTAGGAATTCACCATAGGTAAGTGCGAGTGAAACATCCAACATACTCATACTAATTTGTTTCCCTGAAAGAGAAGTGCAAAGTTTGATGAAAAGTGGTTATAAATTGCTTAGTGCTCAGGAATTTAGGAACACTACTTCAGCTATACCGACCTGGGTCATTTTGAAAGAAACATACTTTTTTACGATTTTAACTTGGGAAATGATGATTTTTGGTCCATTCTGTATAACTGACAAACTATAGTTTCAAAGCAAAAGCAGCGCCTAACTCTTTTTTGACAACGATAGAGCTCATTGCTTATCCTCTGAAGGCTCCTTAAGAACTTGTGTCATAATATACAGGGTTTTCCAATAAGAAGTGTTATTTTGAATAGCCCGCTATTTCGGTAGATGTCTCGTTTGAAGCTATAATTTATTGACATTTGACAAGTAGAAAATAACGCCATTAATAAAAGGAACGATACACGCTTCAAGAACTCCTTGAAATTATTAAAATTCACTATAAAAATGGTGAAAATTTGGCAGAGACGGTTCGTAAAACTCTAACATTTTTGGGTAGTCGAGAAGCACCTTGTCGGACCGCAATAAAGAAATTAGTGGAAAAATTCGAGCTGTTGGGACAAGTGATGTGAAAAATGAAACCTGTGCAAGTCTTTTAAGAACAGCCGAGAATATTGCTACTGTAGCCGAAAGTGTGGAAGGAAATCCAGGTTTCTCCATTCCTCGTCGTTCTTTGGAATTAGGCATTCCACAAACGCCATTACACCGTATTTGCATAAAGATTTGGGTCTTAAGGCTTATAAAGTTCAGTTAACAAAAGAACTTAAGCCGGCCGATCAACAACAAGGTTGCGTTTGCGGGAAAAGTTTCCGGACCGTGTTATCTCTCGAAGAGGTGATCACAATTGGCCACCGAGATCTTTTGATTTAACACACTTGCGACTTCTTCCTTTGGGCCTTGGGGCCATGTAAAAGAGAAAGTCTACGCCAATTATAATAGCCCAACGTCGATTCAAGACCTCAAAGATGGACTCTGAGGCTATCGAGGACATAGGGCAGCCACTTTGGCGATTTGGTTATGTAAAATTTCATTAAAAGGATATGGTCCTGTAAGCGTGGTCGTGGTGGTCATTTGCCTGATGTTATTTTCCACTATTAACGGCATAGCTTCTTCTTTATAATGAAATAAACATCCGGTATTTATATTGAAAATTAGTATATTATATTATAAGGATAAAAAGTGCATATTTTTTTTACGAGCGATATTGCAGTTGCGAGGCGCAGCCGAGCGAATGCAGAATTGCGAGTTAAAATAGGCACTTTTAATCCGAATAATATATACTATTTTTTCTCCAACCAAGTCAAATTACAATAAAATTGGTTTTAGTGAAAAATCGTTCATGATTTGGTTATGAATTTGAACAAAGAATTCCACGGCATGTAGCAGGGAATTGGCAGAGAAGTGGACGGCGGCTGAATCCGCTGAATGTAATCACTATACTTCCCTGCTGCATGCCGTGAATCCTCGTGCTGCCTCATGCTCCCCGAATTGGCGGTTTTTCGGACGGAAGTCAAAGGGACTGGCAATACGGGCACAGTGAGTGATTACATTCAGCTAGGTTGCTGTGGCTGCGCTGACAAAAGATAGCCCTGCGCTCTCACGAAATTTAATAATTTTAACGAAAATATTGTTTTTATTGTTATCGAAAAAAAATCCACGATGGAATGGAGTTATGAAAATAATAAAAAAACTATGAATTGCTCTTGAAAATACATTTTCCTGTTTTTTTATTCAATTTTAATTTTTAAAGTGTGAATTATATTTACGTTTTTTTATCTGTATTTGTTAACTTGATAAGATCACTGAGAACAATGTTGATAGCTCTGCACACTTCAGGGAATTATTGAGATAATGGATTCTGAAACTTTGAATAGATAGTGTAAACATCTTGTGGCCAAGAATCGCAGAGTTATCGCCAATCTAAATTTAGGGGAAATTGCAATTCTCAATCTCGTATCTCCTTTTTTATCGTCGGTTGAATTTTGTTCAAGAGAAATTCAAAATCTGCAGGTGACATTTTGCAAAAATTGATAAATTTTCCAGATCATTCACAAGTCATTTCATTCAAAAAACTTTCCATTCCATTCCTGTATACGAAACATCGAATAATTGTAGATTGTAGTCACAAATTGGAATAATATAATAATATTTAGAACTAGAAAAAATATAAGTACGGGGTCTCTATAAATAATTATAACAACGCAGTTGGCGTTGGACTATTATAAATATTTATATTCTGGTGTAAACTTCAACTTAAACAAACGATACTGTGAGTTTAGGTTGGTCATTCCGTTAGAAATTGAATAATGTGACTGGAATTATAAATGTGAAGACTTTGCATGAGAAACGACAGGATAAAAAAATTTCAAAGCGCACTTCGATGTTACAATTATTTATAAAGACGTATCCTCAATGTTTGTTATTTGAAATGTTATACTACAGGTATTTCATATGGTTTTTATTATTCCTTCGTCATCATGGAACTTTATTATCGCTATGATGATATAGGTTATTCCCTGGGGAAAAGCGTATGAAGAGTGAAACTTTAGCCCCCTCTTCTTCATAGAACAAGACTTCATTAAAACCTACGGAATTTGAACCAATCAGAGCGAAGTTGACAATTTGAAATTTGACAGACCGCGTGTCAGATGTCAGATTGACGTATGCGAAAGTCGAGTTATTGGTAAGAATTGTTTTCACAAAATTGTAATTTTTAAGGATTGCAGATTGAAATTTTCAGTTGAAGCGTTCAAGAAGCTTGAGCTATTTATTTCGTGTTCAACATTGATATGGGAATAAGAAAATCGTTGTTGACTTGCCTACTTGATTCAAAGGTAACTTTATCTCTTATTTCCATCAACGTGAATCTATTAGAGTATTGATTCTACTTTCAGTTTACTTCTAAGTTGTTCAGCACACCAAGAAAAACAAGCAATGAATAATGAAATTACTAATAATTGAATTCGGAATTTTAGGAGATTATGGTACTAATTTTTAATTTCTTAATAAAGTTCGAACAACTGTTCGAATTTAATCTTTTTCGATAATGATATGAAAATGGGCAATCGGTATTATTGACTTGAAAGGTGAGTTGTTCCCTAATTACCTTTATTGAGGATTTATTTGAGTATTGATTTTATTTTCAGATTGCACCTCTTTTGTCCAGCATTCCAGGAAAAACATGCCCCATCATAATCAGAATAATGACTCCTAATAAGAAAAGAATATGCACATAAAAGAGGTCATCTGTTTCTACATATCTTACATTTTAGCATCTATTAAATATACCTGATTTAAGTACTCTATAACTGAAAATTATGAATTGCCTTTATTTGATGAACCTCTTGTGTAGGAGTTATTCTAATCGAAAGTACTATTAGTACAATTCTCCCAATACTTTTTTCAGAATGGAAGTTCGGTTAGGTTTAATTTTTATTAATTGATAAGCCTCCTGCGCAGGAGTTATTCTAATTTTAAAGTAATATTAGTATAATTCTTTCATTCAATATTTTTTTGCAGAAGAGAGGCTACTTATATTAAGACAAGATTTATTGAACTTCACTATTACCATTGAGTTTAAAAATATTTTTAAACTCAATGCTCTTGCAGAACTACCAAAACAAATAATTTTTCATGAATTATCATCTATATAAGGGATTTATAATGAGTTCAACGTAATGTAGGTACCTACCTTTTTATCCTAAACCAGTTCAACCTGTTTAATTTTATATTCTCCTCATTGTAACCCTTCAGCATTTGTGCTTTACGAGCCTTGGTATCTTTGCTGGATAAGTCCAGCAATCGTTCACTAGAAACAATATGCACTGTTGTTTTTAACAATAATATTTTCCATTCAATCGAAATGACTAAGAAATTATTGCTCACAGTCAAATTTCAAGAAATCCACATTGTTAGAATCTACCAAAAGTTTCATTTTGGAGGCATACCTACTTAGAATCAGATTACTCTACTAATTTTATGAATTGATATCAAAATGGGTAAATTTGATCGACTTTAATAAACCGTTCTGTTTGAATGAGCAATATAATACAATCTGGTACTTACCTGTCGTTCGAGAATTTCGGCCAAAGTCAGTAGGATCATTCAAATTCAACAATAAACATTCAAAATTCTTTAAAGGGTACTTAATATACATAGGAGTAGGTTCTTATGGTTATGATTCATATAAATCATTTTATAATAAATAATAATATTGATCCTTATATATTCCTCTTCAGTTGTAAGACTTAAAAGTGAATTACCTAAATTGATAATGAAATGTATTGTGGCTTTTCTTCTGTAGTGAAAAAAGTGTCTTTCAGGTGAAATATTATTGGGGGTCCATATCTCCCAAATTAAGACAGATCGCCAATTGTTTTCTTCACTTATATTGTTCAGGGAGCCAATATGATTACAACGGCACCAAAATTTGATGTATATCTGTTGAATCCTAAAATTCAAACAGTTTTAATTTCTTTTCAAAATGTTCCACCAATTTTAAAAATGTGAAAAAATTCCAGAGTATAAAGGGCCAAAGAAGACATTTTATGTCAAAAAATGGCACTTTTTAAGAACTCCGAAAAACAAATGACAATAACTTTATAATAACTTTATGTTTTCTCTAAATATAGATTTTTCAGCTGAAATTCCTGAAAAGATTATACGTCTATTCCTTTAATAGCAAAGAATCAACAGAAAAAATCACCATTCGAAAATTTTGGATATCACGAGAGAAAAAAAATAAAAACAGGCGACAGATAGAAAGCTGAAAACTTGGCTGAATTATTTTCATTCAATGCCTAATCGATCCCCTCAATATGAATCGAAAAGGCAGCGGGGGCAGATTTACCATTGAAACCCGGCTATACCCTTCACATAAATATTGGGTAAAACTAAAGCAGGTTTTTTTTCTAGGATTAAAGGCGCAGAAATCCTAAAGTATGTATTTATAATGTACCTGTGGCTTGCTGCTCTCTTGGGACCCTAGGGGCTCTCCTCTTTTTATAACCTAGAATAAATATTTTCTGTAAGCAAAAAAAGTTTAGATTAACAAAAATATGGTGCTTAAAGATAAGTAGTTCAATCAGTTCAATGAAAGAATTGTTCCAGCACCGTTCCTCAGAAGATAACTAAGTAACCGAGTCGAAGAGACATGTCACATTCAACAACCTTATGAGGGAAATATCTCCCGTATGAAATTTGAAACAAAATCACAGGGCCGTATCTAGGTACTACTGCGCCTGTGGCAAGATTCTCTTCAGCGCCCCCAAATTGGCGTAGATTTTTAAATTTTTCGATTTTGCTTTATTTTTTCAAATCGGCTCTTGTTCGTCAAAGGGTTATAGTCAATGTCATCTCAACAAATTGGACCATGCTCGACATACATCGCAATCGTATTTTCATTTACTGTCCACGTTGTTGGATTTTTAATATCAATCTCAAATTTGTTCGCAGTTCATGATTTTGTTGAACATTTTCCTCATTTTCTAGGTTTTGACTAGATGTAAATTCTATATTTTTTCTTTGCTCGTCTTCACTATCTGAAGAACAAGATACAGAATGAGAAGGACTGCCAGTTGTGCATACTTTGGTAGTACACGGTTTTTGTGGTAGCAAAACTTTGATATGTCACTAGTATTGGCTTTTAAGGCAGCAGTCTTTTGATCACGCAGTGCTTTATTCTATGCCCCTGACAACTTTTTTGGTGGCATGTCTGCAAAGAAACAATACTTAGTATTTTTTTGAACCCTTTGAAACATTTTCTATTTTTAATTCTCATTATGAAACCAAGTTGAGCGAAGAATTAAAAAAATACATGGTTTCTGTCGGAGACCACAATGCTTCAAAGGTAAGCCTAGGATTCTGAAAACATTGGAGAGATAATATCTGGTAAAATCGTTTTTTTGAGAAATCTGTTAGTAAAACTACAATTTCTGAATGCATAAATAATTTGATACTCAATCAACAACCAACACTTCATATCAACTTTTTGTTTTGATTAAATTGGTTTCAGATTTCTAACTACTCCTCAGAAAGACTCATGAAACAAAAAACTGAAATGAATTTTTCCGAAAAATTTTGAAATATTGACTATAGGCTATCACTCCTCCTCACTTCCGCAGAAACCTAAGCTTAATACTTCAATACAGTAATAAATAAGTTTAGATAAATGCTTCGATTCGTTTAACTCTGCAGTTAGACTTGTTCTCTTCACTCTATTCTTTGTTTTTTTATTCACCGTTTCCAGTCACCTCAGAGCCACTGTTCCAGTCAACGATGCGTCAAGTCCTCGCTCTATCTTATCTACCGTGACATGATACCCCAATATTTGGTTGGCGCTTCTATATTTTATTCTTCGAATTTT
Source organism: Propylea japonica (assembly GCA_013421045.1). Taxonomy (NCBI): domain Eukaryota; kingdom Metazoa; phylum Arthropoda; class Insecta; order Coleoptera; family Coccinellidae; genus Propylea; species Propylea japonica. Next base: position 12,874,369 of record CM024247.1, read on the forward strand.
TTGGCGCTCAAAATTTTTTTCCGTTGATATTTTTTGGCGCCCCTGCGGACCTTGCGCCTATGGCGGGGGCCACTTGGCCACACCCTAGATACGGCCCTGCAAAATCAAGTATTTGCAGTAAGGTGAAAATAAACGATCTTTATGAAGAGCACATCACGGGAAAATATCAGAAAGCAGGATTATTAGATCAAACGTTATTTCATCATGTGCTGTATATTTTGGGATATATTATAAACTAGCTGACCCGTGCCCACTCCGTTGGGCATAATGTTAATAATCCTTTTTTAGTACAGAGTGTTATGTTTTGATTTCTAACTGCCAAAAAGGAGGTTTATACGCAGGTATATTTTGTATTTGCATGCTAATACAAAATTGAAAAGTAACTCTGTCCTAAAAAAACATTTGAGAGATTTGCGATAAACGAATTCCAGGAGGACCAAGTCGCGGGTAAAGTTTAGTTTGGTAATAGTAATTTTAATTGTTCAAAACTTCTCTGTAAACTATATTGGATATAATGTTATCATTTGGTAGCAAAATATATTGTCTGTCAGGAGTTCTAACCCGAGATAAGCCAATATGTAACTGCCAATGGGAAAAACACGGCTTTCTCAGGTCAAGGCACACCAGAGAGAAAATGTGTCACCTTGGGACTTGTTAATAGTGAGGGCAAAAGAGATCTTCACTGGGAACTGTAGCCTTTTAAACGGTATGGGTAAATCAGTGGGAATCATGGGTATCCGCGGAATATAGGCCAGTTGTCCCACTGCTGGCCCTGATAATGGATTCTGTCCCGTAACTGTTTTGTAAGCAGCATTTTCTCATTACACATGCTGGGGGGCTCAAGTTTCTTAATAGTATGATAGGAATGCCAACTTTCGTGAGGAAGTAAGCTAGAAGGGTTCAAAGAATTTAAAAATTTTTGGGGATAGTGCACTGTATCCTCAATACTACACACCGTATCAATAAACTTATAGTGATTGATCTGACCGGGCATTTTCTCTGAAATGAGTTTATTTGTGTCAGTCACTGTATCGTTTCTGGGTGACAATATTGCCCTAGAACAAAGCAAATGATAATCTCCATTGAATTTTCAAGACCGGGATATATTGCATCAGTAAGATGTTCCAACCTCTGCAATATGTATCCTAATGTCCCGTCAAGTTTTTACGTCATTGCTGTTGGTGTTAGAAGAGACAATTTTTCTTCGCTAAGATTGAGTAGTTTACGCGGAAAGTCGTCATCGTCGTTGTCGCTCAAATGGGCTCTCATGTTTGTTCGTAAATTGAAAGATGCAACCGAACTCCGTAAGTGAGATGATTTTAAGCATGCTCTGATGATATCGGCGCGTGTTCCTTTTGTTACTACAGGCAGTGTTTGCCCGCAAAAACAAAAGTAACGCCACCCATTACAGCATCAGAGTTTCTGAGGTATTTGATAGTACATTCGTCCCATATAATTAAAGATGTTTTTCGTAAAAGTTTCCTGAGTGGCCCATTTTTACGTATGGAACAAACTGACTGTTGCTCTAGTTAGACTGTCAGAGGTAGCTTAAAGGTGGAGTGTGCTGTTTTCCCATCATTTAACAGAGTAGCGGCAATCCCGAAGAGGCAACAGCTAGTCCATTTCTCCCGGATTGTCTTACTTTTGCCAATACCAAATTTGCAAGAAACGATTTGCCAGTGCCTCCCGAGGCGTCAAGAAGGAAGTTAAACGTCTGTTATTAAGCACACAGTGAATTTTGTGCATCAAAAGCTTGTTTCTGGCCTTTAACTAATTTCGGTACATTTTCATTAATAAAAACTGACAACTCATTGGTATCCTACGAACGTATCAGTAGTATGTCCGTTTCATTCTTATGTGGCCGAATGTCGAAAGTGTGCAAATTCTGTCTCGAAGAATTCAATTCCGATGACGTCCGCTGCGTAAGGAGACGACCACGCGACCAAACGTCCCACAGGGCATAGATTAGTGATGGGCCATTCGAATGCAGCATTCGATTCTTGAAAGTATTCGTTGCATTCGAATGCAATATTTCAGCAATTCGAATGCTTTTGCATTCGGTTTGGAGCGACACCTATCATAAAAATCAGGTACTATGTCGTTAAGGTTCAATATCTCAGACTTTGCGTGCTTTTTTTTAGGAAAATGAACTCTATTGCCATTCATTCGATCCAAATTTCGAATGAATCATTCGTTTTGCATTCGGTTTCGGGCGGCATCTACCTGAAATTGTAGTTACTATGTCCGTAAGGCTCAATATCTATGTCATTGCGTGCTATTTCTTAGGGAGGTTTTTGAAATTGAGCTCTATTGGAATTCATTCGGTCTAAATTTCGAATGAATCATTCGTTTTGCATTCGGTTTCGGGCGGCATCTACCTGAAATTGTAGTTACTATGCCCGTAAGGCTCAATATCTATGTCATTACATGCTATTTCTTAGGGAGGTTTTCGAAATTGAGCTCTATTGGAATTCATTCGGTCTAAATTTCGAATGAATCATTCGTTTTGCATTCGGTTTCGGGCGGCATCTACCTGAAATTTTATAGTTACTATGTCCGTAAGGCTCAATATCTATGTCATTACGTACTATTTCTTAGGGAGGTTTTTGAAACTGAACTCTATTGCAATTCATTCGGTCTAAATTTCGAATGAATTATTCGTTTTTCATTCGGTTTGGGGTGGCATCTAGCAGAAATATCAGACACTATATACCATTAAGGCTTAATTTCTCTGCTTTTGCATGCTATTTCTTATGGAGGTATTTGAAATTGAACTCTATTGGAATTCATTCGGTCTGAATTTCGAATGAATCATTCGTTTTGCATTCGGTTGGGGTGTCAACTAGCAGAAATATTAGATACTATAAATCAATAAGGCCCAATATTTCTGCGTTTGCATGCTATTTCTTATGGAGGTTTTGGAAATTGAACTCTATTGGAATTAATTCGTTGAAAATTTCGAATGAATCATTCGTTTTGCGTTCGGTTTGGGGTAGCATCTAGCAGAAATATTATATACTATATATCAATAAGGCCCAATATTTCTGCCTTTGTGTGCTATTTCTTACGGAGGTTTTTGAAATTGAACTCTTTTGAAAATTCATGTAATGGTTTCTAGCATATAAGTTTTTATGAGATGTTAGCTCATCGAAGAAAATTAAACTTCAATGTGCAAGTTCTTGTATCATTGCGGATTTATTAGAAAAATCAGTACTTACATTTTTTCACTTACATTTTTTAAGAATTTTCCTATGACATCACTAAGTTGAATGTTTTCATATTGATTCGCTTTAATAAAAGGTGATACTACCATCTTTCAAAAAACAGTTTTTTCAAATCAGTAGGACCTTTATGTCCAAAGAAATCGATATTATTTAGAAGGGTCAACTAAAATAAAAAAGTAAATTTAAAATGGGGGCCACTCCAAAACTGACGAATGAATTCCAATAAAGGTTAATTTCCAAAACCTCCATAAGAAATAGCATGCAAACGCAGAAATATTGGGCCTTATTGATTTATAGTATCTAATATTTCTGCTATTTGCCACCCCAAACCGAATGCAAAACGAATGATTCATTCGAAATTCAGACCGAATGAATTCCAATAGAGTTCAATTTCAAAAACCTCCATAAGAAATAGCACGTAATGACATAGATATTGAGCCTTACGGACATAGTAACTACAATTTCAGGTAGATGCCGCCCGAAACCGAATGCGAAACGAATGATTCATTCGAAATTTAGACCGAATGAATTCCAATAGAGCTCAATTTCGAAAACCTCCCTAAGAAATAGCACGTAATGACATAGATATTGAGCCTTACGGACATAGTAACTACAATTTCAGGTAGATGCCGCCCGAAACCGAATGCAAAACGAATGATTCATTCGAAATTTAGACCGAATGAATTCCAATAGAGCTCAATTTCAAAAACCTCCCTAAGAAATAGCACGCAATGACAAAGATATTGAACCTTACGGACATAGTAACTACAATTTCAGGTAGATGCCGCCCGAAACCGAATGCAAAACGAATGATTCATTCGAAATTTGGACCGAATGAATGGCAATAGAGTTCATTTTCCTAAAAAAAAGCAGGCAAATGCTGAGATATTGAACCTTAACGACATAGTTCCTGATTTTTATTGTAGGTGTCGCCTCAAACCGAATGCAAAATCATTCGAATGATCATTCATTCTCAAATTCATTCGTTTAATCGGTTTTCGATTTTTGAAAGAATTAGGTTTTGCCCATCGGTAGCATAGATAAAGCGACTGAGATGCGATCAGATGTAAAAGGCCACGCCCCCTTCTCCCGAAGCGAGTATGAACGCAAACCGAATTAAACCGAAGCCCTGGCGCGTCTTCCGCTGTTTTGGCTGGCTTTGATACGATTTTTACCCGATTCACTTTGCAAAACCGACTACCACGTGAAAGCCTTCTTATTTTTTGGTGTTTTATATAGCCTATGGCACTCTTGAATAATGTGGCTTTCTATTGGTGAAAGAATTTTTAAAATCGGTTCAGTAGATCCCGAGATAAGCCCTTTCAATTGGATAAATATACAAACACACAAACTTTATCTCTTTATAATATTAGTATAGATGGATGAAAGACTGTTCTAGCTATGTTAAAATCGCGTATAAAAATAAGCGTACCTAAATTGTTGAGTGATCCAATTCACGAAGAAACGATTACATTCCTACAGCCAGCAAAATCGTGCTATCGATTTATAATTTTTTCAGTCTGTTTTTGAACTTGGATCATTTTTGTCTATGTTTTTGGCATACTCTATATATCTTCGGGATATGGTTTTTGTTGATGAAAAGGATATTATTCCAATACAAAATTCCATCAACATCCTACAGTTTTGCGAAAATGAAAATACCAGAAATTCAAAGATCCTAACTTTTAAAAACGGGTTGAATATTATTTCGTGAATAATTGGCCATTTTTAAAAATTAAAGTATTGTTTAAACTTTTTGTATGAAGTGTAATTTTCGAGTTATTTGATTTCAAAACTTTCAGAAAAGCCCTGACCAGGAACTTTTGAGCGCTCGTTCTTTGGTAAACCAATAAGACTATTACCTCAGTATGGGAGAGATTGATACCAAATATTTAAATGCAGAATCTCAGCAAAATCGAAATTATATTCTGGAAATTTATTCGAAAAATGAAATACATATATAAAAAATTAATAATTAAAAATATTAAATTTTACGGTTTGGCTGATGCGATCCTCTCGAAATCTTGCTCGAACATTCAGTATATAGGTCTTAATTCACAAAATGAATTTCACTTGAATGGGTTATCCTGTTATAGAAATCTAGAGATTTTTCTTTTCAATATTCCAATTGAATTTTTTATGGTTTTAATAAACATCTTGCATGTGGCCGCAACATTACATTTCGATTGGTTTGTTTTGTCCTTACATACGGCTGGTTGGAACTTAACCGAGGCATTTGGGAACCGAACCAGAAAATCTCGGAAGTCTCTAGGACAATCCCTTCGAAATTATCGTGCTATAACCTCACGGACAGAATTGAATATGATCACGGATTCGCCATCAGGGAGTTGAATCTAATCGTTTGAGACCAATTTCGGCTCAAAATTCGAAAATTTTAGACATTTGGGCGAAACGATATAGTACTGGTTCAAACAGAACGAGTGTTTATGAACAAAATCGAGCACAAAATACAGGATATAGAGAATAACAAAAAGATATTTTTGTACTCTTTCGCACGCTTCAATTTTTCTTCATAATCTTACAATTTTCGGAAAGGGGCGATCAAATGAAATGAAAAGGTGAAAAACACCATCCATGCAATACATTTGTAATTTCGACAAGTAAACGGTTTTCTTATTCCCCACCAAAAAATATGAAATATGTTGCCATTAGAGAGAACCCAAAACAACCAGACCTATTAAATAACAGGCACTACAAGATTTTGTCGACAAAGAAAAAATGCAATAAGGAAAATAATTGCTGACTCAAACTATTTCAGATATACCTACAGATAGATTAATTGAAGCATATTCTAAATGTTTAATTGGAAATGGAACGACAAAGAACGACAGAACTGTAAGAATGAAGATAGCAAACCGTTTAACCATTGACTTTAACAATGGCGGCGAGCGGAAGTGTTACTTCTGAAATTACCCAAAAAGTGTGCAAACACTGCAGAAAGAAAGTAATAAATGCAGTTAATTGCACTCACTGTTCAAAGAGTTACCATCCGAGCTGTGCAACCCAAGCAAAATTAATCAACGAAAAGAATGAATTAATTTACTGTGCAACACGTGAAAAAAGAAATGAATTTATTTCCGAATATTCTCCTAATCATCATCATGTATATCTCGAAATCTAGATGGAATTAAATTTCAAAATGGGGGTATAAAAATGGCATATATCACTGTTCTGCTAGCTTCACTTCAATCTACCAGGTTTTCTCGGTCTAAAAAATGGCGCACAGTTGAAAAACAGGGTTATATTTAATGAGCATTCACTAGGTCCGAATTATATTAGAAAAAATCTGCTAGCTATAGCGGGGTCGAAAGCTTCTGATTTCAAGGTGAAAACTTTTTTCAGTTTTTACGAGCTTGTATTGTAACAACCACAGGTGAAAAACACCGAAAACTCCTATTGTTCTAAACTTCTCGACATCCACCTTTGACATTTTGACTGTTCAATAAGAGCGTCGATAAAATCCGGTATGCATAATATCAACTGACTAAATTGTTCGCAAAACAAAACATTATTCTTTCGATTGAAAGCTGCTACAATCTTATTATTTGTATACTTTTTGAACAAGAATTCTCGTCCAGTGCGTAGTTCTTCCTATCTGAAGGAAAAAATATAAAATATCGTTAAAATGGTTTGAAATATAATTCATATTCGACAATACATAATACTGAGATAATGGTTTCATTAACTAATTTAATCTTTATCGATTGAAATATAATCTGGAAGGATTCTGCATTTCTGAAAAATTTTCAATTAAGATGTTTCAGAGACTGGGAGTGAAAACCTAAAAAGTTTTTTAGAAATAGTTCAATCTTTCTTTTAAAATCTGCCGACCCCAAACACAATAAAAATAAAATGAAGCTATCAGCTATCGAGATAATCTAATATTTCTGCAACAGTAGAAGAGTTATTGACTTCAAGTAAGGTATTTTTCCAATTTTTATGTTTGTTAGAATGACTGAAATAATTTATTTTCGACTAGCGATGTAGACTGATAAAAATTTCCATAGGACATTGGAAGATTTCGAAAACATTTCCTAAGTCATGCTGACATTACGGAATTAGGCCGATATTGGTATCCACTCGGTGTAAATTTAGCTAAAAGTATAACTTTTCCAAGGTAAATCGATTATTATTTACTGATAATTCACGAAAGTGCTTAATTATTCCTGAAAAACTAAGTAGATGATTCAAATATTCTTACCTCTGTAGGGTTTACTCTTGCACGCCATCTGCAAAAAACAAACCGAAATGAAATTTATAATGTATCAATGAAATGTACACACTTAAAAACTTGTTGATTGATGCAGACTTGTCGATAGTTAATCTTGAAAGAATGGCCTTTGTCACACCGATAATTTTATATGTTTTGTTTATTGTCCCGATTTATTCGAGACAAAAAAAATATGTTTTTGTTGGTTTCTGGAAATATTTTGCAAATTTCGACAGGAACTCTTTCATGAAATATTCTTACAGGCATATTTTTTAATTTAGCTTAGTGACCTTGCGTTTGAGCTGAGCAGAGATTGCACAGAATAGAAACAGAGGTACGACCAACCATAGACTACAGGCCCGTGTTGAAAAAATTATGGGTCATTTGAACCACCAGGTGACCTATCTAGAACGATATAAGAGCAAAAAATAATAAGATTCAGCACTATGCCGTCACTTGTAAGCTGTCCAACTGAGTGCAGGTGAGCGTTCGAAAGTACAAGTAGAGTGGGTACATTTTGGTCATATATTTTTGTACGGCATTCTCAAACACCGATAGATCCTTGAAAAATAATATGAAAACGCGCAGTGCCGTAAAAAAATTTGGAGCCACAGAGTCGAAATTTTTTTTTATTTTTTGACAATTGCCACGGTAAATTTGGTCATTTGATTTTGTACGGCATCTATGTGATACTATTTCAATACTGCTTCTAATCCATTATTCCGCAACGCCGTACAAAAATCATGAGACAAGGGGAAAAAATCGAGGGTTGCAATCCCCTCTTTTTCCGTGGTCCAGAGGGTGATTTGAAAAAGTACGGCTTCGGTTCCAAAATATTATCTAGCACTCAAAAGTACTATTTAAAATAATGCCGTCAAAAACTGATTGTTCATTCGAATGTACATCAAGATTTATCTTAATTCTTTTCGTATCCTTGATTTAAAAAGCTTTAAAGTCATTTGATTCTGTACGAGAAATTTTTTGTTAACATTATATTGTAAAATACAATTGTTATATAGTATTCCCGTTCAAAACAAACCGTTCTAAAAAAATTTAAAGAGAAATACAAAAACTGAAATTTTGCAAATTATTGTAAAAGTTTAAATGTCATAGATTAATGAAATATAGCAGTTTTCTACATTTTATTCCTTGTTTTTAATTGTAATAACATTGATAAATCAGGAAAAAAATATGCCGTACATTTTTATGCAGGCCATATCTTTCAGGCTGATACAGTACGGCTTTAATATATTCTTGAAGAGAACAATTGATAATATGATAAAATCACTATGACGTCTAACTGAACTGAAACAGTGTGTATATTATGTCCAAGAATTGAAACTGTCAATCCCAGAATCAACAGTTTTGTATACTTTTTGGTTTAATACAGGGTTGGGATAAAGTTTGGCACCAAACTAATATCTTTAAAACGAAAGTGGCGATATTTTTGAAATTTGGCAGCTGAGTGTAATGGACCACAATGCATCTGATGAGCATATTTTCATTAACGAGATACTTCCGGTTTAATCGGAAATGCCATCAACTTCTTTAATTTAAATGGAACACCCTATATATTTGTACAGATTTTGAAAGAGCTTGGAATTTCGAATGCGCACATACTGGGTTTAGTGTAAAAGTCTAAAAAATATTTTCCTTTTCGATCAAAAACTTTTTTAATTTATATGGGACCTCCTGTATATCTTTGCAGATGTTGATAGATCTTGGGATTGCGAATGCTCACATACTGGGTTTAGGGTAAAAATCTCAATAATATTGTCCTTTTCGTTCAATAGATATGTGTTTGGTGCCATACTTTATCCCAACCCTGTATATACATCAAACATTATTGATACATACATATATTATAATTAATTTGTTTCATTGTAATGAAGTCAATAAATAAAACAATAATTTTTTTGAAAAATTCGATATATTTAATGATACCTAATGACGAGAAAAATGAACATTTTTAGAACAATTTCCAGTTTTCGGTCTTTTATCGCCTAGCATTGCTAGAAATTACTTCAAACTCATGTTTTTTTTACCTAGGATATCCTGAATAGTTGCTTTAAACAATGAAGTATTAACAAAATTAGAATTTCTAAGGTTCTGATTAAAAAAATTGCTAGTATTGTATCATTTTAAGAAGGGCATGAAATGGACCAGTTTTTACGATTATTCGTCAATTCAGTCTGATATAATTTTCTTACAGCAGTCAAACTCAAGTTAACGTTTTAACTTCGGCATAAAATACAACAAGTAAGACATTTTTTGAAGAATTTTGTTCTAGTTCTCGGTGAAGTTATTACCTTATTGTTTAAAGCCACTATTCAGGATATCCTAGGTAAAAAAAACATGAGTTTGAAGTAATTTTTAGCAATCCTAGGCGATAAAAGACCGAAAACTGGAAATTTTCAAAAAATACAGAAAAGTGGTGATATCTCGAAAACCAGCGGACTTTTACTGAGGTCATGTTGATGCTATCTGATAGACCTAATGCCAATCTATCTCCAGTGTCACTTTCGCGTGGTATTTTTGGGATACCCAGTATATTGCAGAGACAAGTTTCTCTATATTACAAAAAAATTTGATACTGGAAACAAAAAAAAACATACCTGCTGGAAACAAAATGCTTCTTATCTTATTAGATCCCTGCTGAAACATAAACGATGAATCTTATCACAACACTTTATTTTGCCTAAAATAATTAATCACTTTCACTATTTTCAATCAAAACATTCATTTCAATCATTTCTCAAAATAATAAATATGGCTGCACATAAATCTCAGCTACGTATGTCTGAGTGTTCGTGTTTCCAACCTAGCACTAGCAATTTCACCCTTCTGGTCGTAACAGAACGTTGCTCCGAAAATGTGCGAGTACTTATGATACTGAAATTAGCAGACATGTACCAATTTTCATGTTTTTTAATTGAAAAAATTATTTTTTAGAAATTGAGAAAAAATGCATATCGACATAATTAAAAAAACTGTAAGTACAAATTCTTTAAACTTTCTTAAATTACACAGGTGTCTGCTAAATTCAGTGTCATGAGTACTTCTCAAAAATATGTTGTACTTTGGAATTATTAGTGACAACATGTCTATATTTTGGTATAAATCGATGGTATACAAACCCATATTTAACAAAGTTTCTAATTAGGAACCTATAAGCACGAAAACACCATGAAAGTTAGTACAAATAAACTAAATGCCGTATAAAAAAATTTCACCTTACATTTCGTTATATATGGATTTTTTATTTTTTATTTTTTCCCCTTTGGACCAACTAAAATGTACGGCATATGAAAAAATATTATCTATGCATAAAATACTTTCAAAATAAGTTTATTTCATGTTGTGTCAAATCACCCTCTGGACCACGGAAAAAGAGGGGATTGCAACCCTCGATTTTTTCCCCTTGTCTCATGATTTTTGTACGGCATTGCGGAATAATGGATTAGAAGCAGTATTGAAATAGTATGACATAGATGCCGTACAAAATCAAATGACCAAATTTACCGTGGCAATTGTCAAAAAATAAAAAAAAATTTCGACTCTGTGGCTCCAAATTTTTTTACGGCACTGCGCGTTTTCATATTATTTTTCAAGGATCTATCGGTGTTCGAGAATGCCGTACAAAAATATATGACCAAAATGTACCCACTCTACTTGTACTTTCGAACGCTCACCTGCACTCAGTTGGACAGCTTACAAGTGACGGCATAGTGCTGAATCTTATTATTTTATGCTCTTATATCGTTCTAGATAGGTCACCTGGTGGTTCAAATGACCCATAATTTTTTCAAGACGGGCCTGTAGTCTACCAGCGTTTAATTATTCCCACTTTGTTGAGTGGGGAGAGGATGGTGGGCGGGACCAGACCAGACCTTCGCCTCTATGGATGGAACCATTGCGTTTGAAATGGTTGATTATTTTGAAACTCAATAATCAATCTGCATAACTATATTAACTATAATTTATTTTTCCACTATAAAGGTATACCCGGGTTTCAATGGTAAATCTGCCCCCGCAGCCTTTTCGATTCATATTGAGGGGATCGATTAGGCATTGAATGAAAATAATTCAGCCAACTTTTCAGCTTTTTATCTCTAGCCATTTTTGAGATTTCTGTGAAAAACACTTTTTTCGTTTTTATTTTTTTTCTCTTGTGATATCCAAAATTTTCGAATGGTGATTTTTTCTGTTGATTTTTTGCTATTGAAGAAATAGACATATATTTTTTTATGAATTTCAGCTGAAATAGTTATTTTTGTATCTAGTGCGCGAAATGCTACTTTGGTGATCTCGACTATTTTTTTTAACTCGGCTGCGCCTCGTTAAAAAAATCAGTTCTCGATCACCAAAGTATTTCGCGCATGAGATGCATAACAAAATTTTCTACAAACGCTCAGCTTAATATGAAGAAAAGTATTGAACTGGTTTGAACTGTTTTTCCAAATCAAGTAATTAGGTACTATAACTATAATAATAATTCTTGTTATAAATTAATACATAAATGATTTCTTGGATTTCTGCTTGATTGAGGAACATAAAGGTTAAAATATAAAAATCCCATATAGTTTACATGCAGTGTGCGAAGAAGTGTGCGAAATACTTACTTCGCACACTTCTTCGCGCACGGTGTCATAGTAACAAAGGAAAATAAAAAAAAGGGTCACTTCGCATATTCTTGCCAATGCGCGTACTTTGTCATTTTTTCACGTTTGTAGAAAAAGTCTATTTTTAGAAAAAAAAAATAAAGTTATTGTCATTTGTTTTTCGATGTTCTTAAAAAGTGTCCACCGCTATTTTTTGACATAAAATGTCTTCTTTGGCCCTGGAATTTTTTCACATTATTAAAATTGGTGGAACATTTCTGAAAAAAATTAAAACAGTTTTAATTTCAGGATTCAACAGATATACATCAAATTTTGGTGCCGTTGTGTTCATATTGGCTCCCTGAACAATATCAGTGAAGAAAACAATTGGCGATCTGTCTTAGTTTGGGAGATATGGGCCCCCAAAGTCCGAGAAATATTTCACCTGAAAGTCACTTTTCTCACTACAGAAACACTGGATTACCGCTTTATTAAGTTCAAAGCCTCTCTGAATATTTGCATGAAGATTTGATTCATTTTATTCCAGATATATTCAATAATTATTGCAAAAACATCGAAAAAATTCGAGGGAAAGCCCGCCGTTTCTTATGGTGAGTTTGGCACTACCGCGTCTTTCAGCGAGTGTCATTAGGAAATGATAGCGGGATTTACCCTTAGATTATTCACAATTATTTGTGATTGTGAATAATCTAAGGATTCACCAGTATGCATCGTGTCATACTCGCGCGAAATAATTCGCGGTAGTGCCAAACTTACCATAAGAAACGGCGGGCTTTCCCTCGAATTTTTTCGATGTTTTTGCAATAATTATTGAATATATCTGGAATAAAATGAATCAAATCTTCATGTTAAAATGTTCAGAGAGGCTAGTTAAAATTTACAGAAAAAACTCACAGTAGCTACTATCTTATATGGAATGCAAAGAGAATCCGGGAAAAAATATCATTGCATTAAGGTTTTCCTTATGAGGACAGTCCTTACTTAGAACTGGGTAAACAAAGCTATTTTTCTATCCTCAGCTTAAATTGACATACTATTCGACAATTTTGATATGTCCAAATTACAATTCCGCAACCTAACTAAACCAGCGATTACAGCTTATGCCAGAGGCCCAAATTATTCCCTTAATTTAGCCTCTCGAAACAACAACGATGCTACATAAAAATTATGGGATATATTCGGGTTTTCCATGAACTGAAGTTTTTATTCATCTAATCCTGTATTTTCCAACTTGTGATCCTCAGAAGCCAAACTAAGCTCCGCGAATTATCTCAAATTTAGCGTTACTGAGCCTTTATTATTCAGTGAAAATGTGTTGTCGCTTGAGACTTCTATGTCGTTATTCTAGGGTAGGAGGTCAAGAAAAAACATTTTATACGGGGGCAACATAATTGAGGAAGAATTATTGATTTCACGGAAAAATAATCTTCTTTATGATAAACTCGCTGCTCTCTGTACTGCGCTTTGAAAACACTCTTGAAAAATTCACACTAAACTCTACACTGGCCATGAAAAACTTTCCTTTCGCACAGACCTTTAGCGTTGTCAGAGCAAATTTGCTAATTTTTTGTATATTTTACATTAGTGAAAGAATGGAATATGCACCTAAAAGTTTTAGAAAACTATTAGAAAACGTCTTCATTCGTTTTTTACGATAAACTTCGCATCTCAATTCTCAAAAACGTCGTATTTACAAAAACCTATGAAAAATTATGCTATGTTTGCGATATTGAGAGCTCTTTCTTTTAACTCCGTTTTGCTCACCAATCCATTCAATTTGCTCACTTATACTTTGAAATATTTTCCCAAAAAAGACATTTTTGTTTGTATTGCCTATCGAGTGAGGTATCTGCTCTTTTCCTTTCGTTTTGCCCTTTACAAAACTGAAATCAGTTCCTCTCTACGATCTATCGTTACAGAAATATGGACAATTTAATGTGCATTATTCTAAGTGATCTTACAACATCATTTGCCTTAACTACATAGTGAACAGAAAAAAGGTTGGTAAAACTATATCTCAGGAATTCCTGGGTTTCATTCAAAATTGTTCAATAACGTGGATCTGTCTATCTGGTTGTTGAGTACCTACCTACCATCTATTTTTTATTATACCTGTTTATCTCTAGAGCTTCCAAAAGGTTTAGTTTATTGCACTCGTTTTCTACTTCGAAATTGTTGGTGAATTCATGTTTGGTTTCTATAAGATGATTTGCATTTTACGTTGAGTACTGTTTATGGTTGGTATAGGAATTCTGGTGTACTTTTATCCTTTTCTCAGACGCTCTTCCCGTTTGGACGATATTTACCTTCGATCATGTTTCCTCAACACTTGTTGACTTGTTCCAATTACTACAAAATATCAAATGTTTATCACTCCTGGAATCTAAAACAGTCGAACAGTCTTGAAGCATGATTTGCAAAAAAAATCGAGTAACCAAGATTTCGTAATAATGAAAACGACTAATTAGAAATATTGGCGCTAGTGTCGAGCACTTTGATTAGAGTTATCAAAAATTTGTGTTTTCGAAATTAAATATTTTGACTGTATTTTTTACTAGTGGAAAAAACTACAAAACTCACTTTGTGAAGGCACAAATACAGAAGTGATTACAACAGAGGGTGAGTGAAACACATCTCTGATATAAAGCTTTCTGAAATATTGAAGATCTGTTAAATCTCATACACTCATTTCAGAATATCGTGTACTTCTATTAAAACTTTATTATTCATGGCATGGGTAGAACAAATCGAGTAGGTATCTTACTTAGTAGCCTGAACAGTTGAACACCATTACAAAGTATATTATGTGGATACAGTCAATAACTGTTGTGAAGAATGAATTGTGAAATAATTCATTCTACAAAATGCAGCTAACCAACATTATGGTTTACTGATTCTACAACAGTTTACGGATGAGATCACTGAGACTGAGCTACTCTAGTTCCAAAATTATTACCATTTGATTAACAACATTCGAGGAGAACTTTTGTTTTTCTGCTGGCAAATTACTCAATTTTTTTTGAATAATATGCTTAGTCCTATTTTCGGAAAAATTTATTTCATTATGTCATTTTCCTTGAATAATAACTCGAAATTGGTATCATCGATATGTTTATTTACACTGCCGCAAAAAAGTTTTATAATGCGATGATATTAGACATACATAAGATAAAATGGATATTGAAGATTCATTTTTATGTAAACAAGAAAAAATCTTTCCCAAACTGCTTAATGCCAGTCAAAATCGACAATAAAATCGCATAAGTGAGTATACCTTAACAATCATTCCTTTAATTTGTATTACACCAATGAACTTTAGTTCATCTATGCTGTTTGAACTAGCGTAGAACCGTGACTTCTAGCCTTGAAGTGAACATGGTTTCATATGGGCTTCAGGAAAAAATAAGTTGTACGGATGATTTGTTTCGAAAATGCATCGAAATGATCAAGAAGGGATATTTTCCGGAATTGTAGAGAATAATATAACTGAATTTACTTGTTACTTTTTTATATTCAGCCTATTTGGCAAATTTCAATACATTGCGTTGGATAATTTTCTCATCGAAATAGTTATTTAATCAACTAGGTTATTAAAGACAGCGACTAATGGTCAAGATATTTTAAAGCGTTCGCGCTCACGCTTTAATAGTTCGAGACCATTAGTGGCTAGATTAATAACCGAGTTGGTTACAAGATTTTTCCGCCGATCTCAATATGAATTGTGTATAAATACTTGATTGAGGAACATTCATATTTTGCACAAGACATTCATTTGACAATATAAATTTTTATGTTTCTGTGATCCAGTAGAGTTTTGACATTTCTGGTAGTGCTTCTGAATACTTTGTGTACGGTTGCCATGAGAATTGAACATTAAAATGGCTGAAAACTTGAACATTAAAATGGGTCATTAATGGTCAATTTCGTACACATTAAAATCACCTTTTATTTCGAGGTCGGCGGAAAAAAAATGAATGACTTATGCTAATTTGAACGACACAGGTATTATTATTCGTCTCGTTTCGAAATGGACTGAAATTTCCACAAAAAATATTTAGAGGGTTGTAAGTTTTATGACCTAACTATTGTTATTCGTTATTGGGGCAAGCCATAAAATTTTTATTTGAATCGTTCTGTTTTTCATATCCTCACCGTATTGTATTCATGAGAGGATTTTACAACATTCAACTAATTTCTGATTGCCGTAAGGATCAAAAACTATCTATTTATTCGTACATAAATTATATTTCGCCTCATAGCCGAAGAGAAATATTGGAAATCAATTATTTTTTTCAAAACATTCATTTGAATCGTTAATATAAGCATTATAAAAAATTTTGGATCATTCAGAAGACGCAAAATATTTCAGTAACAGGGATTTAACATCGGTATATCATCAAATTGAATTAGAAGAGAAATCTATAGAAAAAACAGCTTTCGCAACACATAACGAACAATGGTCAACAAAATATTTTGGAATGAACGATTTATAATGATCACAGGCCCGTGATATGGCTATTTTCACTAGAAGTTCTTCAAGATTAATGGGTTGGAAAATAAAATTGGACGAATTCAATTTCAAAATTATATATCGAAAAGGTGTTTATAATAATGCTGATGACCTCTCTAGAATTCGAATAAAAGAATTTAATGCGAATGGAGAAATAGATTCATTATCAGAATTTGAATAGATTATACCAAAAATTTCTCCTACAAATTTTGTTTTGCGAAAAGAAGATTTCGAAGATAATTTCAGAATTAATGATGACAATAATTCAAAAACCGCAACTATCCACTTCAGCCAGGAAGACCCCATATTAGAAATTCCATACGCAGATCGAGCTATTATAATGTATTTGAATACCAAATTATATTCAAAATTGGAAATCAATTCAATGTATCAAAAATGGAATAACATAAAGCTTCAAAATTAAGATTTATAGTACCCCTTTCGAAAGAAACTCAATTCCCTGAATTTTTGCGTTTTCTTTCAGAGAAAAGACATACAAAAACCATTTATCCAGTATGCACAAAATGTGTTCAAACTTCAAAGCAAGAAGTTTCAAATTCAAAATTTCAAATACTTTCATAGAGGACATAGAAGATGAAGAAAAATCAAATTATATCAAGAAACTGAAACCACTTATAGAGGAATATATGAAAATGTAGAAAGCTTAAAGAAAAAATTCCATTTTCCCAAAATGTTTTTTGAAGTTCAATAATACATCAACAGCTGCAATATTTGTCAACTTCAAGAATATGAACGAAAACCTATTAAATTAATTTTCAAACAGAATCCTATAGGCGAGAAACCTTTCGAACACTTATATGTGGACACTATTAACATTTCGAAAATTCCATGTCTTACAATACTAGATTCATTCTCTAGACACGGACAATGTTTCATATTAAAAAGTGAAAAAGCAATGGAAATAATAGAATCACTTATACGATATATATATACAACAGATAAGATATATATACAACAGATAAGGAAACGAAATTCAAAATTAATTTAGCTCAGGAATTAGCTTCCACACATAATATCGAAACTCACTATATAACAAATTATAACCCCACTTCGAATTCTATAGTACAACGATTTTATTCAATCCTAATAGAACAGATAAGAGTAATTGACGACAAATATTTGAGTTTAAGGGACAAATTAAATGGAGCCCTATTGAGGTATAACTACTCGATTCACACATTAAAATATAGTCAATTACAAATAATTGGGTCAGATCTACATTATAGTCTCTCTTTGGAAAACCCGATAATGAAAAAGAGTCAAATTACATTGAGCAATATAACCCAAATCTAAAAGAAATTTCGAAAATACTCAGGAATAACAACCAGAAAAATATTCTCGAAAGACAGAAAGAAAATCAGAAAGCATACATCAAATTACCGGCAGATGCAGAAGGAAACCTAGATTAAAAGAACCCAAAAGTAAAATAATCGATAATATACTCATTAAAAAACCAGATGAAGGACATTTCTATTACAAAAGAAGAGTTAAACAGCAAAAAAAATTATCATTTGTTTCAGGATGGTTACCCTTCAAGTACTATTTTCCTACTTTTGTAAAATTTAATGATTGTATCAAAACAACAGAATTTTGAAATAACATCGTTTCATTCAATGGCCCAAAAACATATATTGTAGAAAAGGATCATATCCTTGTGTAAAAATTCATCCCAAATTCAATCACTATTAAATAAGCACGAAGAAGTTTCAAACACCTTGACCAATGTTAATGAAAATAAAGAGACAATGACACACTACCTATACGAATACGAACTGACGATAAACCAACTCTTTTCAAATAGACCAGCTATTAGAGAATTAATTCCAAACAGGAATAAAAGACTATTAAATTTAGGAGGAAGAATATCAAATTTTTTTAGCACACCAGATGAAGAGGACGAAGAAATTTTATTTTTTCATTTAACGAAAAATTTGAATGACAGTAGTAACGAAACCGTTTGATACGATCGTAATTTACAATTCTGTTTTCATATTCGTGAATGATAATTAAAGAAGTACAATTGTACAAAATTTCATTCATTTCGGGTGAAATTATTTTATCGCTGTAGACATGTAAAAAAATTGTGTTCAATTTCTGACAAAAAATTTCCAAAGAAATTCTTAGAAAATTGTTTTCATTCAGAAAATAAAATTCAATTTGACAACCGGAAAAAACGAACATTGCAGGTTTTCGCCATTTTGTAAATTTTTTTCGGAGTTCGTCAGCTTTTCTGAACACAGGACCCAAAAATACTGAGATTTGACCAAAATTCGTTACTTTTACTTTAATTGTTATTATTGTTATGACGTTTAACACGCTGTATCTCGCTTATGCTTCGATACGGGATATATTATATAAGGCAAAAATGATTCTTCCGATGTCCTCTACACGAATATATATGTTTGTCCAGTTTATAATGAAACACCCTGTATAAGTCCCTAATTCTAGTCAATCAATAGAATTAGATTGTCATATGTACTTGATGTAAGACGTATAATAAAAACTTTATTTTTCTTTATTTTTTAAAACGTGATTTCCAAGTGCAAAATCATAATTATGTTATTCATTGCAAACTTATCTCCTAGCTTTGTTTACCTCAAATACAAAATACCCAAAAGTAGTAGAAAACATTATTTGGGGAATTCTTGGATTTCATTCAAAAAGGTTCAACAGATGTTTAGGTTTATCTAGTCTCTAAGTGCAATCTGTTTTTATTATATCTGTTGATCCCCAGGAACTTCCAAAAGGTTCAGTTTATTGCACTTGTTTTCGGTATTTCGAAAAAGTGGTTGAAATCATGTCTAGATTCTATTTGGTGATATTTATAGGTGTTATTTTATTGCTGTTCCAAACGCTCTACCGGCTTGGCCGGGGTATTATGAATGCATACTGTTAGTGACATATTAAGCCCATCTGTATAAAAATAGATGGTTTTAGGTCCATCCCCAGCCCAGGCGTTGTTGCCAAAATATTCCAGTAGTTTTTGCATTTGAATGTTTTATTTTTCTGTTTCTTTCGATCGAAACAGATATACGCGACACGAAATGCGTCCAACGGAAGCCAAAGTATAATTCATCAATAAAATTATTCCGTTTCACGGTTTATTGTTAGCTACGGTAACTTCCATCCTAGGAGAGCTGAATGAGAAGCGATGTTACGGTTTTAAGTATTTTTTTATCCTGAAATTAAACATTTATACTTTGCAATAGTTTTTTCTATAATTAACTTTTAAGATTCACCAAATAAATATTATTTGAAATTGGCAATGAAATTCGAACTATTTCTCAAATGGAATTAATTCATTCATTTCTTATATGCATGAAACAATGCAATCATTTTATGAAAAAAATTTTCAATCATTAAAATTGAAACGAAATGATCATATATTCTGTTCAAAAGTTGATTGAATGACTCATAATAATTTTAGGTTGACCTCTCCATAAATTCAATTTCCATTGCAGCTTGGATGCTGCTCATTTAAACATTATACTTTTCACATATACTATTCTAGGTTCTTATGTCCAGTACGCTATGATTGATCAAATATTTGTATGGAAAGGTCGTACAGATCAACTTTTTTTTGCGAACCTGATTTGTTTTGCCTTAAATGGATACACTTTCTGTTCATGCGTATGAATCCATATTTTTTTAACAATCCTCTCACTTTTATGAAAATGTTGATCGAGTAAAGATAATAACTGTTTTACGTATATGCACTTAAAGTTAATTTTCTGTGCCACTTAAAAATTCGAATAACAAACCAACAAATTCGTTGCTCCAAAATTATGAGAAAGCCTTGAGCAGAACTTTTGAGCGCTCGTTCATCGGTGGAGCAATGAGAATATTACCTCGAAATTTTATATGAAACTTGAGATTGATACCGAATATACTAATGCAGAATCTCAGCACAATCGAAATTTTATTTTGAAAATTATTTAGAAAATGAAATATGTAAAAAAAATAATTAAAAAATTTAATTCTTCGGTTAGGATGATGCGATCCTCATGAAATTCCGCATAAACAGTAACAAAATGAAATATATTCGAATCGGATAATCTGTTATGGAAATATGAAGAGTCTTCTTTCCAATATTCCAATTGGATTTTCTATGGTTTTTGTTGACACTTTAGCCACAAAATTGCATGAACAGTTAGTATATCAAACTTCATTGACATAATAAATTTCACCCGAATCGGGAGTTCTGTTATGGAAATATAAAAATTCTACCATGCAATATTCCAATTGAATTTTCTCTGGTTCTGTTAACACTACAGCCAAGTATTTTCGGATGAACAATCAGTCAGTCTATCGATTTCTATTTATTCACAAAATAAATTTCAAACGAATTGAAAATTCTATGGTTTTGTTCACACTTTAGCCATGCATGAGGTTCATTATGTTTATTTGGCATTTGGAACGAAAATTTCAGATGGCCATATTTTATGAACACCCTATACGATTCAGCTGGTTAAAGAATTTAACCGAGGTGTTTGGAAACCGAACTAACACTGAAAATTTCAATCCCTTCGACAGTTATTGTGCTAACGGCCGGTCGGCAGGCCCCAGGGACATCTGTATGTTTTACAGAACTTACATCTTGTATTCTCAGTCCTATTTTCAACTATTTGTTTTTGAGCGCTAGTTCTATAATACTTAAACGAGTGCCATATTATTTTGCCAAAATGTCTGTCATTTTCGAATTTTGAGAAGACAACGGTCTCAAACGTCTGCGCGGCTGTAAACACGATAACTTGCAAAGGGATTGCCCTAGAGACTTGGTGAGTTCCGTTCGCAAATGCCGGGGTTTCAAGATGATCGCATCAACAGAACCATAGAAATCAATTTTTAAAATCGTCTAATTTTACATATTTCAGTTTTTGAATCATATCCAGAATATTTCTCCGATCGTGCAGATATTTTGCATTTATTCATTTAGTATCAATCTCAAGTCCTGTACAAAATTTTGAGATAATATTTGATCGACCAATCAAAGAGCGCTCAAAAGCACATTCTCAGGGGTTTCTTGAATTTTTTTCTTATATGGTACCTATTATGCTACAAGTCGTCAACTTTTCTTCAACGATTGCAAAAAGCTTTGCCTATTTTATGATGCAATCTAAACTCCAAAAACTGTAAACGCTGTTTTCACATAATTCGCGATTGCAGTATTCGGGATCTATCGTCATATAAAGTTACTCATTTTCTATGTTGTTTTTACCGTATGCATCAGCAGCATGAACACTATGATTCAACAAGCGACTCCGAGCTTACTATAGTTCGTTATTGGTTCAGGTTATTATTATAGATGAACATAGGTTTCATCAAGTCTTCATAATGATAGTCAACGAATGACACTCTCATAGCGCTGAATAAAGGGTGTTTTTTGAGGTCTACAGGTTCAAAATGAAATAAAACACCTAAAATGAATTTCGTTATCGTGCTATTTCAGCAATGTCTGTGGTTTATCTTCGTACACGTATGACTTCACATATCTCCGAAGAAAGTGATCGAACGTACTTGGAGACCAGCTCATAGGTCCATTTCGCGAAATTATGAGGTTTCCGAATATTCCGTCCATTTTCCGAACGTACGGCGAGCGGTTTCAGCTTTTGCACAAATTGTAATTGCTGTCATTTTATGAAGAAGATTTTATACGATGCTGCTGTGCACGAGTCACTTGGGTGCCCTTCAACAATACGCAGGTTTGCTAGGTGCAACATAATTATCAGATTGTAAATTGTAACATAATTTTTCGAAAAAATAGGGTTGACCAATAAAGTGTAACATAATTGATAATTGTTACATCATTTTGAGAGTTCATCGAATTAAATGTTTTCATATTTTCCTTTCATAAAAGATACTTCAGAGTTTTTAACGGGGAAATTAATTTAATTTTTCAATTGAGCAACATATGTCGAGCGATCTAGTTTTAAATCCAAGAACCGTTTAAATATTGAACTACCAAGTGTCCAACGATCAAAAAATCGAACTTCAAAGAACAGCTTAACAGTTTTATTGAGATGAAAGTGTGTTGAAAGTTTCAGTCCTTGGTATTTCTCTCAATATTGCTGCGAAGTCTTTGAAAAGATTGCATTCTTTTTCGTGCATAACTCCACAGCAGGTAGTTGTGATTATTTCAGTTTTTTTTGCCGAGTCGACTGTGTCATAAAAACCATCTGCTACCGCCATTACTACATCAGTCGAGCATTTTTTTTTCTATTCGGGGAACGGATACCTGGTTATCCAAATAAATTTGTACAATTTGCAAGCGTTGTTCTGAAGTGAGTTTGTTAATTGTGGAATGGAAAAACGTATTGGCAACAAATACACAAATTGATAATTACGAGAAACAAGTATTGCTATATAAAAAATCAAACCTCTAAAAAACACCCATTATAGGAAATTTTGAATAAGAGGGAACCAATTAACTTTTCTTACTTTATTTATGCCAAATTAACTCATATGATACCATGTTATGCTATATGTATATTGGGTAGGTAATAGGACATTTGATTTTTTTGTCATCAGAATTTTATGGTCAATTTATTGAGTACAATTAAGTTTTTTATAGAAGTAAGAATTGATAATAATGCAAGAGTAATAAAAAATATATCAATTTGTCTTTTTCTTTCGCAATACAATAAAGGATGTTATTTTTTCATATGCTCATTTACATATAAATAAAAAAAACGTGCTTCCTCTGCAATTTGGCATCTTGACTAAAATTACAGTTGAAATTGCTCAATATTTCATTTCCATTTTCTCTACGTTTTCTTCTCATTTTTTGAACTTGTGAACTCCATCTTACATTTTGAAATTATCATTCCATCGAAGTTGATTTTTCGCTTATAATATTGATGAAACATAGCTTCTACAGAGTTTAGTTAAGTGCCTCATTTCGTTTAATCAATTACGGTTTTATGCTTCAGAGTGTCCATTGAATGAAGAAATAAAATTGAATGAAACTTCTAGCCAAAACATTAGTCTGAATTTGAAGGAATATGCAAATAAGAAAGTTGATTCTGCTGTTGTTTCCGAAGAATAAATATTCTGATTGTTGCAAAAACAGAACCAACAAGAATTTTTCACTGTCATCTAAGGAATCTCAAAGTAATAAGTATGTTAGCCCCATTTTGTAATTTTTCTGGTTTTTAAAAATTTCCACTATAATCCATAAAAAATTTTTTTAACTAGACATAAAAAGATTTTTATGTCAAAAAGACTGTTTATTTGTAAAATGTGATCATGTATTATGTGAATACCAATATAGTGATATTGATTTATCATTTTTCTTTTATGCCCTTCATAATACACGCCACTGTGTTACTTTCCTTTAGATGTTGGATGATTTTTCAATGATCCCTGGTTTTCAATTTTAATTTGAAAGTTGAGGTGATTCAATGAAATTATTTGAAGGACCACTCGATTCACTCGAGAAGAGATAGTGAACTGTATTGCGTTTGAAATGGTAGGGCAATTGGGTAATATTAACGGGTTAAATCAAGATTCGCGAATAAAGGTACGACTTACCTAGGGTGTGATGCGGAGAAGTCCTGCTGGCCAGCGTTTCGAATATCCTGTGTGTTCCAGTATGAATAAACACTTGGCGTTTCGAATGTCTCTTGTGTTCCACTAAGAATGAACACTTTGCAGCGAAAATTAAACACTTTTGGTAAAAGCGGCGAAATATGAAAATGAAGCGGCGGTGATAAAATCGACGAGTTTTGTATTGGAAAAATGACAACAACTTTCCTCAAACTCTGCGGCGATACTGATTTGTGAATTGTCCATATGTGCACACATGTTCCTCTTCAGGGAAAACGTCGCACCTTTATTTGTTTGCGCGAAAAGGAATATAAACCCATGAAAATAACAATTCCCAATTACCCGCAAAACAAACTAGAATATTTGTGAAAAATAAATAACTATATATTTATTTAGAAAGCTTAAAAAAAAATAAAGGTTAATGTAATGCATATGTATATACATTAAAATTTATATACAATTATACAGGGAGCGCATAAAAACTTGTTCATTCCGGCCCACCAAAATGAGAATCATTTTCTAGTGGAAGGGGATATAATTTCACTAAAGGGCGCTTGAAATCGCCATGGTTAGTGTGAACTGTAGCAACGCGTACCTGTCCATCAGGACCTTTGAATAATTCAACAATGCGCCCAAGGCGCCATTCAAGAGGGGGCAAGTATCGTCTTGAATAAGAACAAGAGTACCTATGGAGGGTGCTACCCCTGATTTCAACCATTTTTGTCTTACTTGAAGAGTATGAAGATATTCTTGCGTCCATCGACGCCAAAAATCGCGTTGTAAGCGCTGAACAAGGTTCCAGCGATTTAACCTATTTAATGGCTTGTCTGAAAAGTCTTCATCAGGTAACGATACCAAAGGGCCATGAGTCAGAAAATGACCGGGGGTAAGTGCTTGCATATCACTTGGATCTGATGAAAGTGGAGTTAATGGTCGCGAGTTTAAGATAGACTCAATCTGGCATAGAACTGTGTTCAATTCTTCATATGTCAGTATTTGCGCTCCAATAGTTCGAACTAAGTGTTGTTTAACGGACTTAATACCCGATTCCCATATACCCCCAAAATGTGGGGCGGAAGGAGGAATGAAATTCCAAGCGATAGCTTCTCGAGTAGAAGCTTTTTTGCGAGGGCCAATAATTCTTTATTAGCTTTGACGAAATTAGTACCGTTATCAGAAAACAGCTCTTTAACGAAACCTCGTCTAGCTACAAATCTACGAAGGGCAGCCAGAAAGGCCTCAGCTGTTAGGTCAGAGACTAGCTCCAAGTGAATAGCTTTCGTAGCTAGGCAAACAAATAAACATATATAACCCTTTGCGATTTGACACCTCTATGTTTACTAAGAGTTAAAGATATAGCTCCACTAAAATCTACTCCGCTGAATGCGAAAGGTTTCTGTGGAATTACGCGATATGAGGGCAAGGAACCCATCAAGGGCTCATAATTGCTAGGTTTTACTTTAAAACACCTAACACATCGGGAAATCACGTTTTAATCAACTTCTTTCCTGCTATTATCCAGAAGACGTCGGTGACTAAATATTGAAGAGTCTGGACTCCCACATGTAAATATTTTCGGTGCAGATACTCAACATACCGCACAGCGAGTAAGCTATCACGTGACATGAGAATGGGATGCTTCTTATTATACGAAATAGATATGCCTGCTGAATTCTACCTCCTACTCTCAGCAGTCCATCTTGGTCAATAAAAACATTTAATTTGCGAATAGGCTTGGGACATTTATTTTTGGTATTTACCTGAGAAATAATTTCTGAAAAATACTTTTGCTGTTCATGTTTGGCCAAACATTTCAAAGCTATCCAAAGATCCGAAGAATCGATATTAGATACTTTTCTATCGCCTTTAGGTAGTTTACAATTACTTATAAAGCGAAGCACGGAAGCCAAGATATATTGGATTTGATAAAAATCTGATTTATTTTCAAGGAGCCTATCTAAGAAATTAGTTGATGAATCAGTCGCGATTAAGGTAACGTGTTTTCTCTTTTCTTCTTCTAAAATTCCTGAATTATCAGAATTACTTGCCATCGTTGGCCATTTTTCGCATGACTGTTTCAGAAATGGGGGTCCGGCCCACCACAACGAATGGTTGAGAAGTTCATTAGGTGAACATCCCCTACTCGCGAGATCTGCTGGATTTAAGAACGACGGGACGTAGTGCCAGTGCTCTGCGTTAATGCTATCTTGAATGAGCGCAATTCTATTTGCTATAAATGGTTTCCATTTACTTGGATGCGATTTTATCCAATGTAAAACGATTTGAGCATCAGAAAACGCGTATATATTATTTATTCGGATTCTTTTTTCCAAAAAACCCAAGTATATTTCACAACATTGGCCAATAAAGCTGCGGCGAGGAGTTCAATCCTAGGAATCGTCAAAACTTTCTTGAGAGGAGCTATGCGGCTTTTGGCGATTACGAAAAAAATGTAGTATTCACTACCCTTCAACACTCGTAAATAAAGAACACATGCGTAGCCCTTTTGGCTACCGTCACAAAATCCGCATAAATCTATAGAATCAGCATCATTTAGATTGATATGCCGAGGCAATTTAAAATTTTTTAAATATTGAAATTCGAATCGGTACATGTCCCACTGCCTTATAATTTCCAGAGTAGGAGTTTGGTCCCATTCCAGACCTAATATCCAGATTTGTTGGATCAAATATTTAAGCGTGAAGGTAATAGGGGTGAGATAACCGTGAGGATCATAGCAGCCGAGCCAAAAGTGATAAAAGATTGCGTTTGGTACACTTCTCTTGAACACTGATAACCTTAAATCTGAACTCGTCAGTAGAAGGGTGCCAACAGAGACCTAGAACTTTAGCTACGTCATCTGAATCAAGCGCAAAAATGTGAGGATTAATAAGAGAGGGATCTAAATGCGACAGAACTTCTGGTTTATTGCTTCCCCATTTATGGAGATGAAGTCCTGCTTTACTCATAAGATGAGTGAGTTGCTTTTGTAACTCAATAGCGGCGTCGATTGACTCACATGACGTGGTGACGTCATCAATATAGGTTTCATGAAGAATAACCTGAGCGGCAAGTGGAAAATTTTTACTTTCTAATTCAGCTAAATGCTTGGTGTGCGCAAAGCGAGATAAGGAGAACAATTGATGCCATACGTAACTGTACGTAATTTATACACCGATATTTCGTCGGATTGATTGAACCGCCAAAATATCTTGTGATATTTCTGATGTTCAGAAGTAACCATGATACCTCGATACATTTTTTGTATATCACAAATGAGAGCTACAGGATGGATACGGAAATTGAGTAAAATTTGAACTATAGTTCGCGTCGCAGTTCGGAACTATTCGGAACTGTACTTTTTGTTCCCACCATAGAAATATATACATAATAATAATAATTATGTAATATTTCTATGGTGGAACAAAAAAGTACAGTTCCGAATAGTTCCGAACTGCGACGCGAACAAACCTAGTATCTTTCTGTAATTTAGGACCTGGCAATAGAATGTCATTGAGAGATAAATGAGATACAGGATCTGGTACACTAGCGTTAAAAACTACACGCAATTTGGTGGTTACAGCGTCATTTTTTTACCACTGCGAAATGTGGAATATAATAACTATCGGAATCCTGTTCATGATTGACGATAAGTTCCATGTGACCCAAATCCAAATATTCTTGCATAAATTTAGAATATTCTGAATACATCTCAGGATTTTTCAACAGACGTTTTTCAAGTGATAAAAATCTACTCAGTGCAACATGCTGAATATTAGGAAAAAGTGGTGATTGATAAATGTTGTTGCGAAATGGCAGAGACACCGTGTATACTCCGTCTTTATTTCGGGATACGGTATTCATGAAATAATTTTCACAAAGTTCGTCTTCCGGACTCATCAATATTTTTTGCGGTACCGAATCCACATTCCAGAATTTAGAAACCAAATTCATGAGTGACTGGTTTTCCGTATGACAGAAAAGCGAATTTACCGACGTAGATGAGTTTGTGTGAGTCTGCATGGGACCCATAATTATGTACCCAAAAATTGTGTTCAGTGCGATAGGATGCCCAGAATTCGGACTAATGATTTTTTCACCTCTTATAATTTGCGGAAACAAATCCATGCCGATGAGTAAATGTACTGGTGAGGGTTATAAAATGTTGGATCTGCTAATTGTATATCTTGGATGAAATTCCAATTTTCAATATCAACTTTTTCTGTTGGTAATTCAGGACAGACCTTTTCTAAAATAGTTGCTTGACTAGTAACAAAAATATCAGGTTGATAAATATTACAAATTTTATGAAAATTGATCCCAGATTGGATGACAAATTTTTTCCGCCTACACCCTGTATATTGATCTGAGTATGCCGTTTTGGAAAACCTAAACGTTGTGCGAGTTTTTGACTACAAAAGGTAGTTTGAGAACCACAATCTAAAACAGCTTTAACAGTTTCAAAATTACCGCGAACATCCTGTATATTCACCAAAATGGTGGACAATAATACTTGAGATTGAGCAGAAGTGAATCCACATTGAGTGACATTGTGTGTGACGAATTATGTACAGGCGATCGCAAAGTATTAGAAGAATTGAGATTTGACGATGTCTGATCAGGAGCACGAGAAGGTTGATAGTCGTGAGAATTAATTTCATTGTTTGTATTGTAGCGGACGAAATGAATTAAACTATGATGGCGCTTATTTCCAGGGCAATGACGACAAAAATTTGAACTTTGACAACTACCCGTATCATGTTTACTACTGAGACAATTGAGACAAAGTTTTAGATTTTTAGCGATATCATAACGTTCACGAGCAGGCTTATTTTTGAAGGCATTGCAAATATAAATTGAATGAGAGCCTTTGCAATAAACACATGTTTCTATTGTGCGATTACCACCTCGAGGTGATTGTGTTCCGAGAAATGTTTTAGTGCTAACAGATTGAATGGTTTTAGATGAAAAATTAATTTTGGAACCACTAACTTATTTCTAGAATGAAGTGAATACAATGAATGACATTGAGTTTCGAGAAAACTATATATTTTTTCATAAGTTGGCATTACGTTAGCTTTTTGATTAGCGAGTTCAAATCGCGATAACAAAACATCAGGCAATTTATCAAGAAGAATATTGGCTAGCGGAAAACACCAATGTTCAGGTTATAGTTAAGTCGTTTAAGAGCTTCTAAATTTCGGAAAAAACGTCTAGGAGCGTCCGTAACAATTCAGGATTATCATTTTTTATCGGTGGAAAGCTGATTATATTTCGCCAATAGGTTTGAGCAGTTAAGCGAGGATTATCATAGCGTTTGTAAAGAATATCATAAGCAATTTGATAATTTGCGTCAGTAATAGGTAAATGTTTCACAACATTCAGCGGCGAACCTTTCAAATAGGAAAGAAGCAAATTAAATTTAGCGTGCGTAGGAATAGCGGGATTGTTATGAACAGAACTGTTATACATATCAATAAATGTGGAAAATTTAGTAATGTCTCCATCAAACTCTACTAAGCGCAACTTGGGCATCAGAGAGGCAATGAAGCGATCAGAATCTGCGGAAGTGGAAGCTTGAGAAATATTCGAATGAGGTTCGGACTTGCATTCAAATAGTCTAGTAGCTATTTCTTGAGTCTCATAGTAAAGATCTTCGAACATTTGATAAGCTTTAACTTCTTCATCCAACTTTTCTGGACTTTGAGCTTGTGATTCGATAATCTGAGTTTGATACAACACGTAAGTACCTTTCATTTCAGAAATGTCCAAAATTTAACTTGAAATATCGGCCTTTTAGTATCATCTTTTCGGACAATTTAGCCAACTGATGAAGACTTATCATTCGATTAAGTTGAAGACTGCGGAGTGCTTCTGTCTTTTTCAGAGCGGTAGACATTTTAATTTAGTATGAAAAATAACAATGTCAAAGAAATGATTGCTAACTGTTGACGTTGCTACAGTAAACAAACCGAAGTGTGAAAGAGGTTAACTGACGAAATGAGTTTTCACGCAGCAAAATACGCAGGAACAACTACGCAGGTACAGTTATTTGAGATGCGTGAATCTTGATTCAAATAAGCGGAACGAAACGAACAAGTTTCAATAACGACCATATGTGCAATATGGTTCCCTGAAAGATAAATTTTCAATCAGATTGAATTAAATAATGAAATTTGTTTTTGAAAATTTCTAATTGAATTCTAATTTTTTATATGAATAAAAAGGTTTAAATTTTGATTTCGGGCTAATTCGGCTCGAATAAGGACCAATGGATGATTTTTCAATGATCCCTGGTTTTCAATTTTAATTTGAAAGTTGAGGTGATTCAATGAAATTATTTGAAGGACCACTCGATTCACTCGAGAAGAGATAGTGAACTGTATTGCGTTTGAAATGGTAGGGCAATTGGGTAATATTAACGGGTTAAATCAATATTCGCGAATAAAGGTACGACTTACCTAGGGTGTGATGCGGAGAAGTCCTGCTGGCCAGCGTTTCGAATATCCTGTGTGTTCCAGTATGAATAAACACTTGGCGTTTCGAATGTCTGTTGTGTTCCACTAAGAATGAACACTTTGCAGCGAAAATTAAATACTTTTGGTAAAAGCGGCGAAATATGAAAATGAAGCGGCGGTGATAAAATCGACGAAAAATGACAACAACTTTCCTCAAACTCTGCGGCGATACTGATTTGTGAATTGTCCATATGTGCACACATGTTCCTCTTCAGGGAAAACGTCGCACCTTTATTTGTTTGCGCGAAAAGGAATATAAACCCATGAAAATAACAATTCCCAATTACCCGCAAAACAAACTAGAATATTTGTGAAAAATAAATAACTATATATTTATTTAGAAAGCTTAAAAAAAAATAAAGGTTAATGTAATGCATATGTATATGCATTAAAATTTATATACAATTATACAGGGAGCGCATAAAAACTGTTCAGATGTAATGCATTTAAGATGTGCTTGTTGATGCGCAACCTACTAGAATATGTAGAAATCCATATCAACATCTACTCAAATATATTTAGTTCACAAAAATAAGAACCATTTTGAAGGGTTCGCCACGTCACGGCAAAATTCTGAGCAAGAACGTGGTAAAAATACCTAGATGGCGCTCAAGAATGCGTTAACCAAATTACTACGGCCACTACGAGGGCTGGTCTTCTATCCTTCCTTATACAATGAATATACTACCACAAAAAAATTATCTCCATAACATAAACAAGACAAAATTAAGAGCAGATAGCTAGATACCCGATGGAAAAATCTTAATTAGGTAAAAACATATGAAACTATAAATTCCATTATTTTTTCAACAAAAATTGAAAAAAAATTAAAAAAGCCCAGAGCAGGTGCTTCTGAACGTCTATTCATTAGTGGAGCAATGAGGTTATCACCACAAAATGTTGTATAGGTACAGAACTATCGAAATATCATGCTGGATATTTGTCGACTGATTGCATCCATATTCAATATTGAATATTATATGAATTTGATAAATGAAAATCTGTGTATTAATGTTTGCACCATTCAAACTTCCCCAATGTTTCGGACGCTATTCTCTAGTCTGCAATGATAAAAGTCAAGAAAATGTATATCGAATTCAAACATTATAACGGGGTTAGTGTTAGACCTGCTCATTTTATCAGATTCATGTTTGATTTATATCATTGCAGCCTTGAAACATTTTTTATGGTTCTGATTATGCGATCCTCTAATTTTGCATGAACATACAGTAATATCAATCTCCATCCACAAAATAACTTTCATTCGAATCGGCTATCTTGTTATGGAAATATAGATTCCTCTTTCGAAAATTCATATGGCTTTGTTAATACTATGCGAGGAACTTATTATGAGCATCTTGCATGTCACCACAAAATTTAATAAAATAATAATAATAAATAATTGACAAAATGAAGAAATCAGAAGTTTCTAAGTTGCTTCGCGTTTCGTGCCCACAGTTATACTTCAGCCAAAGCGTTTGAAAAAATGAATGAAAGAACACTAAAATGCCCACATCAACAATACACAGCAGTCAACCTAATACAAACCGTACATGATTTAACCACGTTTTCGAAATACCGAAAACAAGTGCAATGAACTGAACCTTTTAGATGCTTAAGTAGTAGCATTGTTGAAGGAGAAAATGCCAGTAGTTTAGAGACCAACAGATATAATAAAAAACAGATTCTTTACTACCAGATAAACCTGAATAGATTCCTTGCATTAAAGTTCTTCGAATACAGGAATTCGCCAAGGTATTTTTTCTCCAATTTTTGCGGATAAATTTTCAGTTGAATTTCGAAGTAAACTTTTAATGTATAATTATAGTACTTTCCTGATGAAGTCAATAATATGACGAAACAATTTTTGTGCGAACCAATAAATCTTAGCGTAAACTAAGTGTTTCACTTCAATCATAATGAAAAAACATATTCTGCGCACTTATTCAAAACGTCTGATGATATTTTAACACTGCGCTAGAGAAAATGTTTTTTCATAATGTGCTACAATTTTTCCACGAAAAAACATGAACTGGTTTATATTCATGAAAAATTATGATTTTTTCATTGAGTTTGCAGATTTTTCTCAAACAAGATGAAGTGATTATACATGAAGAACATGTTGTTTGTACATATTTGAGAATGACTGATTATATTTTAACACAGCGATTGTATGAAAAGTAGCGGGAAAAATCCTGAAATTTTTTTTATGAAGTGCTGCAAGTTTTTCCAAACCAGATGAAACGATTATTTTATGAAAAACATGTTCTCTGCACTTATCTGAAATCGTCTGATAATATTGGAATATTGCAAAGAAAAAACCTTATATTTCCATAAAAAGATATCCAATTCGGGTGAAATAATTTTGTGAATGAAGATTGGTATTTTGAATGTTTAAGCTCGATTTTGTGGTCAAAATGTTTACAGAAATATAGAAAATTCAATTGAAATATTGAAAAGAAAAATCTTTATATTTCCACAACAGGATATCTGATTCGAGTGAAATTTATTTTGTGAATCAAGACTGATATACTGAATGTTCATGCAAGATTTTAAGAGGATCGCATCATCAGAACAATAGAATTTAGTTTTCTTTAATTATTTCTAGAATAAAATTTCGATCGCGCCGAGATTGTGCATTTATATATTTTGTATCAATCTGAAGTCCCATTTGAAATATTGAGGTAGCAGTCTTAGTGCTCCTCCAATAAACAAAGACTCAGGGATTTTCTTATTTTTTCTGCTTGTTTTAACGATAACTCTTCGCTATGGGACTCCACGAATTTATATAACTATTTTCCAATTTCAATTTATGGAGAACCAGCTCAATTCTCAACAGCAACCAGTAAAGATTTTTGCAGAAATAAATGTAATTTTCTATAAACATGTTTGGATACAGTACAAAGTATCCTTTCGTAGTATAAAATGTCATCTTCAATATCATCGCGTAATTGGATATACCTAATCTGATGACTGATTTACAACTTAACTCGGACCTCAAAAATTAAATACTATTAATTAAATACATTTACAGTTGAGCCTAGAAAAAAATCATCCATAGATTCAGATGATTTGAATAGAAATTTGAAGAATCAATTAACTGAAATTTTCCAATGCGATAAATCTGTTTACATTTACCTTGAATTTCATCAATAAGGTCGAACATCATATATCTAAAACTTCATAAAGAGGGAGTGAAAAATCAAATTCAAAACCTTTTATAAAAAATATATTTATCCATGGTATTTTCTGATCGTCCCCAAAAATTTGATACATCTGACAAACGGCACCCTTTATGATCTAGCTGGTTAACCAACTTAACTGCGGCATTTGGTAACCAAACTCACCTTGAAAATCTCAAGTGTCTAGGATTATCCCTTCGAAAGTTATCGTGCAAAGGTACGAAGGGCCCCACGGACAGAATTGAATTTCACCACGTATTCATCATGAGGGAGTCGAGCCCTATAGTTCGAGACCATTTTCGGTACGAATTTGGCAATACAGACATTGGGCAAACGATATAGCACTAGTTCAAGTAGAACGAGCGCTCAATAAACTAAATTGAACGAAAAAAAAGAAATGAAAAAATTGTTAGTTTGAAATATCTCAGTGGCGTAGTCTTTTTCAGTAAGTTTTTGAGTAAAACTCTCAACCCATGTTGATAAGACTTTTTTCTTTCACTTAATTGAGTAATCTCCCCGTTTTCGTTTGTACGTTCAATTTAGGAAACACCTATATATTATGACGATTAATTCTTGAATTGTTATATCTGATAAAAGATGATGATGATTGTGTTTTTAATTTTTTTCATTGAATAACTCGCTTTGTGCGCTACCTCAAAACTGACGTTGGAGCGTGTTTATTAAAACGATAACAATTTTTGAAATTTCCTAAAATTAATATATCTTAAAAACAGAGGCCCAGGAACACGAGTTTTGATGAGTTCTTAAAGATTATTATTTGATTTAAAATTTTTGATCGAGCTCATTTTGTGATGACAATTACCGTTTTGATATAAATCGCAAAAGTCCTGTTTTTCTGACATTAATCCCGAGAAATTCTTTTATTTTCAAACGTACAATAAACGTCATTTTTCGACTGACAGTATCATCGAAATTTCTATTTCTCCGCCAAGGAGGAAAAGTGTTGCTAAGCAACACTTTTCCGTCCGGCGGCAGGAAAAGTGTTACTATGCAAAAGATGAATTAGAATTGGTAATAACCATGATCAAGAAATTATCCAATTCAAACGTCATTTTATTCATTAATGTTACATTGAATGACAATTGGTCAATTTGGCATTCTGAAAATTAAAGGTATAGTCCGTTCACGAAAGGTTGAGCACATAGTAGGCGTTTCTTTATTTATCCGAAGTTGGCAGTATTTGCTGTCATAGAGTAAAATAAAGTCAATGTTGCCGAATGTAACCGGCCTCGTCCGACAAGCTTACGAGTTGTCAGACAACTCTATGCAATATTGACAACATTGCGTATCAATCTGACAGGAAAATAAAGAACATAACCTAAAATTTAATATACACAGTGGAATATGCCAAATTTCCATGGCCAACCGACGGCTCAACCTTTCGTGAATGGACTATATGTATTAATGAACTGGAAGGATTCTGTGTCGGATTCTGTTCAACAGCTGATGCCTCAATAAATTGATTTGAGATGCTGGTTTCAGGGAATTCCGAGGAATCCGAGGGGAATTCGTTGACACTCAATATCCTACCAGCAATCTCATTCTTACTTCGCAGCGAATCCTCGATATAGCCTTCTGCTACACTACTGGACTTCCAACCTCCGTGTCGTTTCAAAGACTCAAGTTGGCTCCTCCATCTATAAGTAGTGTAGCAGAAGTTCGCCTCAGTGAATGACCTGTGTTATTCGTTGGGATGGCTCAATTGCAAAAAAGAGGGCAACCTTTCTTGGAACACATGCTATACTATGTATTCCCATCACAGCTCTGTAGCATTTTCCAGATTGATATTTTAAAAAAAACCTATTTTCAACGAAATCCTTCGGTCTTAACGCAGTGTATCTCCGATAAATATTTAGATTGTCCTCCCCAATAGCTGTGAATGTTCGCACTTTTCTCGTTTTACTATCAGGAATATTGACTATTAAAATATTTCCCTTGTCCTCGATATCTGTTGTTTTCATTTCACCATTTCATCACATCTGCAGGCACCAGCTACTCCGAATAATAAAACAATCTGAAACAACCAGGAGATCAGAAATACAAAATTAAAATTACTTGAAATATGATAGTTACCTTAATCCTAAATATGAATCATCCGGTGCTTCGCATATAAATCGTTCGAACTCTTCTTTTGAAAAAATCTTGATTTTTTCGCAACATACCCTTCATCTTTTTTTCAAAAATGCGCGCAACTTCAGGTATTTACCAATATTTATGTCCTTTTTGATCGCTAGTTGCGACTTTATCATCGAGTATCGGGACCACAAAGTAGAGGATTTCCATTTTTTTTCAATAACCATTGAGTTGAAATACGCTAGAAGCACATTCTCTTGGTAAACAGTCACATTTTTCGAATTGCACCAATTAACGAAGTGATTATATGCTGCAGAATATTTTTCAATAGACTTCGATGGTCCAAGGGAAGAGACTGCATCATTGGCCAAAACCTCAATTTCTGAAGACATTTTCAGTTTCAAACACTTCTCACCAGCATGCAAATGATCACTATCAATTATTTTACTTTATATCTGTCAGAATCAATTTTGCGTGGCAACCGCAACTAGGCA
This sequence comes from Propylea japonica, assembly GCA_013421045.1. NCBI lineage: Eukaryota > Metazoa > Arthropoda > Insecta > Coleoptera > Coccinellidae > Propylea > Propylea japonica. The sequence continues at coordinate 12,910,810 of CM024247.1, forward strand.
AATGTCCCTTGATTCATTCAATTATAACGATCGTAAATGGATAGAATCATGTGCGTAAATGTAAATCAATCCGAAGATGGATATTCAGATTTTCATGAATTTCAAAACGTTTGAAATAAAATAACATATTTCATTCGGATGAGAAGTGACTTTTCATGGCTCGTTTCAATTGCCAGCCTCACTGCGTTCGGCTGTCAAAACTCAAGCTCGCCATGAAAAGTGACACTTCTCTCCTTATGAAATAATATACTATTCTTGGCGATCAATGAGAATTTCTCACCCTTCATTAATAAAAGTGTTTTGAGCAATGCTATGAATTTTCGACCGAGGGTGACCTTTCGTAACCTCACCACTAATTTTTGGTATAATTTGAACTGATCAGTAAATGTCTTATAGGCTTATCTTCTTCAGGATGTCGAAAATTGGGGAATTCCATAGATCTTCTTGTTCGTTCAGTACTTTATTATCGGGCCATTGAGGTGTTTGCATACATTCACCAATTTAAATTCTTGCATTTTTGTTGCGACATGTGAAATTCATAGATTAGCGGATTCTGAGAGGGTTAATGTAACTGAATTTCAATAATTTCAACGCGAAAAGTTCTTTCTGAATGATGATTAAACTGTAATCAACATACCTACCTCAACTCTAAAAGACAAATTTTTTGGCACTCAGGTACCCAAGTCTAGTTGGTCTCCAGGTTTTACTTTGGTTTCTCAAGATGACCATATGAAAAAGAAACGGCAGGTTTAGTAGTACTAAAGTACGAAAGGAACTTCACTCATTCATTTTTACTTTTTTCCATGAAATATACCTAAAGGAATTGATACTCGCCTAATTACTAGGGTCCAGATTCAATTTTCCTTTCGTTACACTCCGCAATAAAAGCTTCTGTAATTTAAGGCCACTCCTTGTATAAAATTTCATCATGAATAAATTTCAAGCGGTAACCAATTATCATTTCGGTTAACCAATTCCATTCAACTTGAATGCAATGTTTAACCGAAATAATAACCGGTTAGCCGCTTGAAATTGATTATTGTTCTGTCTTTGAAGTTAGATTCAACGAAAATAAAAGAATATTTGAAAGCTATGTTTGTCATCAGCCGATAATATGATTGATTAAAGACTGAAAATTAATTTCAATGCATGCTGAATTCAAACTTTCGAACTGATAACTGTTTTGTGGTTTCAACATTAAATACTTGTGTATTCAGTATACGTCTTGTTTCAGAATTATATCTTTTCGTTCATCGAAGGTTAATTTCCATGCAAGCATTAGTCGTGGTAAATCAGTTGCATCTGATTCTAATAATTGTAAACTTGAAAAACTTCTTCAGAAGGTCCGGTGAATAATGACATATTTTCTTTCCACTTCGAATCATTAAAAAATTGACAATTTTGGCCTTAATTCATTGATAAATAATTTCGCCAATTATTCCTAAAATTGTTGTTTGCTAACCCAACAATGAAATTCTTCCTTTTGTATGTTTCCACAACACTTGTTCCAGGTACTGTAAAATATTAAAATATTATCATTCCTGAATCAATACAGTCGAACTTCGATAACTTGAATCATGATCTGCCAAAAAACAATTCGAGTTTATGAAAACGACTAATTAGAAATGTTGGCGCTAGTGCCAAGCAATTCGATTCGATTTATCAAAAATCCGTTTTATCGAAGTTCGACATTTCGAATTTCGACTGTGTTTCTTACTAGTAGAAAAAAACTACAAAAGTCACTTTGTAAAGGCGCAAATACAGAAGTGATTACAACAGAGGGTACGTGAAACCCCGGTGCTGCAATCTCTGATATAATGCTTTCTGAAATGTTGTAGATCTGTTAAATCTCAAACAATCATTTTAGAACATTTTTTACTTCTATTCAAAATTTATAATTCATGGCGTGGGTAGAACTACCAGTTGGAGTCGAAAGCGCATCAAGATGAACCTACAATATAAAAAACAAAAAAATATCTTACTTAGTAGCCTGAACACCATTATTAAGTATATTATGTTGATACAGTTAATAACTGTGAAAAATGAATTGTGAAATAATTCATTTACAAAACACAGCAAACCAAGATTATGATTTACTGATTCAACAATAATTTTTTATATGTACGGATCAGATTTGTGTGACTGAGCTATTCTCGTTCCAAAATTATTACCATTTGATTAACAACATTCGAGCAGAACTGTTGTATTTCTGCTGACAAATTACCCAAACTTTTTTGAATACGATGGTTGGTACTATTTTCGGAAAAATTCATTTCAGTATGTCATCTTCCTTAAAAATAATTCGAAATTGGTATCATCGAAATGTTTATCTGAAATTAAAATGACAATAATCGAAAAGGTTTCAATACTTCAATAATTACAATCCTATCCTAGAATAATTGTAATTTTCACTGCCGCAAATAGAAACTTTCAGGTTTCATAATGCGATGAGATGAGACATACGTAAGATGAAATGGATATTTATTTTTATGTGTACATAAATAAAATAATCTTTTCCGAACTGCTTAATACCAGCCAAAATCGACAATAAAATCGCATAAATGAGTACCTTAACAATCATTCCTTCATCTGTAATACAGACATTTATCCCAACATCGACAGTATACACGTCAAAAACCGTGGCTGGAAAAGTGTGGATAAGTTCACGCAAACTCTGTATTACACCAAGTAACTTAAGTTTGAACTAGCATAGAGCCGAGATTCTCAATACATTGCGTTAGATAATTTTCTCCTCGAAAAAAAATATAATGACGAATGCTAATGTGGACGAAACCGATACTATTATTCATTTTTTTTCCAAATGGACTGGGATTCCCAAAAAAATATCTAGAGGGTTGTAAGTTTTATGACCCTATCAATTGTGATTCGTAAAGGCAGCAAGCCAAAAATATTTCTTTGAATCGTTTTGTTCATCATATTCTTGCAGTTTTGTATTCAGGGAGGGATTTTCAACAAAATCATCATTTCTGATTGCCGTAAGGACCAAATGCTATTCATTTATTCGTACATAATTTCTATTTCTCCTCTTAGCCAAAGAAAAATGTTGGAAATCAATCATAAATTCAAAACATTTATATGAATCGTTAATATAAACATTGTAAAAAATTTTTATATAATGTTATAAGAACCTCTAGGGGAAGTGAGGTTATAATGATCCCCTTAAGGGAAAATTTCAATTGTGGCTAAAGTTGAGGCAAAACCGCAAGATTTCAATTGTTGAAGGTAGTGAATTTACTTAACTTTGTATCTGCCTACTTATTTTTCATTTCATCTATGTAGTTTTTTGTATTACATATTTTTGTGAAAAGTTTAGTAAAGGATCATTTTATACACCCTGTGGATAAAATGATCCCTGGGGTAGGGGCAAAATAATCCCAGGGATCATTTTGTACTAGGAGTTAATAAATATCAAATAAAAATGAAATAATAAACTCTGCTGTTTATTTGAATGATAATATGTATTGTTCATAACAATTTAAGTACGTAAGCAAGTCACACAAAACAAAAATATTCGATGGATTGAAAAATAATATTTTTCTTGGGCGTTCCTAAAAGTCGAGAGGAATTCATCCACCACATTCTTATTAAAACCACGCGCACGCATTGTAATGTCTGGATATCTACGTCTAAATCCACGAAGCCATTCAAGTCCAGCTTTTCCTTAGCTTCGGAAAATTGATGCGGTAAATTATTTCTTTTCTGCCATTTTGGTGAGCTGAAGTTAAGAATTCCTGAGTGGTCAGCCCGTACATTATTCTGGACTACATGTCAACAAGTTCCAGTTCTTGTTCCAGGTTGAACACTGTTTGTTAGCTACCTAACTTTTTAGCTGAGCCTACAGTATATTTAATTTTACCTTTGGCTCTTCTTTCTAATACCATCACAGGGACCTCAAATTCTCTTCTCGCGGTTTTGTAAGCCATACCATCTCTATGCCTTTTGCATATGTTCTTCAGGCTCTTTTGGCGATTAGTTTTACGTTTATAAATTCTCGGCATGATCTGTAAACAAAAACTATTAATGGGGTAAAATGATTCCAGGGATCATTTTAGACACACAGAAGGGATCATTTCACCCCAAATACCAAATTACAAAATATCAATCAAAACAAAACCTTCACATACCGCGTGCGATGATCAAACATGGCTTAAATATTAGCTAACTGCTACTAATACCCGCAAATAAAACAACATTTCAGTAAACACTTACATGTAAAAAAAACGAAAGTCCAAAACATGCCTTACCTTAGATCAGAGCCACACTTTTTGATTATTTTTAATAAAATCACGCCAAGCACTCGCACCGCATTGAATTTTACAGGTAAATAGTAGGGGCGCAGGGGAACATGTTTCATCTGTATTTGGATAGATTGTACAAGCTGCTTCTGATTTAGGCGGGGGATCATTGACCCTTAGGGATCGTATTACCTCACCTTCCCCTACTTGTTACCAATGTTTCTTTTGACTTCAGCCTGAATTCTTGATGAACAGCAACCAGCTATTTTGATATTTTTTCTGGACTGTGGATTGGATTGAAGTCGATAACGATTGCCTATTTTCATATAAACTCATAATGATTGAGTTGAGCATAATTGGTTAAGAAAAGTGTAAATTGTATACCTAAGACTGATTTTAGGTTTGCGTTTAACTGATGGCCACCAATATGAGTACTAACCATGTTTCGATTAGTCGAATTGATTTTATACAATTCAATTGTGAGCAATCATTTTTGTATAAGCTCTTTGTGCTTTCGATTGTTGGAAAATATTACTATGAACGAGACAGAGCTGTGCCGAGCAGTGAAGAAAAGTGCTTCGGAGCACAAAGCACTAAGCCCTATTGAAAAGTGCTCCGGAATCTCGAGCCTAAGCCCTTATTTTTAAGGAATGTTCGCAGATTACCAAGCTTTTTTGAAAGTAATTCGTTTACACGAGCAGTAAGCTCTTTTCAAAATGAACTTTGTATTTTCCATCCAAGTGTTATCGTGATTTGAACTGGCCTAATTGAAATTGACAACAGTTTCTTTTTGGCAAGTCAAATATTGTCGTTCATAGACAAACATAAAGTTACCATGACGTCATATAAAAAAAATTGGAAACAATAGCATGTGGTCTCGAAACAGAACAAAATTCGGAAAGTTATAGAAAGACAATGACGCCTTGGAAACAAATAAGATGGAAATTTTTCTTGTGGTGAAGCTAAAAAAATGCATTAAGTTACCATGACGCCATATAAAAAAATTGGAAGAATAGCATGTGGTCTCGAAACAGAAAAAAAATCGAAAAATTTATAGAAAGACAATGACGTCTTGACAAGAAATAGATGAAATTTTTCTTGTGGCGAAGCTAAAAAAAATGCTATAATGAAAAAACGTTTTCTGAGCTATTTAGTCATCCATTGAGTGAACAGACTGTAACTTGAATATTCGCCAAGAAATAACTTGAAAGCATGATTATAGAAACTTTTCATCGTATATCAAAAAAAGATCGCATTGCTCCATAGAATTTTTCAATAAAACTTTGGCCATGCACCATAAAAAATTTGTTCTCCGTGTCAAAATAATGGAAACAAAAAGACTTGTTTCCATTCCATAAAATACAGCGAGATCGTTTTTTAACACAGAGTTATACTCACTTAGATATCCATAAAGGTTGAAGGAAAAATATTAATATTTTAGTTCTTTGTTTATTCCAATCAGGCTTAAGTCCGTCATTTTCATGTTACGACAAGTCCATAAAGGGCTTAGTGCTTGGTAATTTCTGAAAGCGCTCGGGGAGCACTGCGATGCTTAGGATCATTTTGTAGAATTACTAAGCACTAAGCCCTTTCAAAAAATTGGCGCGAAGCACCAAGCACTAAGCACTGGTTCACTCTAATGCTCGCGAGCTCTGTGCTTACGAGGACAAAAATGCTTCGAGTGCTTTCACGAGCACTAAGCACAAGACTTCGGCACAGCTCTGGAACGAGATTAACTGACCATCAGAACGCTTGCATATTACTGAGATATCAATAAGTTTATAAATTATAATTTACTCCTTGTGAGACTTATCGTTAAATAAAACATCTTTTCGATTTCTTCAATAAGTAATTCTGCGACCAAATTCTAATTATATCTTATTTTATAGTATGCCGATATCATTTTTGATGGATGTAGATGTTAGAAATTTCAAAAATTTCTGGCCTGTCAAAGTGTTCTCATTTTATTCAAAAGGTACAAAGCAAAGATCTAGGATACGTAAGGTCATCAATAGTTATTTAATCAACTAGGTTTTTGGAGACAGTGACAGATGGTCAAGATATTTCAACGCGTTCTCTCCACTCACGCGTAATGGTTCAAGGCCATTAGTCGCACGATTATATAACCGAGTTGATTACAAGATTTTTCCGACGATCTCAATATATTTTTGTTATATGAATTCTTGATGATGATGTACATTCTCATTTTGCACAAAACTTATATTTGACAAAATGGAATTTCAATGTATCTATGTTCAGTAGAGTTTTGACATTCTCGTAGTGATTCTGAATACTTTCTGAATGGTTGCCATGTTTATTACACATTAAAATAGCAAAAATTGAGCATTAAAACGGTTCATAATGATCAATTCCGTACAAATTAAATCTCCTTTTATTTTGAGATCGACGGAAAAATATAATAATACTATAATAATTTCAAAAATAATTTGTTCATTTCAAACTTCAACTGAAGTGAACAAACTGAGTAGAAATCTTTCAAATACATGTAATGTAATGAATGTTTTATGCATTATTTTGGATGTAGTTTCTGAATTAATTTAGTGGTAATATTGATTCATGCGATTAGATGATTAATAAATTTATTTTGTTCGATTGGATGGATTTGCTTTAAATTCTCCAAATGAAGCAGCTAATGGCAATAATGTGGTTGGTAACCTTGACAACGATATATTCAAATGAAAATGCTATAAAAATTCAACATTACATAAATAAGTCGTCTATAACTTTTCCAAAATAGATTTCAGACCTATGCTACTCTACATATTTAAATTCGCCTTGAAAAGACCTTTCACATGATATAACTTAAGATAGGGTTTTCCACTTAAAAAATTCGAGATATTTGAAGGTTGAAGAAAGATAATCGAATTGTTTTGAATTGCTGTCTATCAAATAGTTCGCGTATGAAAGACAACTAAATGAAAAACTCCAGTGCAAGTTTCATTCAAATCCATCTCATAGAGACTTTTTTATTGCAGACCAAAGTTGGACCCATTTTCAATGAAAACTAGCCATTAATCCGGAACGAAACATTAGAGCACATTAATGTTATACATGAATGAAATCGTGTTTTCGAGCTCTGTTTAAAATGATTTATAGGGTGTTATATTCAATAATTTATAAATTATGTCACCACCCGGTATATAACCCGGTATTTATACAATAGGAGATTGCAGTTATACGAACAACTTTTATTTGAAACTTTTTTCGATTACGTGTGTAAGTTCCAATATAAAGGGATAGGACAAACAAATTGGACACCATGTACATATGACAATCTTACTCTATTTGGAACTTAGGAAGGAGGTTGAGTCGTTCACTGGATTTCCTCTTTTGATGAAAACATTGGGTCGACTTACATTATCAAAAGGAAAATGATTTACCAAGGGTTCTCTAATCACAAATATAATTTGTTCATCTTGAACTTAAAACTGAAGTGAAACAGACTGAGTAGAAATCTTTCAAATACATTGAATGTTGCGTAAGGCATTATTTGGATGAAGTTTCTGAAATAATTTAGTGGTAATATTGATTCATGCAACAAAATTTTTATTCTGACAAATCTGAATGCTGTGTTAATTTCTGAAAGCATTTTAGATATTTTAATTTGCTCAGATTGTAAAAGGATTTTTCATGTCTCGTTGAAGTTTCATGTGTTTATTTATTTGATCAACAATTATATTAGTTTGATGACCAAGACTAATGCAACAGTACCCATAAAACTGGTCGCATTACCGCATCGAACGGAAAAGTCGCAGTGGCCGCTACCATCGAAAGTCTACCTTAAGAAGACGAAACCAAATATTGAAAGAAATGTATGTTTTCATTCACATCTAACATCTGTATTTTTTCATTTCATCATTTAACATGTTATGATTCGCATGAATTCGAATCAAGTTTGTTTTGTTTTGGAAACATTTATAAGAATGTTTTAGATACCACTGGAAATTAATTTAATAGAAAATATGACACATGTAGCATACGTTGTTAATACGATAACATCGATAGAAACATATTACATATTCAGAAGGTGTATAACTACACATAAAACATTTTCAGGATGCTTATGACCATCTTCTTTCAAAATTCACTCTTATAAAATTAATTCAAAAGACAGATTGATACCAGATTTACAAATCATTCTTTAAAGCATACTATATCTACTTAAAACCACGATACACTTACACACGGTATGCCGATGCGCATCGTGTAACGTCACGTACGAGGATGTATTCAAACGATAGAATGAAATTGAATGGAATTTTGGTCTAACTTGATAATTTGAAGATAAATAATTTATTTATCTATGGATTGCACTTTCCAAAATAATTTTAATGAGCTAATGAATTTTATTTTTATGATGCAGTGATACTTTACGAGTACAAACATGTAATTTGAAAGGCGTACCTAGAACAGTAAGGAGGAAAATATAATTTTTTCGCGGAAGTCTATTCAAGGAGATATTCATATGCTCAAATTCGTAAAGAACTAATCACATAAAATATTCCTTATAGAGATTTGTTATCAAGTCAATTCATATTGTTCAATTGACAGTGGAATGTCCGAAAAAATAATGATATTTCTGGAAATTTCAGTATTTTGCGATGAATGAAAATTAAAATTAATGATGTTTCGAAGTATATCGAAAGAAATTAGTTTAGAGTATCTGATTAAACCTGAATTGCTCAATTGCACATAGTTGAATATGTGAAAAAAATTAAGAAATTTTCAGAAAATTTGCATAGGTATTGAGATAAATTAAGATAAGAACAATCTTAGTATCAGATGGAGATCAAACTGCGTTTGAAACAATTAAGGAAACGATTATCAGGTTTTAGCTTAATTGAGGATCATAATGATATACTCTATTGATTCCTATAGCTTTCGGTTCGATTTTGAGCCCTCTTCAGGGAAACCGAAGAAGGCTCAAAATCGAGTGGAAAGCTAGGAATTAATCAATTAAGAGTTTGTCTTTATAATCATCAAATGAACTTAAACCTGGTAATAATTTCCTTGATTGAAACAATGTTCAATCTGATATTTCGAAAGATATTGAAAACGTCCTACACAAACACAACACAACAACCCCAAATTCGAATTTAATAGCACAGTACACGTGGGTTTGAATAGGTAAACAAAGTCCAGATCCTCGTGAGTGACGTAGCTGCGCGCAACGAACGAAATTAGGAACGAATATTGGCATACCGGTGTTTGTGTACGTGCTTAAAACTATTCATCTACGTATAATACAATATCCAAATTGCAATATCAAATGTAAAATTCATTTTGAATTCGATAGTTGTCGATAGTTTCAACTATTCGTTTTGTTTTCCAGCAATTAGAAGGCTCACACGTTTATTTCGGTTGTTTTCACCTTTATCGTTTTCAGAATCAGTAACTGTCACATTATCTTCATAATTATGTTTTTTCCATCACTCGATCACTAGCTCATGTTAATGGTACATTTCCTTTTCCTGGAAAATATTTTCCTTGTGTGCTAATATTTCGATGTCATCAGTTTTATGTAGCAATAAACTCAAACGATTATTTTATGATTATGAAATTAACTCTGAAGCAGTAACCTACAAGTGTGGCAGAATGAATGGAATTTCTATAATCAAACAAAAATTGTGATAGAGATAAGCACTTATCATTGTTGCTTTTAGTAATAATTTTAGTTTAAGTTTAGATTTAATAATTTCGATGATTATTCAGCTTGACCTTTGACTTTGAAAATATGCAGGTAAATCAGTGAATATTATATTGTTATTGAACAAATATTCTCGAAATATATAAATATATAAAGTTGAATTAGAAGTATTCAAACTTTCAAACTGATTACTTTTTTGTGGTTTCAACATTGAATACTTCTGTAGTATATTCAGTATTTTTCTTGTTTCTGAATTATATCTTTTCGTTCATTGAAGGTTAATTTTCATGCAAGCATTAGTCGTGGGAAATCAGTTGCATCTGATTCTAATAATTGTAGACTCAAAATGACTTCTTCAGAAGGTCAGGTGAATAATGACATATTTCGTTTCCACTTCTTATCATCAAAAAATTGAAAATTTTGGTCTTAATTCATTGATAAATAATTTCGTCAATTTATTCCTAAAATTGTTGTTTGCAAATCCAATAATGAAATTTTTCCTTTTGTATGTTTCCACAACACTTGTTCCAGGTACTGCAAAATATTAAATATTTGTCACTTCTGAATCAAATACGGTCGAGCATTAATAACTTGAATCATGATCTGTCAAAAAACAATTCGAGTTACCAAGACTTCGAGTTAATGAAAACGACTAATTAGAAATGTTGGCGCTAATGCCAAGCAATTTGATTCGAGTTAACAAAATTCGTTTTATCGAAGTTCGACATTTCGAATTTCGACTGTATTTCTTACTAGTAGAAAAAACTACAAAACTCACTTTGTAAAGGAACAAATACAGAAGTGATTACAACAGAGGGTCAGTGAAATATCGGGTGTGTAATCTTTAATATAAAGCTTTCTGAAATATTGGAGATCTGTTAAATCTCAAACAATCATTTTGGAACATTTTGTAATTCTATTCAAACTTTATTATTCATGGCATTGGAAGAACTACCAGTTGAAGTCTAAAGCGCATCAAAATGAACTCCAATATAAAACAAAAGAATCGAGTATCTTACTTAGTAGCCTGAACACCATTATTAAGTATATTATGTTGATACAGTTAATAACTGTGAAAAATGAATTGTGAAATAATTCATTTTTCCAAACACAGAAAACCGACATTATGATGTACTGATTCAACAATAATTTCTATGTTTACGGATCAGATCACTGAGACTAAGCTATTCTCGTTTCTAAATTATTACCATTTGTTTAACAACATTCGAGCAGAATTGTTGTTTTCTGCTGGAAAATTACCCAACTTTGTTTGAATACGATGGTTGGTACTATTTTCGGAAAAATTCATTTCAGTATGTAATCTTCCTCAAATAATAATTCGAAATTGGTATCATCGATAGGTTTATCTGAAATTAAAAATGACAATACTCGAAAAGGTTTCAATACTTCAATGATTACAATCCTATCCTAGAATAATTGTAAGTTTCACTGCCTCTTTTTTATGTGTACATAAATAAAAAATCTTTTCCAAACTGCTTAATGCCAGTCAGAATCGACAATGAAATCGCATAAGTGAGTACCTACCTTAACAATCATTCCTTCCATCTGTATTACACCAATGAACTTTAGTTTGAACTAGCATAGAGCGGCGGCTCTCAATACATTGTGTTAGATAATTTTTCCTCGAAAAAAATATAATGACGAATGTTAATGTGGACGAAACCGATACTATTATTCATCTTTTTTTCCAAATGGACTGGAATTCCCAAGAAAAATATCTATAGACGGTTGTAAGTTTTATGACCCTAACAATAATTGTTACTCGGGGCGGCAGGCCATAAAATATTTCTTCGAATCGTTTTGTTCATTATATTCTTGCAGTTTTGTATTCAGGGAGGGATTTTCTAACAAAATCATCATTCAAATAATTTCTGATTGCCGTAGGGACCAAAAGCTATTTATTTATACGTACATAATTTTCATTTCTACTCATAGCCGAAGAAAAATATTGGAAATAATCAATCATTATATTTCAAAAAATTCATATAAATCGTTAATATAAATATTGTAAAAAATTTTACATAATGTTATCAGAACCTCTACTTACCAATGTTTCTATTGACTTCAGCCTGAATTCTTGATGAACAGGAACCAGCTATTTTGATACCTTTTCTGGAATGTGGATTGAAGTCGATAACGATTATGAAATTCATAATGCCGGCCACGCGTTTCAGCTACGTGAATTTTCGATAACTTTCGGAAGTAACGACTTCAAAACTTGAAATTTTCAGGGTGGGTTTAAGATTTGAAAAGGAATGATAAATTTAAGAATGAATAGAAAACAATAGCTCTCAGGATATTCAAATTGGATTTAATGTTTTTCCAATATGAATAAGCGCAAAAGCTTTTGATTTCACGTCGAAGAATATTGTACATTTGTTGGAGTACATTGAGATTGAGGGTATTTGGCCCCATGCAAGGGCGGATATAGCTTTTTTCATGGGGGGTAGTAATGATTCAAGATCGATAAATCAGGTTCAAAAACTTGAAAAAAAATTTAATAAAAATATTTAGGAGAAAATAAATATAGAAAAAATAGTAGTAAAGTAAAGTAGTAAAAAAAACAAACAAATGAAATATGTGCACCACGTTGCGTAATTTTTCTAAGGTTTTCGAATTCATGGGGGGGGTAATTACCCCATTACCCCCCCCGTAAATCCGCCCTTGGCCCCATGTGTTTAAAACATGTTTAACATATTATGATGGTTTCCCGAAATTGCTACAAGTGCTATTGAACAGCATGCTATCGTTTGTCCAAATGTCTATATTTTCGAATTGAAAATTTAAAAGGAATTTTACATTTGGATATTGTATTATACGAAGACGAATAGTTTTAAGTAGATCTATGCTTTGAAGAAGGATTTTTATATAGGGTATCAATCTGTCTTTCGAATTAATTTTATAAAAGTGAAATTTTCAAGGAAGATGGTCATAAAAATATAATAAGCATACCTCTGAATATGGAATTTGTTTCTAGCTATGTTTTCGTATTAACAACGTTTGCTACATGTGTCAATGTTCTAATAATTTAATATATTATCCAGAACATTCTAATAAATGTTTCCAAACTGACAACACTTGATTTGAATTCATACAAAAACATAACATGTTCAATGATATGGAAAAACACAGATGTTAGATGTGAATGAAACATACATTCTTTCAATATTTGGTTCCGTCGTCTTAAGGTGGACTTTCGATGGTAGCGGCCACGGTAAATGTTATGGAAACGGAGCGTAGGTACATAGCGAATGTATTTTAGTGAAAAAGAGTATTTACCCATTAAATGTTGGTCCTAGATCACGAATCCGTTATTGAAAACTGGTTTTTCCTTCTAATTCTTGAAAAAAAAATTCTCAAATTTAGATCACTCAACCTCACTAACTTCTTTATTCCACTTATTTTGAACTTTTTTGGTACTATATTGACGTCAAATCCAATTTTTGAATAAACACAACAATTTCACAACTTACAACTCCACAAATCAGTCAAAATTCAAGATTTTCTTATTTTTTACGTTTCACATTTGTACGCTAAATAATGCTGCCATCACAGACAAATAATTCATAGTTTATTTATCTATGGCTACCATAGTAACAGAAAAGCTAGATATGCGATGTTGCCGATACCAGGTGACACAGAACAAAAAATAACCAATATTCGAACAGATGTTTTCTGTGGATTAAGTCAGATTATACGATCAAAGATATAATATATTTTCTGTGATTATATTTTTTATTTTCCATGTTTTTCCTGCTTTTGTTTAATAAAAAGCGTGATTAGTTCATATTTGATATTGTCATCTCATATATCAGAAAATCTTTGATATCCACCAAAAAATGGTTTGCAACGAATGTAAGTTGTCTTTAACTGAATTTGGGTATGATGGTGATAGATTGGATGAGTTTCTGAGTGAGCATGGAGTGTTTGGCTTTTCCCGAGAATTGGTCTGTCTGTCCAAAATGCAACATCCATGCTATTTTATGAAGATAGAATGAGATTATGTGTAATCGTTCAAGTTTAGTTAACAGAAATGGTAGGAAATAGAATTAGATGTCGTTTGTTCACATTGTTTAAAAAAAAACATTTCTTTTCAAAAAGCAAAAAATCAATTCATGAAATATGCAGGTTTGTTGCATTTTGGTTAGTTAACATGAAGCAAGAGTTTCTAGAACGTGAATTAGCATGGTCAGGCCGACTGTAGTTGACTGGACGAGTTTTGTAGAGAAGTTTGCTTCGTCATTATTCATGACAATTCCAGACCACTAGGTGGAGTGGGAAAGATTGTCGAAATTGACGAAGCTAAATTTGGCAAGAGGAAGTACAATAGGGGGAGAATTATTGAGGGTCAATGGCTTTTCGCTGGGATTGAACGAGAATCAAAGAAATATTTATGGTTCCGGTTGCTGATCGAGCCAGAATACTCTGTTGGAACTCGTGAGGCAGTGGATCCTTCCAGGCACCACTGTGATGTCAGATTGTTGGAGAGCTTATAATTGTTTAGACAATGAAGGTTTCCAACATCTAACTGTCAATCACAGTGTTAATTTCGTTGATCCTGATACTGGGGCTCACACCCAAAATGTGGAGCGGCTGTGGAGGGATATAAGAAATGATATTCCTAGGTTTGGTAGAGACGAGAAGAACATTTTGTCTACTACCTTGCGCAATACTATTTCCATAGAAAATTCCCAATCATACTGAAAGATTCCACCAATTTTTCAAGTATATCGGGGAAGTCTATCCCCCTCGGACGCTACAGGTGGTGGGGATGAAAACCAGTAGATTCACCCTATTAAAATTTTTTCAAAATTTATTTTCCAAAATTTATAGTCATTTTTCATTAAATTCATTTTCAGATTAAATATAATAATTAAATTTTTAAATTCATTTTCCAAATTCATAATCATTATCTGTTAAATTCATTATTACCTAGATTCAGTATATTTAAATTCTCAAAATTAATTCTCCAAATTGTGTTAATTTCTTGTTCTAGTCACTCTTGTGTGATGTTTTTCCAATTTAATCCTATACCTGAATGAATGCTTTAAACCTTTCACCTTACCTAACCTAAACCATATACTTATATGGTTAGGTTTCATTCCCATCCCTGAATGTTCCTTTATTCCCCAATCCTTTCCTGGCAAAGGTGGCCCACACCTCCCCGTGGTCTTTGCTGGATAGCTTTTCTAACATCTCATTTAAACCTAACCTAACCGACTAAGGCTGGGTTAGCTAAGTTAGCGTTAAGTACTACTTGCTTGATCATCACATCAATAACAATTGAATGCAGTTCATTAAAAATGATATAGTTTTCTAAATAACCTAGTATGATGAATGTTGGAAATTGTAAACTGAGTTGGGCCTATAGAATTGTAATTCTGTATTTTTATACACATAACTATTTAAAATCTGAAAATTTCATTTATACTCTGTTTTCAAGTTCAAGGTCCGACAAATCAGATGATAACTGTCTACTTTGCAGTGGGTTATAGCGTTTTCCATGGAAGAACTGGTGCGCACAAAATTGCCCATTGAAAAATTTTTTTTCAATGATACAAAGAACGATGTGAAATGCCATAAAAAATTATATTTAAAGAGATAGAGTTTAATTTGTTTATTACTATAACTCATCATCAGTATGATGACTATCGCTAAGGTAACATTACAGATGAATATCTGGTTTCCTGCTTATCAGTAACTGATTTTCATAATATTTGGCATATTGTTTCGTTATGATTTTTGATGTCACATGTAGATTTTATGGTAAATATTAGTTTACCGCCCTGTTATCGGTTTCAAAATAGGAAAAGTGCAAAGTATTTATAAGAATGGAAATCAACCAAAAACATTCAATTTAAATAAAAAAAATCAGGTTAACTTATTTTTATTTTATCTTCTCATATCTTTTGTCATCAGATTTCTAATTATCGGGATGTATCAAATTTATATAAGCATCAGCAGATTATTTCAAACCAATTCAAAAATTATTAATATTATTAGTAATTTTTCTCTGATGAATTCCTTCGAAAGATTTAACAATATCATTTGTACTTTCAACATTACGTTAATGCTATTATTAGCTACCCGATAAGATTCAGTTCAACAAATAATAAGAAAAAATGTGCAATTTTTCACTCAACAATTATTTCTAATCGGAAAGTTCAAATTACCATCCTTAGAACGTAAGTATGTAGATTGGCAATAGAGTCAAGAATT